>CM028328.1:48274646-48874646 GCA_016647705.1 Eucommia ulmoides
AGTTTTTTATGTTTTCTTGTGTTTTTGTTGTTTACTCTATAATATCCAATGTGATTCAAAGTAGAAATTCATTCTCTTTAAATCTCAGTTTAAAGTTTATCTGAATTTGAACTTTCGATTCGACACTGATTAGACGGGATAAAATATGGTATATACAGTATTGTCGATTTTAGAAAAATTGGCCACACCACGGTTAGTTTTCGCGTTTTTCTCAATTCAGGTAATTATTTTTTTTCACAATTTTTATGTAAACAACTCCTTATTTTCATTTCGTCCCTGCCCGCGATCAGCAGTTTTTGCTCTTTCCTACATGACCCACCTCACTCATGATTTCTCTCCCACGTTCGCTCTCTCCTACACGATGAAGTTCAAGAATCTCTCTCTACCTCTCAATACATCATTTCCTTTTCCTTTCTGTACAACTGAAAACTTGCAACGACAATTGGATTTTCGATTTTGTTGTTGCCGTTGTAGTTGCCATTTGTCATCGAGCTTTCTGCTGTTGTCATCGCCCTTCCTTTTTGTTCCTGTTCATTTGATTTACCGACTGTTCAATTTTTCATTCTCACTCTCCTATACTGGTAATCAATCTCTCTCTCTCTCTTTCTCTTTCTCTCTTTCTACTGTGACCACCAAGACCACTGCCAACTTTTCCTGCGTTCTTCTATTTTTCTTCATCCATTTCTTCTCTTTCTCTTGCAATTTTTACTATTCCTGTTGTGATTTCTTTTACATATTTAAGATCTGGTCAAACCAGATCTTAAATATTTTTTAACTATATTTTTTTTAAAAATTTCAGACATACAAATATTTGTTATTGAATTATGATTTATATCTAAAATTTAAGATTCAATCTTTTTTAATCTCATTTTATTATAAAATCCACTTTTGTCCATCATTGTTTTTGAAGCCACCATGGATGACCTTTAGAAAAGTCCATTCCTATCTCTATTGTTCAAGTCGCCATGGTGAGTTCCATCTTCGCTTTTTTTTTTTTTTTTTTTTTTGGCAATTAGGGAGCAATCTTGTTTTGCGGGAGAAACTATTAGATGAACCCAAGAGATTTATTTTTTACCTATCAGTCCTCCATAATTTGCCGATAAATTTGCCATTATAAAATGAGCAATTACATTCCATATCTTTTGATTTGATCTTATTAACGAATATGCACCTTCCATACGTATTGTCATCTCTAAAAACGCATAACAAAATATGATAATAAACTACCAATGAAACTGAAAATGAAACCTATAATTTCTTCCAATTGTGATTATTGTTCAGTGATTTTATTTTTTTTATTTTTTTTAATTTTTTGTTTAGTTCTGAATTTGGATGCATGTTAATGTTATCTATAATAATAACTGTAATATTAATGTTACAAAACAAATCATTGTAATATTAATGTTATATATAAAATGATTATAATTTGTGTGTCCCGTGAATATTGAATATAATATCCAAAGTAATATATAAAACATCAATTAATGTTGATAATAGCTCAAATTATATAAACATGTTGAATGTAACATGACCAAATGATAAATATGACTTGGATATTGAATATAACACTCAACTGTATTTTAATAATTTATACAATCATGTTAATTGTAACACGAACGTGAAAATCGAAAATTCTAGAAGTACCATGTTTAATATAACATGAATGTGAAAACTAAAAATTTTAAAAATACCATTTTGAATGTAACATTAATTTATGAATCTGAAACTAATAAAAAAATAATGAATGTGATATAATTTCAAATATCTTATTCAGATGAATCTGAATATCTAATTAGATCGTAAAAAACATGTGTATAATAATAGTTATTTTGATTTTAATAAAATATTTTGTATAAAACTTGAATATAGAAATTTTAATGCCGCAAATCACACAAGGCAAAATTAAGAATACTAATTTCCCCATTTTTTGAAATTAGGACCAAATGGTTCAAACTTTCTAAATAACAGGATTGTTTAGTTCGAACTTAAACGCTTGAAATCAATTTATAATTACATTGTTAATTTAGTTCCACTTGGTAATATATTTTTTCAATTACTACAACTTGTAGGATTTCCATAGCATCGAGACACTAAAGATTTTCATGCTCATTTAAATTTATAATTTTCCTTTTCTATAACCAAACATTTGGGAACAAAATTGAAATTTGTCAACAAACGCCACCTAGTTCCCTATAAAACGCCAGCTTATATTCCAAATCCGAGAATATAAATTAGAAAAAATTACCACGTGCACCCAATTTAAGATACAAAGTACCATTTGGTACCTGAAATTTTACATTCAATCAACAAAATAATCCATTTCCAAATCTATTTGTCAGATTTTGCATGAAAAATGTACCCACCATTAATTTTTGGATTGACATGTGATGTAGATTTTTTTGTTAAGTTGAATTCAAATAAATTAGTTACCATAAATATAGGTAGGTAGTAGAGATATTCTCGAAATATCTATTCCAAAAAAAAAAGGAAAAAGTACAATTTAGACCTTCTAACTATTGACACATTTTTAAGTGGTCCCTCTAAGTTTAAACGTTTCATTTCAAACCATCTACGTATCATAACGTTTCAAATTCGTCATTCCGTTAGAAAATCAGTTAAAACTGACGGAATTTAGGGGCAAAATGGTCTTTTCATGTTTTTTTAATTTTTTAATCCTTTTTAATTAATTTTTTTTATCTCTCTCTCTCTTCCTCCCCTTCCTCTCCCTCTCTCTCTCTCTCCCGCCACCTCCCTCTCCCTCCTTCCCTCTCCCCGCCACCTCCCTCTCCCTCTCCCTCTTCCTCCCCTTCCCCTATCTCCCTCCCACCCCACCTCCTGCAGTAGGGGGTGGTGCCAGCCCTGTAACAGGGGGTGAAAACACCCCCTGTTGCAGGGGGTGGTTGCGTCCCTGTTTCAGGGGGGGTAGAACCACCCCCTAAAACAGGGGGTGTTTTCACCCCCTGTTGCAGGGGGTGGGGTGGGAGGGAGAGAGGGGAAGCGGAAGAAGAGGGAGAGGGAGAGGGAGGTGGCGGGGAGAAGGAAGGAGGGAGAGGGAGGTGGCGGGAGAGAGAGAGGGGAAGGGGAGGAAGAGAGAGAGAGAGAGAAAAATTAATTAAAAATGATTAAAAAAAATTTAAAACGTGAAAAGACCATTTTGCCCCTGAGATTCAGTTAGTTTTAACGGAATCTCTAATGGATAGACGAATTTGAAACTTTATGATACGTAGAGGATTTGAAATGAAACGTTTAAACTTAGAGAGACCACTTAGAAATGTGTCAATAGTTAGAGTGTCTAAATTGTACTTTTCCCAAAAAAAAATAACATCTATCATAATTAACTATATTAAAAACTTCTATAAGTAATCTTGTAATAAATCATTTTTTCATTTCCATGTTTAAATTACACAACCATGATTCTGTCTAAAGTTTTAATGACATCTCAATAATATTTTTTGCATGAAAAAATATAATCCATGTTGAATTCAACAAATTAAGTTATTTATGAAACTTAAAATTAATTATTCACAATTGTGTTGAATTCAATAACAGATTAAGTTATTTGTGAAACTTAAAATTAATTATTCACAATTGTGCTGAATTCAATAATCTATGTGGAACTCAATATAGTTAGTTAGTTAATTAGAAAAGTTTGATTACTAGGATTCAAAGATTGTATTGAATTCAACATACAAATTATTATTGTATTGAATTCAATATAATCATTTAATTAGAAAAGTTTGTCATCATTTAATAATATGACATGCTCTACGTAGTGATTCAATATGTGTCAGAAATATCTTCGGTGAAGAAGGGATAGTTACCAATTATAATTTCATTAATAATCTCTTAATATAATCATAAATAACTACATGTCAATTACTCTTTTACTTGACTTGATTACATAAACGCAATCGTCTAAATAATCTCGTAAAAATGACATCTTCGTTCATGTTGAATTCAACACATGCCTAATTTTGTTTTTCACGTATTGAATTCAAGACATAAGTGAATGGAGACTCTTCGATTTGACAATTACTCTAACATACATGTTGAATTCTACAAGGATTATTTTATTTTGATGAAAAATAGAATATCATACATATATAATTTAATTAACAAAATAACAAAGCAAACTTGATTAATCGTTTAATTATTTCAAGAGTTTTTACTTCAATTAAATATGGTAACTACTCTTTAATTTTCAAAACAAATACTTTGAGAAAAAATTGAATGATTATTATGGAATACAACAGTAGTTAATGAACTCAAATATATCCATGTATTCCAAATGATTCATAATGTTAATTGAAAAACAAATATTGGGATTGTTTGGTAGTTTAAATAACTCCGGCTATAGGTATTTTATGTTATATTCTTTACACAGTCGATCCTAAGCCTAGTTAAGGAAAGAGGATTGCGTTAGGTAGATGACAGTCAATGTTAAACTTTGTCAGAACTCTTATGATACGAATCCGAATACATTAAACGTTGGGGGCATCCCTTACGAGTGACGCGCTACATTACCACCGCATGAACGTAGTAAGAAATTAGCAAAGGTGGGCTAGGGCATCACTCAGAAGTGGTGCACCATATTTTTGCCTAGATACGGTGTCAAATGAGCAAGGGTTGTCGCATTATGGTGGACGGGTACACAAAGAAGCTAGTCCATGTGAATAGGCTTTGGTTAGCAACTTGGAATGTAGGTACTTTGATGGGTAAGACTAGAGAATTAGTAGACGTGATGAGTAGAAAGAGGATTAATATTCCTTGCTTGCAGGAAACTAAGTGGGTTGGAGAGGTCTAAAAAAGTTAAGAGTATGGCGTACAAGTTATAGTATATGGGGAATGACAAATATAGGAATGGGATGGGTATTACATAGAGATTTGAAGGATAGAGTGGTTGATATTAAGAGAATTAGAAATAGGATGATGGTTATGAAGGTGGTGGTTGGAAGGGAGGTCATTAATGTTATTAGTGTGTACGCTCCCTAAAGGGCTTTGCAACAAGATGCTAGACGAGAATTGTAGGAGAATATGAACGAAGTTCTTCAAAGTATACCAAGCCAAGAAAAAATATTTATTGGGGGAGATTTGAACAGACATGTAAGGAAGGAAATAGGAACTTTCAAGAAAGTACATAGTAGTTATGGATTTGGGGAGAAGAATGCAATAGGTGGGATGATTTTAGATTTTGCTACAGCGTATAATTTTGTTCTTCCGAATATATGTTTCAAGAAGTGAGACGGGCACCTTATCACATTTAAGAGTGGAAAGAGGAATAGACAAATAATTTTTGTCCTTACAAGAATGAGGGATCTCTTAATATATAAGAATTGTAAGATTATACCAGCAGAGAGTATTTCTACCCAACATAGACTGATGGTAAACGGTTTTAAGTTTCAGGGGTACAAGCGAGATTTTAAGATAAGTAGCATGCAAGGATAAGTTGGAGAGATCTAAGAGATAAGAAGATAATGTTGTTTGAGGATAAAATTAGGAATCATGAGTTATGGAAGAGATATAATGTCACACCCCTCCCTGGGCCCCCATCGCCCGAGATCGGGTGTGATGTCAACTTGACGTTACCTGATCGGTCAACAAATACATACATATATACATACATACATACATACATACATATATATATATATATATATATATATATATATATATATATATATATATATATATATATATATATATATATATCGGTATACATGCACTACTAACTTTTTTTTTCCAAAAAATATAATATAATTACTAACTTCAAAATTTGGGAATACACTCATCCCAAATATTCACAACAAAACCACAAAAAGAAAACTGAACCTTCCATGGTTCACACTTCTCCGGCCAGCCCTCCAAAACGACCCCACCTCCTGACTTTACCTAGTGCCAGTAGTGGACCTGTCCCTAGTTGCGGCACCTGAAACCAAATATTTTATCGGTATATTGTTTTCATATTATAAAAATATTTCATAGATCAAGCATAATTATTAAATACCACGTTTCCAAATATAATATCGTATAACCGCACACCATGCCGAAATAAATTTCCACTGTCATTATTGCAATAAGATAATATATTTAAATCAATCAATCCAATATTTCGACATATAACAAAATATCGTACTCATATTTTCTACTAGTCATAGGATCGTTTCACCTCACGATCGGGAGTTACGGAGGTACCGTATCCTGTACAACTGTGCCATCTAAAGTGGCAATCAGTGTCAGAGTCATTTAATATCCCTAATGGTAGGGGAAGCCACCCGCAGAATTTGTACTCTTGACAGGTCAACATATATCCACCCTGCAAGACTTTCCTGATAGGTAATAATAAATATCCACCTTGCAGGTCTTACCTAACAGGTAATTCACATCTCAGGATATGCCCTCCTGATGAGAAGATAACTATGGCATAGTCGGATAATAAAAACCACTTTCCACTTTTAAAAATTTACTTAATCCACATAAGTTATAAAACTATCCATTTTAATAAACATTTTTTCCACAATTTATACAAAAACGTAAGTTGTCAATTTACATAGAATAAATTTCACTCACCTCGATTTTTGCGCTACTAGAAATACTGTCGTCAAATACTACGCGGGCGCCATCACATGTGAACCTAACAGCGATAGAGCCTAAATTAATAATTTATTTAAAATAAGTCTAATATGCAATGTGTGGCCCTAAAATGCATTATTTTCTATTCCCCAAATTTTTTATTATACAAAATTACCAAACGCCCAACTTTCTATGTCAATATTAACTGTACAAACGAAAATACCATTACTACAATTATAAATTTATCAATTAATAGTTTAGTTTGTAGAAAAATATTAACTATTAATAAAATCTACTAGTCAAAATACTAAAATATCATTCTAACCAATTTGGAAATATTTTACTTTAAATTTGATTCTTCACAAATTAAATATATATATAAATATAAAATTGAACCCAACATATTTTTCCAGACCTATATATATATAGATAGATAGATAGATAGATATCGATATCATGTATATGTATACATATATAAGTCCTTACCTATATGCTATTTGAAAGTATAAAAAGAACTAAATAAATAATAAAAATGAATGAAAAATTACCTTTAAGTTCAATGGTCAATATCCAAAAGAGGAAAGAGAGGGAGTTTGAAAAGTAAAAAAATTAAATAGTAAATTTCCATCAACAAGAAAGAATCGATTCATTTTAGTGCCTTAATCATGAAGATATCTTTTCTTGCTTTGCCAACAGTTGCCCTGTGTCACTCCTCAGATTCTTTTGGGCAAGTAATCAAACATATTTTACATGAACCCCTTAAATATTTACTTTAAATACCAATTTAATCCCAATTGTTACAGTTAACACTTAAAATAAATAACACTTGCCCATAGATTTCTTAAATTAAATTTTTAAATATCATAATAACCTCTTAAAATTTTAAAATAAATTTCAAACAACACAATGGACCTCTTTATTTTCAAAATGTTCTAAAATAAAACTAAAAATTATGCACATACAAAAGTTGGGTCTTACACATGAGGAAGTGAACAAAATGTGGAGTGATATGGCAAGTTGTATTAGAGAGATAGGAAGAGAAGTTTTAAGAGTTTTCATAAGAGGTGGACCACAATATAAAGAAAATTGGTGATAGAATTATGAGGTCCAAATTGTTGTTCGTGACAAGAAAATAGCCTACAAAGAATAACAAATATGTTGATGCAGGGAGAGTTGGGAGAAATATAAATATGCAAAAACGGAGGCAAGAAAAGTAAATAAAGAATCAAAGTTTAGGGCTTATGATAATTTGTACCAAAAGTTATATACAAAAGCTAGAGAAAATGGTATATTTATACTCGCTAAGTGACGTGAATGAAATACTAGAGATATAGGAAGTGTTAGGTTCATTAAAGACGTTGATGAGAAGATCTTGGTGAAGGATGAAGAGATTATGGAACGATGGAGAAGTTATTTTTATATTTTATTTCATGAGAACAACGTTGGTGTTGGTCTAGTAGAATACCCAAGAGGGGGGGTGAATTGGGTAATTAAAATCAATTATCAGAATATACTTGAATAAATCAGATAATTAATTTTATGCCTAAATTAATTATTATCTTTATACCACAGCGGAATTATAATAAATCTAAGTGCACAACCAAATAACAAAAATAACCAAAATAATAAAGTAGCATACAAAAGATTTATACTGGTTCACCAAACTACTCTTGGTTAATCCAGTCCCCCAAGCCCCACGGAGATTCACACCCACTAATTCTCAAGATCCCTTTAAAGGTAGGAACCAAACCCGCACACTGATTCTTTTACAGGCTTAGAATCAACCTTTACAATTTCTTTTTCCAAGGCTCATGAACAACCTCTAATTTTTAGGCTCAAGAATAACTTATTATTTTACAAGCTAAAAATTAACCTAACTCTTTTTATACCTTAGGCTCAAGAATCAAAACCTCTAAAAAAACTTCAAGTATTATTTTCCCAAATAAGGATGGAACCTTTACAAATCCTTCAAACTAATTCTATCCAAGAAAAAATAATACCTCAATCTCCTTACAGGAAGAGACTGAAACCCAACTACCCCTGATTAAATACCCCCAACAGTATTTAATCCGTCACAACTCACCAATATAAAAATTGATAAGAAAGAAATCTCACTCGGAGCTTCTACCACCCCAGATAAATAATAACTCAATTAATATCTCAACTAGTGATAGAAATATGTGAGATACAAAAATCTGATTTTAACAAGATTGGGTAGCAAATTGGAGCACGTAATCAGATTTAAGAAATTGTTTGTAAAAATATTTTCTTCAAAAATCATAAACAATTTCTAAGATCAATTTCCAAACAATAAATAAATAATACAATAAAAGAATATAATTAGAAAGATCTCACCCAGATAACACCGAAGAATATTAGATTGAAACGTTGAATAGCTCAAATCGGCGACGCTTACACAATCAATGCTTTAACTCAAGAACACCTCAATAATTGATATCACAATATGATCCCTTAAAATAAATATCAGAATAATGACTTTTGTAAAAGCTTATGAATTGAATAGTTCTTGATATGGTGTTACTTCATTATAAAATCCGCAGGTCTTTTTATAGGTATATGAAACAAGCCCTATAACGGCTAGTTTCCACAAGATATATCTTCTCAAATCACTTAAGGACCCCATATATTGATACTTTTTATTTAAGGTATATTTCACTTAATAATAGCTTTCAAAATATTCAATTTAGTCCCTTAAAAGATTTTATCTTAATCAATATAAATATAGAAAGAATTATATATAAGTATATGGACTAAATCGTAAGATCAAACTAAACCCTTAAATCTCTCCCATATTTTTGGCCCAAAATATTCTCCACCAAAATAACAATATTTTAAACTTAAAATTCACAGCTTTAAATATAGGAATATCAAAGATATCTTATCATAATTACTTTTCAAATATTATGTCATTAAATGACATCCCAAGACCCCATACATCATATGTAATCAAAATAGATCTTTTTTATTTAAAAATATTCTTGAAAAATCTCATTTTGGTCCTTAAACATTTTTAAATCAAAATTCATCAAAATAAAAAGTATTAAAGAACTTTAATTAAAAGAACATTTAATTAAATAGACCAAATTAATAGGGATAATAAAATATATAGACCATATCTCAATTAAGTACAAATCCCTAAGATATCTCACATATCTTAACCATAAACGGCTACTGTTAGATATAAATTCGAAATCCCAAATATCCTAAAACAGTTCCATCAGTCGACCGATCAGTCGACTGTTCGATTCAGGATGTAGCCTATTGCGTTCAGCGGTCGACCGCCCGGTCGACTTGTCAATTCAGAGAGTTCAACACTTCTTCACCGGTCTACCTATCAGTCGACTACTTGATTCAGAGACTTCAACACTTCTTGGCCGGTCGACTCACCAATCGACTGTTGTCACTGGATCTCTCATCTGAATACGTTTTTAACTCTTTTTTTTTTACATTTTCGTCCCTTTAACTAATTTCTTTTCTCAATTAGCTCCACTAACTTTTTCAAATTCTATTTTAACCATTTATAAATATTTATTTTCAAATACACATAGGAGCAAATAAATTCATCTTGTCAAAACAAACAAAAATAATAAAAACATTTTGTGTCGTGTGTGTTCCTAAATAGAATATTAAGAGTTGAAATTTACCTGGGTTGTTTTCTCTAATTTTTTCAAACTCTTAAATCTTTAATATCTTCAATTTCATCATTTAGCATCCAAATAACTAGTCATCTTCATCCCTGGAACTTTAAATCACTAAAACAATCAATTAAACATTAGTTCCACCAAAATAATAATACTTAATTGTTCATCAAAATCTTAAGATTAACAGCTGGAGAATCTAATTTAGAGTTGTCTAGTTTACCTTCAGATAAGATTTATAGGATTCATAGAAGAATCAAGGCTTCGAAAGTTAGAATAATACTAAAGAAGATGAAGATTGAAGAGTAATGGGCTAGATGAGATCCGAATAGAAGTGTGAAAGGTCTGGGAGATCTTGGGATAGAGTGGTTGACTAGAATTTTTAATGACATTTTGAGGACTAAAAGAATGTTTGATGACTAGAAGAGCTCATCTAAATGCCCATCCATAAATATAAAATGGATGTTCAAAGTTGCGCGAACTACTGATGTAAAACCTAAATCGTAAAACGTACATCATAAATAGTTGCATTTTAGAGCATTAGAAAATTTTAGGTAAAACTTTTATTGATTAAGAACTCAAATCAAAACTTGGGGGGGTCAAATTTGTAAATTTAAAAATATTACTCTCAACTTAGGATGCGAATTGCCAATTAGAAATCAAAAATTGAAAATGTTAGGGATCAAATTACAATTTCAGAAACTTATAAATGTTGAATTGAACTCAAAAAGAAGAATTTAAGGAATTAGAGGGGGGAAAGAGTAATTTAACAAAAAAAATTTAAAACATATATATATATATATATATATATACACACGCACACACCGGGCATGCGAGACCGCCGGAAGGGAGAAGAACGGAGAGGCAACGTGGTAGGCTAGGAGCGTTCTCCACCATTTAGTCCATGCGATATATACATATTTGTGCATGTACGTCGATCAAACAGCCCCATTAAGTTTGAAATTAGAAAAAAATTCTAGAGAGAGAGAGAGAGGACCAGAGCACAAAAGGGGTGGTCAGACTTCCTTGAGTCGGTGTTCCTCCGGCAGGGGGGTCATGTCTAATGCTCGTATGCATGATTGTGGAGGTGTCATCGTCAATTTCAGGGGAGAACGGAAGTGGTTCGGTCGGTGAGGTGGGTCGTCGCTGGCGTGATGAGTGCATCGCCGGTGAGCGAACGATTGGGTTCGGTTGTTCAGCTTGTCGACGATCTTTGTTCTGGTGAGTGCTTATGCACATTTAATTAATTATTCTAATAGGTGTGTGCATGCATGCGTATGTGATCGGCGATAGGATCGCCGGTGGGTTTCCATTTCGTCTGACAGTGGCATTTCAATGGAGTGTATGTGCTCCGATTCTTGTTTTGTGTAGCGTGTGTATGTGTGTGTTGCCTCGATTGCATGCGTGAGCGATCGTCGCCACGGCGTGGCCGACGGTGTGTGTCACCGCTACGGCGGTGCATGCCTATGGCCTCCTCTGTTTCGGGTTAATACGGTAGGATGTGGGTATATGGGAGTGTTGTTCGGGTCGTCGTCTGTTGACCCTCGGCGATCGTGTATGTGGGCGTTCCGGTTCAATATTATGCTTGTGTGTGTGTTTTACCCAGTTCGGCCGGAGACAGAAATGTATGATAGTGCATGTATGTGTGTAGTGTGTTGATCAGTTGTGTATGTGTGTGCATGGGTGTGTTGCTGGAAAAAAAAAAAAAAGAAGCTATTTTGGTAGCTGGTGCGTCGCCGGCAAGGAGGGCTGGTCGGCCGGTGATAGTGTCGGCCGCGGAGCACAACAGAAAACAGAAATAGGAAAAAAGAAAAAAAAAAAAAAAAAAAAAAAGAAGAAGAAGGAAAAAAAAAAAAAAAAAAAAAAAAGAAAAATTTGCGCAAACCACCCCAAAAAATTAAAAGCCTATTTCATGGCCCGCGAATGATTCGGAATGAGTAACGTTTCTATTAAGTTTATTTCAATTTACTGAATTGAATTCTAACATCAAAATTTTGGAATCGGAATAATAAATTGGGACCGTGTGTATTACTAAATTTTATGTAATTGTTTTTTTAATGAAATAAAAATTACCTGGAACAGTAATTTTCATAAGTAAAATGTGGGAAATGGAAAATTTTGGAACTTAGGGTCTGCATTGCACGATTTGATTATTTTGCATAAAATACTAATTTAGGCCCTACCATTACTAGGTTCGCAAACGCCAACGTCCCGGTAGGTTTGGACGGTGCTGTTATTGTAGCACAAGAAGCGAGGTGAGTGTACTGTCTTCTTGCCAAACTATTTTCTGTATATATATATATATATATATGATGATAACATATGTGTGTTGTTTACACTATACGATTTCATAAATGATATGGATCAAACAAGTTTTTGGAATTGTGTTGGTTTCTAAAAGAAGGCTCAAAAATAATTTTCGTGAGATATGTGTGGATTATATTTCTCCCCGTAAGGGGTGTGGATTATATTTGTCCCCAAATAGAGTGTGGATATTTCGTAGGAAGGCATTCCTACGAATGTTACGGTACCGTTGCAACTCCCGATCGTAAGGTTAAAACGATCACTATGGCTAGCCAGTGTGTGTTGTGGTAGAGTGGTGATTTGAGACGTGATATTTATCTATATTGGGTGATTTATTATTTATTGTCATGATCGGTACGATATTTATACTAGATGGTTTTGAAATAGATCTTACATATATTGCTTTATTTTCCCTACATATATTGTGAAGACTTTTACACGCTATGTGACACCTAAATACTTATGCTTGATCCATATTTAAATGATGTAATATTTAGAATGTGTTATTATGTAAAAATATTTTTATTAAGAAGGCAGTACACTCGCAGGTGAAATAGCTAGGCGTCGGTCCCCTATTGGCACTGGGTAGAGTCCGGCTATGGTATAGCGAGGGAGTGTTTTTGGGAAGTGCTGTCTGAGGCGAACCTAGGAGAGGTTCATTGTTGTTTTTATTTTTATTTTTTATTTGTTATTAAAAATTCAGGGACGGGTGTGTCCCTAGTTAGAGAAAATGTTTATAGCCTGATTTTGGTGATTGTATAATGATGATTGTCTACTATCGCTTTCTAGTGGGTTTGTCCCTCAGAGGATGTCGTGTCGATGCCACGCCGGCCCCTTAGGTGACGGGTGTCCGGGGTGGGGGTTGACAACTGAGGTATAAAACTTATGAGTCATATTATAAAACTTTGGGAGAGAGTGATAAAATGTAGAATAAGACATGAAACAAGCATAGAAGAAAACCAATTTGGATTTATGCCCAGCCAATCAACTACTGAAGCTAACTATTTACTCAAAAAATTAATGGAAAGATATAGAGAGAAGAAGAAAGATTTACATATGATATTTTTGGACTTAGAGAATGCTTATGATCGAGTACCCAGAGAAGTTTTGTGGTTGGTGCTAGAAAACAAATATGTATCCAACGTATATATTGAGGTAATTAAGGATATGTATGAAGGTATAGTCACTAGTATTCGAATAAGAGGAGGCAAGACTTGTGCATTTCCTATTAATATAGGTTTACATCAAGGATCATCTCTAAGTTCTTACCTCTTCGTTCAAGTGATGGATGAGCTAACAAATCAAATCAAATCAAAGGTGAAGTACCTTGGAGTATGTTATTTGAGGATGACATAATACTAATTGATGAAAATAGAACAAGTATTAATATTAAGTTAGAAAGATGGAGAGAAGACTTAGAGTCTAAAGGCTTGAAGATTAGTAGAAGCAAGACGTAATAAATGCATTGCAATTTTAATAATGTCCGAAGAGATGATAGTGTAGTCAAAATTGGAGATGAGGAGGTTCTAAAGGTGGATCATTTTAGATATTTAAGTTCAATGATTCAAAGTAATGGCAAAATCGATGAGGATATTACTCATAGAGTCAAGGCTGGTTGAAGTGGATAAGTGCAATTAAGGTGATATGAGACCTTAGGATACCATGGAAACTCAAAGAAAAATTTTACAAAATTGCAATAAAACCTGTACTTCTATATGGTCAATAATGTTGGGCAATTAAAATAAAGCATGTCCAGAAAATTAGTATAACAAAAATAAGAATGTTAGGGTGGATGAGTGGGACGACGAGAATGGATAAAGTTAAGAATAAAACTATTAGAGAGAATTTAGGAATAGCACCTATAGAACACAAGATAAAAGAAAATCATTTACGGTGGTTTAGATAGGTGAATAGAAGTCCCATAGAAGTACCAATGAGAAAATACGATTTAGTTCAAGTGCGTAGAGTTACTAGAAGGAGAGGTATGCCTAAGAAGACTTGGGAATATACTATTATAATTGATTGGATGATATTGAACTTGACTGCAGGGACGACCCTTGATCATTCTTTATGGCGTAAACGGATTTATGTAACCGACCCTACTTAAGTGGGACACAGGCTTAGTTGTTGTTGTTGTATTGATTGGTAGTTTAAATACCATTTCAGGATCCCTATAAAATGACAATGTTTCTATGTGATCCAATAAATTTTTACGTTTTACTTTTAACCCTGTATCTCCATCACAATTTTAATTAATCATTCCGTGTAATTTTCCTATAAATTAGACAAAATTAGAGGCAAAAGTATAAATCTACATTTTTAAAGTTTTTATTTATTTCTTATTTTTCATTTTTTTCATCTTTTTTCTTTTTTAATTCTTCTTTGAGCTTTTTCACTGATTAATCCTTACTGATCTCATTTACTTCTTCATTTGCTTCAATATTTGATAAATTCAAACTCGATTTTTGTTTCACACTTCATTTCTCGATTAGTTAGGGCAAAAAAATTCATTCAGAATGAACTCTCAAGAGAATTCATACTCTATAATCATTTTTCAGAGCTTGTTTTGGATTCAAATTTGTTGAAGAAGTTGGGATAGAAGTTGTTAGGGAAAATGTTCTTTTCTGGTGATTCCTCTACTCGAAAGCAAGTTGATTTAGGCAGGCATAGTTCTAAAGAGAATGATAGACATAAGCTCTTAGAACAAACGAGGTTGGAGAGGAATCGTAGATTTCATCAATTTTCATTGGACAATACAGGGGGACCCAAAAACACCCTCCATCTTCTTCTACCGTCTGCTGACCTAGATCGATGTTCTTTGACCTGCAAAGTTTTTCTTTTTCAAAATTTCATTTTCTTTCCAAAATCCAGCAAATTATAAAGAAAGAAAGAGACAAGTTAAAAAAACAAAACTTGCAGGAAATAATTTAACTTTTCTTCCTATTTTTCTCGTCTCAATCTTCATAGATTTATCAATCTTACAAACTGAATCGATTTGTTTATCAGTTCCTTCTAGCTCCAGCAATATCATCGTCAGACTACAATTCATCTCGGAGAACTCAATGGACCTTTTCTGCTACAAATGTGAAATCAATGAAGATTCATTCAGAAAAAAAAAAAAAAAAAAAAAAAAAAAAAAAAAAAAAACAACTATCTCCGATGAGAATCTTTGTGGGACCCAATGAAGAAGAAGATGAAGAAGAAAATGAATAAAAATTAAACATGAAAAATGGAAATAAAACAAAAATATATATATATATAGTTTTACTTCTAATTACGTCTAATTTAATAGTTAAATTAGACATATTGACTAATTTAAACTATAATTAAATATACAGGGTTTAAAATAAAACGAACAAACATATTAGACCATCTAGAAACATTGTCATATATAGAGGATTTAAAATGGAATTTCCCTAAATTATATATAGATTTTTTTATTCTTTGTTTTCAATTCAACTTCATTCAATTTCATCATGTTTTTAAATTGGGTTTTGTTAGCCCACAAATCTACCCAATAGGTCGAGTGAATAAAATAGTTACAAAAATTTAAATAATTAAATTACCAAACAGGTAATTACCAAATTTCCCTATCCAATTATTATCTTTAATTTTATAGTAGAAATGTATTTATCTAAATGTACAACCAAATAGATAGGGATAGAGAAATTGCACATGCAAATTTATCCGGGTTCACCAAGCTACTCTGACATATGTTCAGTCCCTTGAGCTCCTGTAGGGAGTTTCCAATCAACTAACACAAATTCATTTCCTAAGTAGGAATCAAACCCTTACAATGCTTTTTCACAGGTTAAGGACTAACCTAATTTTTTTGACCTTTTTGTTTTACTTAGCCTCATTTATTTCTTAATTGATCCACATAAATATTTATTTTAAAAACTCATTTTGATATGTTAAATTGACACACACAACTAATGAACAACTATATATCTAATTAGTAAACAAATATGATGCATTTTTCTCCCTCACAAAATTTATATATTTATGCTTTAAGAAATTTGACATACCTAATTTGTCCTTGGGAGCCATTGTTGTGTGTAACTTAGTTTTATGTCTAACATGAGTCTATTTTTCTTTTGTATCAACTAATTGATCATCTGCTAGATTCACCTTTGATAATGTCTTTCTTTTGTGAGGCTATCTTTTGATAATCTTTAGCAACAATCTCTTTACTATTTTTGTGACACTTAGGATTGATTAGTCTTGTTACGATTCACAATTACTTTATACAATTACTTGTCTTCGGTGATAATCATTGGTTTGTCTCCAAAATCTTTCCCTTTAGAGTTTTGTATATCATATTGATTCATTTTTCTTAGTTAAACAAATCTTCAAATTACACCTGCATAAAAAAAATTCTTTTCTAGGTATCAAGTGATTTCTAGATCCAATTGGGTAACCATGTAATTTGTAACAACATTTTTCAAGGTGACCAAATTTTCCGAAATAAAAACATCTAAAATTATTCAAGTGCTACTTAGGATAATCAACTTTCTGTTTAGGAGCATGATAGTGATATTGATACTGAGGAACTACATTAGGGTCTACTGTTTTTTCAAAAACTTTAGTTTTCTCAATATTCTTGAATTTGAAAACAACCTCATTGACCTCTTTTTGAGTCTTTTCAAATGAGTGTTCCAATGAACTAACATGCACATGCACCTGAAGACCAAAAAAAAATTGTGCATAAATTCAAAATCATTTTCAAGAATTCAGCAATCATTCTCAATAGAATAGATTTTCACACGAGCTCTATCAAATCCACACCTTGCATTATCTAGTTCAATATTTAAAAGCTCATTTAAAGTTTCAATATTTCGAGAATACAAAACACCTTGTTTAAGATTTGAAACATCATTTTTTTAGAAAAGAATGTTCATTTTCAAGTGATTTAACTATTCAAGGAAGTGTGTTTATCATGAATAGAGCATTGAAAAATTCAGTAGTTTCAAAATACTTGTCTAAATTTTTCTTTTTGAGGTATTTGAAAGTACTTAACGTTTTTTTTTTCCAAGAGTTACAATGTTTTGTGAAAGATTTAAATTTTCTTTACCAAAAACATATGTAAAAGTACTCAATTTCTCAGTAGTTTTATCAGCAGCCTCATTATCACTACCTTTATTATTCCCACCAGTAGAGCATTGATTATTAGAACAAGTAGGGGATTCACATAAAATATTTTTCACAATGTAATCCATATGATTGTGTTAGCAATGATGTTAATCCTATTAAGTTAAAACTTGCTCTAATATCAATTGTTAGCCCATATATTTACCTAAGAAGGGTGGTGAATGGGGTATTTATAAAAACTTAAATAATTAAATTACCAAACAAGAATTCACAAAATTTTCCTATCCAATTATTATATTGATTTTATAGTGGAAATGTGTTTGTCTAAATGCGCAAAAAAAAAAAAACAGATAGGGTTAAAGAAATTGAACATACAGATTTGTCCGGATTTGGTAAGCTACTCTTGCCTATATCTAGTTCCTTGAGCTCCTATAGGGATTTCACAATCTACTAACCCTGATTTCTTTCCTAGATAGGTATCAAACCCTTACAATTCTTTTCACGAGCTAAGGATTAATCTAATTCATTTCCTAGGCTCAAAATTAAACCTTCACAATTTCTCTTTTACTAGGTTCAGGAAGAACCTAACACTTTTGCAGGATATGAATCAAACCTGTTTATCTTTTCACCATGCTAAATATTAACCAAATTTCATTACAAGTAAAATCAAACCAGATCCTTTTACAAGATAAGAAGACACTGACCCAATGTGTTTAATCCTCTCATACTCATAAATACAAAAAATATATTATTTTCTCCCACTGGAGCTTCTACCGCCTCAATACAAATATGTGCTCAATTAATGTATCGATATACTACGTGATAGAACTATGTGAGAATACAAATATGATTTTATTTGATTATAGCATAAAGAAAAAATAAATCAAATTTCACCAGTAAAAATCGTTTCACAAGATTTTGAGGATATTTTAAATAGAAAATAATTTTCGCACAAAAATACTTTAAGCTCAATTAAAAGATAAAATTCAATGAAATCAAAATTAATTTTGAGCAAGAAATTAAGAACAATCTTATCAGGATTCCTTTTAAAAGATTGGATGAAATACTCAAACCTGTATAACAAGAACAACAATTTCTTTAAAGAAAATTTTTCTCTCAAAATTATTTTCAAGAAAATGATAATATCTTTACAAATATGGATGATTTAATCTCATGCTCTTGATTGTTGTATTGTTAAAAACACATATCTATGCTTATAGATTTCAAACTATGCCTATAACAATTATTTTTCAAAACATAAGACCATTAAAGTCACATATAAACCCTATATAAAATACTCTTTTAATATAGAATTATTTTATTTATAAATATGCTCCAAAAAACCCAATTTAGTCCCCAAAATTTGTTTTATTCAAAATCCTTAAATATATAAATAGTTTTACCAGTTGATCTCATAGAATCAATTAATTTTTGTACTAATTGATAGGAACTTCAAAATATATGATAGATACGTGAAATTTATTCAAACCCCCATAAAATCAATTTTTATAACGTTCAAAACCATGGGATTTGGATTGAAAATCTCAAAAAGCGAATCAGTCAAACATATTGAAAATTATCCACTCGGTCGACCGCCCCCATACTTGGTCAACCAGCTGCCTTTGCAATGGTTTGTTTTCCGACCATTGGCACCTAGGTCGATCAACTGCACATCAACTGCCTTTACAACTTCCAGTTGACCGACTACATATTCGGTTGACTATTTAGGAAAAAAGCTAAAACTAACTCCTACTAATCCCACCAATTGAATGGCCCTTTAGTAGGTCAATCGAGTGGACCAAAAGCTCACCATTTAACTTACTGCTTCTTCTATCGCTTACATGAATTGTTGAAAATTATCCAATTGCTCTATGATTTGATTAATATTTTTGCAGATATTGGCAAATTGTTTGGCTTTCTCTTCATTGTCAAGAATTATCACATCATCTTCATCTTCACTATCTTCTTCTTGACGATTAGCCATAATTTCATAACCCATCAATTGAACAATATTCATATTAAGAATATTAGTATCTTTTATACAATGGTTTGCACATATCTCGTCAATCAAAACCAGACAATTTTGAAGAAGACAACATATGACATTGTTATATAGTAATACACGAGACTTAACATTTAACTGATATTGCATGTTCTCAAGAATTAAATATGGAAGATCAATTTTGACCTTGTTTATGATAGCATTCTATATACGTGCATCATAGTCGGTTATTGAATCCAAGGTTTTGATGAACAATTAAGTATTGATATTTTTGGTGAAACTAATGGTTTTATCAAGCATTTCAGACTTATAGTTTCATGAATTTGATTAAGAAGAAAATATGATGAAGAAAACATAAAGGGTGCAAGATGAATATGACGAAGATGTGAAGAGCTTTGAAGACACTGAAGAAAATAGGTAAAAACAACTCTTTAATTATATACTATTAATTCAACCCAAATTAAGATCCCGCATAACACTTAAAATGAGTTAATTCTATGTGTGTCATGATAATATGTGATAATTTTAAAAGATCCTAAAATGAGATATTATATATGCTCCTTATGTGAAATGATTTTGATAATTAACCTAATTGAAAAATGTGTTTTAAAGTATAAAAATTTGTGTTTTCAGGCCAATTCAGTTAATTAAGAAAAGCAATTGGTTGACTAATTAAAACAATGACTTTTGGGAGTTAAAATGGCATCCTGATGATCCAATTAGTTAATTGAGAAAAATAATCGGTCAACTATTTGAAACAGTAGCTAAAATGGGTAAGGAATTGAGCACACTGATTTAATCGATCAAGTGAATGAAAAGGGTCGGTCATTAGAATGAGCCAATAGATGAAATGGTGAAATTTGGAAACACATTGATTAATTCGGTCAACTAGCTTGACATGGTCGGTCAACCAAGTGTATGTTGTACCAACAACAAAATTGTAGCCTGGTACAGTCAGTCAGTCGATTGGAGTAGGTCAGTCAACTGAATGCTTCAGTTAGGTATTCAGTTGATGTGGTCTCTTGTTTAAAAACTATATATTTTTTATAATCCCAAGAGAGGGATTTGGGGGATTTAAATGTATTTCAAATATAAACAACCTATTTAGTAATCCCTATTGATATGGTCCATATATTTTGAAATTCTCTTAATTTAAATTACTTCATACTTCTTATTTCTGTGGTTTTAAATTGAGAATAGTTTTATGGACTTAAAAGTAATATTTGAAAGATATGTTTAAGTGGAACACACTTATAATGAAAGGTTATGATTATTGGTTTATTAATAGAGACTTGTGGGAATTTAATGAAATATATCAAGAACATCATTTTGAGCTGTTATAAAAGTGAGATTTTTACTGACATTTTTACGAGAGATTCTATTCAAGTTCTTGATCTAAAGCGCTTGTTGTTTGGCATCACAGATTTGCGTTCGACTTGCTATATTGCAATTGTCTTTGGTGTTTTCCCGGTGAGATCTATCCAGGCTTTATTAATTGCTTTTTAAATTTATATTTATTTTGATTGTTTGGTTTAGGATTACTAGAAAATTGTTTTAAACTTAAAAACCTGAAAATATTTTTTAAATGATTTTTGTCTGATTATCTAATTACGTGCAAAATGTTTGCTACCTACTTTATTTATTAATCATATTTTAATTGCCTCACGTTGTATCTATCACATAATAATTATTCAGGATATTAATTAAATATATCTATATTGAGGTGGTGGAATCTCTTTATGAGAATAAACTCTTTTTTTTTTATTTGTGAGTTTGAATAGATTAGATACATTTGGGACGGTGTCTAGTCAGAGTAGTTAGGTTTCGATCTTTTTTTTGGTAAAAAAGATTAGGGTTTAATCTTCGTCCTGGTTAGATTATTCTTTTCTCTTGAAATGAATTAGGTTTTGATTCATCCAACAATTGAATTATTTTGAGTGATTTGTAAAGGTTCAACATTCCCTATGAAAATGATAAGTGAGAGAGTATTAAATTTATCTCTAACCTAGTAAAACGATAGGATTCGCCCTTGGCCCATGAAAAAGATAAATTATAAAGGTTGATTTTGCGCGTATAAAAGAATCGTCAGATGTAAGGGTTTGATTCCTACCTGGTAAAGTTACCATGGGTTTAGTGGATTGCGAATCGCCGTGGAACTCGGGGGATTGGACATAGGCAAGATTAGCTTGACCGAACTAAGATAAATTTTTGTGTGATGCATTGATTTATTATCCATATTGTGTCTAGATGTACACTTAGTATTAAACACATATACGCTACGTATCAAGATAATAATTGATTTAGGAAAATTAATTATTTGTGTTTACGCATTTAATTGTTAAATTTTTGTAACTACCCAATCCCCCCACCCCCCCTTAGGTTGCTCTTTCGTCCAACATCAGTTACCATAGAGAAATGACTACCTGGAGGAACGATATTATGAGTAATGGTAAAGACACTTCTCAAGATCAAATGATGATGACCTACAATCAATAATTCTCAATTCTAGATGTGTTTGCTCAATATTCAAATTATGTTGAAGCCACGTTGGAAAATTCTTAGGGATGATTATTCCTCTCTTTAACTTAAGAATAGAGGCAAATTCTTCAAGACATATTTCAATTTTAATTCCATTTACATAGGAACAAGTTTTCTCCTCGACTATGTGAAAGTTACATAAAAAAACTTTACCCAATGACTAAAACACATCTTGTTCTCAACAAGGAATTTATTCCATATTAACCTCTTAAATTTCACTGACAAATATTTATTTTAAAAACTCATTTTGACACGTTAAATTGATGTGCACAACTAATGAACAAATATACATCAAATTAGTAGAAAAATACGATGCATTTGTCTCCCTAACAAAAGTTACATATTTATGTTTTAATAAATTTGACATACCTGATTTGTTCTTGGGAGCCATTGGTATGTGTATCTTAGTTTGATTTTCAACATGAATCTCTTTTTCTTTTTTATCAATTGATTGATCGTCTGATTTATTCACCTTGATAATGTCTTCCTTAGGTAAGGCTATCTTTTGATCATCTTTAGCAATAGTCTCTTTACCTTTTTGGGACACTTGGGATTGATTTGTCTTGCTACGATCTGCAATGACTTTATACATTGGCTTCTTTTGATTTTGAGTTTGTACTTTGTCTCAATGATAATCTTTGGTTAGATCTTTGCATATCATATTGATTCCTTCTTCTTGGTTCAGAAAATATTCCATTCATACCTATATCAAGAATTTATTTTCTTGGTCTCCGATTATTTCTAGATCCAATTGCGTTAGCATGCAGTTGGTAACAACACTTTTCAAGGTGACCAAATTTTCCAAAATAAAAACATCTAAAATTATTCAAGTGTTTCTTAGGATAATTAACTTTTTGTTTAGAAGCATGATAGAGATATTGATAGTAAGGAGTTTCCTTAGGGTCTACTAGTTTTTCGAAAACTTTAGTTTTCTCAATATTCTTGAATTTATCAATAACCTCATTAAGCTCTTTTTGAGTCTTTTCAACTAAGTATTCCAATGAACTAATATTCACACGAAGACTAATATTTTTTTTGTGCATAAATTCAAGATCATTTTTAAGAATTCGACAATCATTGTCAACAGAATAGACTTTCCCACAAGTCTATCAAGTTCACACCTTGCATTATCTAGTTCAATATTTAAAGGCTCACTTAAAGTTTCAATATTTCTAGAATTCAAACAACCTTGTTTAAGATTTGAAACATTTTTTTTAGAAAAGTATTTTCTTCTTCAAAGGATTAAACTATCCTGAGAAGTGTGCTTATTTCGAATAGAGCATTCCAAAATTCAATAGTTTCAAAATACTTATCTGAATTCTTCTTTTTAATGTATTTGAAATTATTCAACTTTTTGTTTTTAAGAGTTGCAATTTTTTTGTGAAAGCCTTAAATTTTCTTTACCTAAAACATACGTAGGAACAATTAATTTCTCAATAGCTTCATTAGTAGCCTCACTACCTCTATTATTCGCACTAGTAGATCATTGATTATTATAACAAGAAGGGGATTCACATAAAATATTTTCCTCAGTGCAATCCATATGATCGTGTTAGCTAAGACGTTAAGCCTATTCAGCTAAAACCTACTCTTCTACCAATTGTTGGCCCACATGTCTACCCAAAAGGGGGTTGAAATTGGTATAAAAATTTAAATAATTAAATTACCAAGCTAGCAATCACCAAATTTTTCTTTCCAATTATTATCTTGATTTTATAGTGGAAACATGTTTATCTAAATGCACAATGAAACATATAGGGTTAGGGAAATTTAACATATAGATTTATCCTAGTTTGGCAAGATAATCTTGCCTATATCTGGTTCCCTAAGCTCCTATAGGGATTTTGCAATCCACTAACCTTGATTTGTTTTCCAAATAGAAACCAAACCTTTATAATCTTTTTTACAAGTTAAGGACTAACCAAATTCTTTTCCCAGACTCAGAAATAGACCTTTACAATTTCCCTTTTATTAGGCTCAGGAAAGATCTAATTCTTGTCAAGGTTAAGAATCAAACATATCTATATTTTTACCAGGGTAAAGACTAACCTAATTCCATTACAGACAGAATCAAACCTAATGTTTTTACAAGCTAAGAATCAAACCTAATAAAGCCCAATGTGTCTAATCTTTGCATACTCACACACACACACACACACACACACACACACACACACACACACACACACACACATATATATATATATATATATATATATACATACTATTTCTTCCCACATGAGCTTCTAGCACCTCAATACATTATATGCTCAATTAATATCCTAATATACTATGTAATAAAACTACATCAAAATACAAATATGATTTTCTTTGATTATACACAAAGACAAAATAAATCTGATTTCACAAAAAAAAATCATTTCACAAGATTTTCATGATATTCTAAATAGAAAATAATTTTTTACAAAAACAAAATATTGTAAGCTCAATTAAAAGATATCACTCAATTAAAACACAATTACTTTTCAGCAAATAAATAAGAACAATCTCACTAGGATTTCTTTTAGAAGATTGGACGAAAGACTCAAACTCGGTATAGCAAGAACAACGATTTCTTCAAAGAAAATTTTTTTCTCTTGAAAATATTCTTAGCAAAATGATACTTTGTCTATAAATACAGCTGAGGTAGTCTCTTCCTCTTGATTGTTGTATTGTTAAAAACACAGGCCTATATTTATAGATTTCCAACTATGCCTATAAAGGCTATTTTTCAAAATATATGATCATTAAAGTAAGATATAGAACCCATATAAGATAATAATTTAATTCAATGTTCTTTGACTTAAAATTACTCTTTGAAAAGCTCGATGTAATCCCTAAAACTTCTTTGATTCAAAATGTTTAAACAGAGAAACTAGTTTTACCGGATAATCTTGTAGGATCAATTAATATAAGGACTAGTTAATAGGATCTTCAAAATATATGATAGATATGTGAAATTCAATCAAATCTCCATAAAATCTAATTTTATAATGTTCAAAATCATAGGATTTGAGTTGAAGATCTCAAAATATAAATAAGTCAAACATGCTGAAAATTGTCCACTCGATCGATTGCCCACATACTTGGTCAACTAAATTCCTTTGCAACGGTTCATTTTTCAACTGTTGGCACCCAAACTAGTAAACCGCACGTCAACCGCCTTTACAACTTCTAGTCGACCGGCTACATACTATGTCGACCGTTCAGGGCAAAAGCTAAACGAAGACCTATTAATACTACCAGTCGACTAGCCCTTTAGAAAGTCAACCGACTGGACTAGAAGCTCACCATTCAATTTACTGCTTCTTCCAGTCAATTCGCCATTTGTTCAGTCAACCGTCTTACCCTGAATTCCTTATGTTTCCTTTCTACAAACCATTTTCTTGATCAACACATTGTGGAAAATATTTTGTCTCTCAAATTTATCATTTCTTACTATGACATGCATAATAGAATCAATTTTAAGTTTCATGTGTGATTCTAATCGTGTTTTATTGAGGGCATAAAAGTATTGAGTTATTTTACCTAGAAATACGAAAAATCCTTTTTGCTCCTAAACATCTTCAACGTCCTCACTTGCAACCATCTTGAGTACTTTGTAAAATATCATATTTGAAAATCATCATCAAACATTATCTTCGAAATTCAACATTTTTCTCATTTGCTCAAATAGAACTCAATTCTGAAATCACTCAATAAAAACATTAGTTCCGTAAAATATCAACGTTAATTTGTCCATCAAAACTTCTAAGGTCAATAGCTTTGTCCAACTTTAACTGAGTTCCTTGGTATAAGATGAGTGCCTTTAGGCCATAATTTGATTTTATTTCCATTTCATTCAGTTGCTTCTATATTTTTGTTTCCTTAACTTCGGTTTCTATTCTGGGATTTTTTAATGTGTGTGTGATAAACAGTTTTCCAATTTCTTTGAGTATGTGTTCCCAATCATTTTACTGTTTTCTCAAAAGTGTGTTCCCAGTTTTTTTTGGTTCCGTAAGCAAGATGTTTTGAAAGAATGACATATAATTGTTATGCATTATTGTTAAATCTCCATGTTTGAATGAATATTAATTTTCGTGATAACTAGTCTTTGATTTTATAAGGTCAATTTTAAGTGTGCCATCACATTCATTTTAGAGACCATTTTTTTTTTATTATTTTAGTTATAACATCGAGAAACTTCAGTGGTTTTTTTTTTTTTTTTTTGGCTATTGATTTGCTTGAGAACTTGTTATTTTTCTTGATTTCAATTTGTTATTTGCTTTGTTTATAAATGTCCTGCCTGCCTCACCGGCTCATCCCATTTCTTCTTTAATTTCATCTTTCAACATTTAGAATGGTTTATGCAATTTGGTGCATAGATGTTGATATCTTTTTCTTTTCCTTTCCTTCTCTTAATCTTACTCATGACTACATTACTACACTGTATTTTATATATTGTTTGTAGTGGCCAATTTCCCTTTTTGTTTGAAGACAAAGTTTAGTTTGGCAGTGCAAGTAATGATTCATTTTGCTTATTTGCTGTATTGGGAAGCTTATTGTTCAATTTCGGTGTCGTGTTTTTTTGTGAAGTGGTACTACTCGAGTCGCGTGACTCGTAAGTGAAGTAATATATTTAGGTTGTATTTCGCCGCCTACATAACTTAAAGTTAGAAACTCGATTCAACTTTCTCATCAGAGTATATTCAAGAAATCTAACAAATAAATAACAACGGAGATCATTTTTGTGGTGTTCGTTTTGTGTTTCAGTTCCCAAATTTTTTAAATATGCAAAAAAAAAAAAAAAAAAAAAAAAAAAAAAAAAAAAAAAAAAAAATTGTTCATGATTTTTAAGAACAATTTCACCAACAGAACATTAATAGTTTGCCTTTTCTTCATGCCCCAAGTGTTTTAGTTACATAAATCTTAAAAGAGGAAAAACTAAGGTAGCGTTGTTCTATATTTCTATTCCTAGGGTTTTGTTTATGTTCCTAAAAAAAATAGATCATAAATAGAATTTTGGGAACAATTCCATTATGTTCCCAGAAATTTATTCAAAGAAATTGAGAGCGGAAATATGGGTTATCTTTTTAACTTAATATTTTAATTTGAACTGTTCTCGTCTCTTTTTTTCACGGTTAGTTGGTTGGATTTTCGTTTTATTGTCTCCTATTTGATACATGATTAGTTTTTTTCTACAATAATCTTATTTTGTTCCGGAATAAGAATAATCTTGTTTGTTTGTTAACCTAAGCAATTAAATTATGTAAGTTTCTTAAATTGCACAATGATGTTTGTAAAACTCCCACCCCAAATTGATCTAGGTATAAAATTATAAACGGGTCGGATTCGTTATATGGGCTCCGAATTGAAATTGGATAAGCCTGCCTGTTAAATGGGTTGGGGCAGCATAAGCCCATGATCCAAATACTAGTTAGGTGATCTATATGAATATATGGGATGTCATATGATAAGACCTATAGTTGGGTATAAATAAGCCCACAATGTCAAAGGCCAAAGAGGAAACAGTCATTTCAGAGTTTGGATAAAAACCTATATATGTTAAGGTAAGTCTGAGTTGACTGTAACAGTCCATGATTAATGGTGACTGTTCTAGATATTCTCCCTTTATTATGGGGATAATGGTTATTATACGTAACGGGAGGGAGATACGAATAACTGAATGATATTTCCATTCAAGTAATAACAAGCAGATCACCCTATAAAAGGAAAGAAGGTAACATGTAATGGGACTGATTTTCTAGTGTGTTATTTATTCTCACTATATTCAGATTAACTTATTCTCACGTCGGAAGTTCTTTGGCTGACACCACATCGGTGGTCCCATTAGAATTCACGGTTTTGCAGGTAAGGAAGGAAGACGAAAGACTTTCTAGTACGTGTGAAGATTAACACGTGACTGGGAGTTTTTGACCATATCATTTGGCGTCGTCTGTGGGAAAAAAACGAAAAACACTACGTTGCTGATATGAGGCAATTGCGAGCTAGGGCACCGGTGACTAGTCGGAATAATGACTTGCCGCCACCTTCAGTCTTAGATGTACTTGAGGAACAGCACGAAGATGATCATTTTTAGCATCGTGAAGAAATTCCATCTGATATGCCCTCTGCTGTAGTAAATATGGATGCGAAGATAGACGCTCTTAACGAGAAAATGGCCGAGATTGCAGAAACTATCAAATACATGGCTAGCATAATCGTAGACAATAGGTCGCAGTTCAATATGAGCACTCATGGAGTCAGGGAGGATGTAGAAACTCCATGGTATGCTGATCCACAATTTTATGAAGAACGACCTGCCCATGGAGAGGCCAGTCATCAACCAAAACGAGGGACCAATATTCGGACTGAGACTGTTGACTCACATCGACATATCAGGAGTCAAGTGGAGAAAGTTTGGCCTCTGGACGAGCTAGATGCACTATTAAAAGGAACTAAGATGCCTTTCTCCCCTAAAATACTAGCTATTCCACTTTCTGAAAGGTTCAATCCAACGAAGTTTGAAAAGTACGATGGGAGAACTGAATCGGTGGACCATATCCGGCACTTCAAACATGTCATGAATTTGTATAATTCCAGCGATTCCACCATTCGCAGAGCTTTTGTGACCACTTTGAAGGGATCAACTCTTGAATGGCTGCATTCTCTTCCCGCGAACTCTATAACGTCATTTAATGAATTCGGAAAGATGTTCATCAACCGTTTCATAACCTGTCAGAGGTTAATGAAAGGACCAAATTTCCTGTTAGCTCTGCGTCAGGAGAAAGGAGAAACTTTGCATCAGTATATGAGCCGGTTTAATGAGGAACTAACTTGCATTGAAGGATGTGATACAAACCTCGTTATTAATGCTTTTACATCAGGTTTGCGTCCTGGCCGATTCCAAGATTCTTTAACCAAAAAGTGCCCTCGGACTATGACGGAGATAATGGATAAATCTAAGCCTTACATGAAGCTAGAAGATGTAAAACTGGCTAGGGAAGGCAGGTGTTATTTCGTGATCATCCCAGACAACATGAGAAAGATATTGGCAAGGCTAAAACTGGAACGTCTAATCGGCGTAAAGACCAATCAAGGAATTTAAATTCCAAGCCAGCAGTTGTAGATACGGCATTTTTGACCGCCTCGCAAAAAAATTATACTTTATTTTATAGTTACCTTTTATTTTATTTTATTTATTTTGTTTTGATTATACCGTATTTATGCGGTTTAATACTGCTAAATTAAGTTTTATTAATCTCTTAAGTAAATTAAATATTAGTAATTGATTTTTTTTTTTTTTTGGTTTTGTAGATTTTTCGAAGTGGAATAAAAACGCGTTAATTCGGAACAAAATGGACAAGAAAAAGACGACAACGAGATAGGCCTGGACCGAACGCGAGGGGGGGGCTGCAAAGGGGTCGTTGGTGCGACCAGCCGGCCGCACCAGCGACCAGCCACTGGTCGCTGGTGCGACCAGTGGACTGGCCGCATGTGCGGCCAGCAGGGGGGGTGTCCCCCCTGCTTTTGGGTGCACCGAATTTCGGTGCACCCACCCCTTTTTTCCCCCTTTTTCTGCGCGTTTTGTCGAATGAATATTTCAGAAATCCTTCCTATAAATAGAGGAAGGATCACAAGAGGGAGAGGAGGATTTTGAGGGGAAGAAATTTTTTGAGAGAAATTTTTGTAAGGGAGAGGAGAAATCTGGAGAAAAATTTTGAAGAAAATAATATTATTTTCATTTTATTGTAATTTTGAAGAAGAAAAATCTCCAAGAAGGTGGTAAATTTTTATCTGTTGTAAATCTTACTCTTATTTTTTTTTAGTTGTTATTATACTAATTTTTTTTTAAATTAGATTTTTTTTTTCCTTTATTATTTATTTATTTATTACTTTTTATTTTCTTTTTTTTTTTTTTTTTTGAGTAAATAATACGAGGTGGAAAATTCCCAACCTTCAATTTGAATGGCTAAAATTTAGAAGGGAATTACTCTCCTCGATGCGTGTGTGCGGGTGTTTTATTTAATTCGTATTAAATATAATGTGCTAACAATACGAGGTGAAAAATTCCCAACCTTCAATTTGAATGGCTAAAATTTAGAAGGGAATTACTCTCCTCAATGCGTGTGTGCGGGTGTTTTATTTAATTTGTATTAAATATAATGTGTTAACAATACGAGGTGGAAAATTCCCAACCTTCAATTTGAATGGCTAAAATTTAGAAGGGAATTACTCTCCTCGATGCGTGTGTGCAGGTGTTTTATTTAATTTGTATTAAATATAATGTGTTAACAATACGAGGTGGAAAATTCCCAACCTTCAATTTGAATGGCTAAAATTTAGAAGGGAATTACTCTCCTCGATGCGTGTGTGCGGGTGTTTTATTTAATTTGTATTAAATATAATGTGCTAACAATACGAGGTAGAAAATTCCCAACCTTCAATTTGAATGACTAAATTTAGAAGGGAATTACTCTCCTCGATACGTATGTGCGGGTGTTTTATTTAATTTGTATTAAATATAATGTACTAACAATATGAGGTGGAAAATTCCCAACCTTCAATTTGAACGGCATAAATTTAGAAGGGAATTACTCTCCTCGATGCGTGTGTGCGGGTGTTTTATTTAATTTGTATTAAATATGATGTGCTAATAATACGAGGTGGAAAATTCCCGACCTTCAATTTGAATGGCTAAATTTAGAAGGGAATTACTCTCCTCGATGTGTGTGTGCGGGTGTTTTATTTAATTTGTATTAAATATAATGTGCTAACAATACGGGGTGGAAAATTCCCAACCTTCAATCAGAACGGTCTAGGTTTAAAAGGGAGATCACTTCCCTCAATGTGTGTGTATGTGTATATGTGTATATAAGGAGGATTTAAAAATAAAATAAAAACATTCGGATTCAAATTCTAATTGGACTTAATCGGATAAGGTACCGTCTTTGGACGGGCGTCTTGGGGTGCTTGACACCTTCCCCGAGCGTAACTGACCCCTGAACTCTTTAAACGAATCTCTAGTTAGACCATGTTATTTTTGGAGTCAAATTTTACTTAAGCCATTTTTTTAAAATTATTTTCAAAAAAGAAAAATATGGTGACTTAGCACATCATTTAAACCCAATACTAGGTGGCGACTCCTTTTTTCTAAAATAGGCTTAAGTATATTTTAATGAGAAAATCGACGTTTTTAAAAACCCTTCTCATTTTACCAGCGCCAAGTATATAAACATATATATATATTTGTTTTTGGTTTTCTCTGGAAAATCGGGGCGCGTTCAGCTGGCGACTCCACTAGGGACGGCTGAGGGTCGAGCCCAATATGTCTGAATAAGTCCAATTAATCTAAAGTCCGAATGTTAAATTTTATTTTATTTTTTCTCTCAATTCAGTAAATAAGTTGTGATTTTATTTTATTTTTTATATCATTTTATATATATATATATATATATATATATATATATATATTTTATTTTTTTATTTCTTTTCCTATTTCCTCTCAGGCCCTTATATCGTTGTAAATCCTCTGACAAAAACAAAACTGTCTTGTATCCATATTATCCCCTCAGGATTCTATGATACAAGACGAGAAAGGGTATTTTTTTATTTTTTTTTTTTATTATTTTTTTTTACTTGATGGATTTATGACGTCTGGGGAAGTCCTAAAAAAAAAAAAAAAAAAGCACACCAAAAAAAGTTCAAAGTTTTCAATATCGGTAGGGAACGACAAAAAAATAAAATAAAAAATAAAAATAAAAATAAATAAATAAATAAATAATTTTATTTTTTTTTATTAGTCGTTACCGAAATTGAAATCTTCGAATTAGAAAGGGCTTTAAGGCCACCTAAAACCCACGTGAACTAAAAAAATGATTTTTTTTGTAGGTGAAAAAGAAAAAGACAAGACAAAGAAAATTGGTCCCAGAAAAGCAAATCCAGTTCCCCCCTTTCGAAGTCCGATCTTTACACGCAGTCGAGCACAGACTCATTCCAGGATGACATCATAAAGCAATCCCGAATCTCCCCGAACGACCCAGATAGCTCAGATGCAGGAAACTATTGACAGTTTGATGGAAAGGATCAACGAACTTAGCCAACCTCAGGAGGTGCCTATTCCTCCGTCCAATGAGACTCCTGTGACTGAATCCCCAAATGGAAACCCTGCAAGTATTGGGATGGAGAACTCAGGGCCGAATCCGAACTATGTCGGCCCGAACTTTGCAGTACCGGTCTACTATGGACCTCAGATGGGCCCTCATCCTTTCGCCTATGGAGCTCCGACATATCCCATCCAGGGGCATGTCTATCAGGCCTCGCCAGAGGGCTCGGCCCCCGCCGCCCCGCAGATCCTCATTCACCCGGAGAGGGTCGTTGCTCCACCAAACAATTCAAATGATAGCCAACCAGCCCCGGCCATTGAAACTGAAAACAAAGAGGAGAATGGCCCTCCACCGGCTTGGCTTCTGAAAATGGAGAAATTGGAGAAAACTATGGAAGAATGGCAAAAGGAGAAGCCGTCCAGGAAAGCGACGTACAAGGAGTTGTCAGCACCACCCGGGATTGTGTACTCGGAAAATTTCGTGGTTCCAGAGTTCAAAAAATATGATGGCACTGGCCCTCCAGAATGGCATGTCAGCATTTACAAAGAGGAGTTAGGAATTCATGCTCGGAACGAAGACCTTTGCCTAAAGATGTTTCGAAGATCGTTGAAAGGGCCGGCTCTCAACTGGTACATGACCCTGGAGCTATCACATATTAAAACATTTGAAGATCTGGTAGAGGACTTCTGTGAGCAATATGTGTACAATAGGGATGCCGCGCCAGACCACAATACCCTCTACCAGATACTGAAAAGTAAAGACGAAAGTTTCCGGAGGTATACTGCTCGTTGGAGGGAAGAGGCTGCCAAAGTTGTCCCTAAGCTGAGCGAGGAGGCTCAGTTAGAGATATTCAAGTCAATTCAGTCACCGCCGTTCTATCGAGATCTCTCGAGCATAGCAGTGGTTTCTTTCGGCGATGCGATCAAACAGGCCGAGGTGACGGAAGAAGGAATAAGGAGCGAAAAAATTGAAGGGGCCCAATCCAATCTGACGAAAAGGTCAGCCCCGCCAAAGATGAAAGAAAATGAAGTAGCTGTTGTCGTTTTCCCTCGACAAACCCATTACCAGAACTATCCCCAAACTTCTTGTCCCCAGAACTACCCGAACCAGAACAACCAATATCACAACTACCCTCCTCAAAATCGCCAAAACCAAAATTATCCTCAAAACCAACCCTATTCCCAAAGCCGCCCCTGCTATTACCAAAATGTACCTCCCCCTTATCAAAATCACATTCCCCAATATTACCCTCAAGCCTACCCAACACCCTCTTACCATACCTATCAGCCACGCCCGAACACCCCACCTCAAATTCCTAACCGCACTCCAAGGTCAGGAACCCAATACCTCCAAGACCTTCTACCTCATGCTACTGGGGGAAATTTCCAGAACGACAACAGAGAGCTACAAGACCTTCCGGTCTCGATCACCGAGTTGTACCGGAATTGTTTGAAGCAGGGGATGCTGACGCCCCTTCCATTCTACGAAGTTAAACCTGGGAGTAAAGCAGCTTCTTCAAATGCTTTCTGTGAATACCACTCGGGAACCAGAGGACATGCGACTGAGCAATGCTTTCAGCTAAAAGACAAAATCCGGGAGTTTATACGGACCGGAGCCATCACGTTTCCTAAAAAACCTGAGGCCGGTACGCCAAATTGTCAGCAAAATCCGTTACCTGAACACGCCTCCTCAGGAAGTGGCGTCAATCTAATTTTCACAGAGGAGGTCGAAGAAGAAGTTGATGTGATCGATATCGATGGTGTTTATTTACACCCGGAGGTTCTCTACGGAGGGTTCGAATTACATCTAGAAAGGGTAGCCCAAAAACTGGAGAAATCTCTAGTTTTGTCTTTCCCAATCCAAAAGATGGTGGAAAATCTCAATAAGGTTCCGTGGAATTATGAGATCGTCGCTAAAACAGGAAAAGGAGAAGAATTGTCAATCTTAGCAGGAGAAACCAGTGGAATCACTCGGTTTGGAAGAGTGTATACGCCACAGGATTTGATCAGGATTCCTGTAAGGGAACCAAGAGGGGCCCTGAAAAAGCCAGTGTCAGAACTGGAGGCTCACGACTTCCTAAAGGCAATGAAGAATTCAGAATACAAGATAGTGGAGCAACTCAGCAAAGCACCGGCGCAAATCTCGATGCTCTCACTACTCCTATCCTCAGAAGTACATAGACAGGCACTGCTGAAAGTCCTAAATGAAGCCCACTTGCCTAGCACGATCTCTCCGGAGAAATTTTTCACTCTGGTCGAGCAGGTCCTAGGATCTAACACCATCACCTTCACAGATGACGAGATAGACGACGATGGAACAGGTCACAACAAGCCTTTGAATATCACGGTCGAAAGCCATGGAATGTTCATAGCTCGGGTGCTGATTGACAATGGATCGGCACTAAATATCTGTCCTTTGTCGACCCTGGAAGAAATGGGGATAGATCTATCACAGGTTCGATCGTCTAAGACGGTTATCCGAGCATTCGATGGGGCTAGGAGAGATAGCGTTGGAGAGATTGACCTGCCAATTGAAATTGGTCCAATACAGTTCAATGCGAAGTTCCAAGTGCTCGACATACCTGCTTCGTACAACCTGTTGTTAGGGAGGCCATGGATCCATAACGCTGGGGCAGTGCCTTCATCTCTACATCAGAAGATCAAGTTTATCATTAATGACACACTGTACGTGATCAGGGCTGATTCAAATATCATACCTTTCCATCAAGCGATAAGTCGGCATGTCCCGTTAACAGATGACGGAAAGGAGAAGGAGAAAATTGAAGCCTCCTATCACGTGTTCGACGTTGCGAATGCTACCTTTGTGAAGGAAGGAGGGCACGAGATGACACCATCACTGTCTAACACTGTGGCCTTCGTTGCTAAAGAAATGAAGTCTCGGGGTTGCATTCCCGGGAAAGGTTTGGGCAAGAATCTAGACGAAATTACAGAACCGATAGAAGTCAAGGAGAAGAAGGGGAGATTCGGATTGGGATACGAGCCGACAAAAGCAGACAGAACGAAGTTCTTCCGGAAGAAGAGGGATGGATCCCCAGACAACCAGCCAACGAAAATTCCGCATATCCGGGTCACTTTCCCCTATCCAGCAGAAACCCTCAACAAAGGGAAGGAGACCGCAGGATTCAAGTTGCACCCTGAGAGAGTAATGATCAAGGAAGCTGTGAATGTAATCATAAGAGACGAGGCAGGACCAAGTCATGGGTCTGGTATTCGAACCAAGGGAAAAGAAAAGCTGCAGAATTGGGATTCTTGTTCTCTCCCAATTCGCCAGGCGTTTCGGTAAACTTAGGGAGATTTTCTGTTGGTCATCCCTCCATCTACCTTGCCTTCTAGATGGAAAGGGATTTTGCTTTGTAATGGGTTTTTATATTTAATGAATGCAATTCTGTTTTATCCGACATATGGTTTAAATGTTTAAATTTTATGCTTTCAGGATGTCTAAAACACTAGTGTATGATGCATGCGATATAACTGAGCCATAGTGCGATAAGTATGATTTCAATGCAGAACCAGACCATGACCCGATGGGAGTGGAAACAGAAGATGACTCTTGCCAGCCAAACGATGGTGAGATCCGAAAAGCTTTCACAGAGTTCGAGAACAAGCCGATTCCCAGTAACGATGAGACCGAGTTGATAAACTTGGGGACCTCGGAAGAGTTGAAGGAAGTAAAGATTGGATCAGCCCTCATCACTCTGGAAAAGAAAGAGTTGACAACGCTCTTAATTTCCTACCAAGATATCTTTGCCTGGTCCTACGATGACATGGTAGGACTGGACAAGAGTTTCGTTGCCCATAAGCTGCCGCTAAAGCCAGGGAGTGTACCAGTCAAACAAAAGTTGAGGAAATTGAGGCCCGCTGTCAGCCTCGAGGTCAAGGAGGAGATCGTGAAGTAATTCAATGCTCGAATTATTGAAGTCTGTAACTACAGTGAATGGCTCTCAAATGTCGTTCCCGTGCCAAAGTCCTCAGGAAAAATCAGAGTCTGCGTGGACTATCGTGATCTCAACCGGGCGAGTCCAAAAGATGATTTTCCACTGCCAAACATTCACATCATCATCGACAATACTGTGGGGCGAAAGCTCTATTCTTTCGCCGATGGGTTCTCTAGCTATAATCAGATTCTGATGGATGAGAAAGATCGAGAAAAGACAGCCTTCACTACCCCATGGGGAGTCTTTTGCTATAGGGCGATGCCTTTCAGTCTCAAAAACGCCGGGGCGACATACCAAAGAGCAATGACGACCCTCTTTCATGATATGATGCACAAGGAGATGGAGGTATATGTATATGACATGATCGTTAAATCACAGGAGAACGAGGATCATCTCTGCCATTTGAAAAATGTGTTCGACAGACTTCGAAAGTACCAGCTCAAGCTCAATCCAGCAAAATGCGCGTTTGGGGTGGCTTCCAGAAAACTTCTTGGTTTCATGGTAAATCGCCATGGAATCGAGATTGATCCTGCAAAGACGAAGGCCATTCGTGAGATGCCGCCACCGAGAAATGAGAAAGAAATCCGAGGTTTTCTGGGGCGATTAAATTTCATAGCCCGATTCATCTTCCAACTCACTGCCACTTGTGAGCCAATCTTCAAGCTACTTCGAAAAGAAAGTGACGGGCGATGGAATGCAGATTGCCAGAATGCCTTGGAGAAAATTAAAGTCTATCTAACGAACCCTCCCGTTCTAGTGCCGCCTCGGGAGAAGGTTCCGTTATTACTATATTTGTCGGTTCTCGACTCCTCCATGGGAGCTATTCTTGGGCAACTCGATAAATCTGGAAAGAAGGAGCAAGCCATCTACTACCTCAGCAAGCGCTTCACGAAGTATGAGGAAAATTATACCTTTTTGGAGAGGACCTGTTGTGCATTGGCTTGGTCCGCTCAAAGACTGCGCCATTATATGCTCCCACTGACTACCTACTTGATAGCCAGGATGGATCCCTTAAAACACATCTTCGAGAAGCCGATTCTGTCAGAAAAAGTTGCAAAATGGCAGATGCTGCTGACGGAGTTCGATATCATCTACAAGACCCAAAAGTCAGTGAAGGATCAGGCGATAGCAGATCAGTTGGCTAGTTGTCCAGCTCAAACGGATAACCAGCCTCTTGAGACGCTATTCCCTGACGAGTCGATTCATGCGGTGGATGAAGAAAATGAGGAAACAGTCTGGAAAATGTATTTTGATGGAGTAGTGAACTCTCAAGGGGCTGGAATCGGAGCCGTTCTGGTTTCTCCGGGCAAACAGCATTATCCAGTGGCTTCCAAGTTGAAGTTCCAGAGCACAAATAATCGAGCTGAGTACGAAGCCTGTATTCTGGGACTCCAGCTGGCTGTCGATATGAAAATCAAAGAATTGCTAGTATTCGGAGATTCTGAGCTGATAATCAATCAGGTGACGGATAAATATGCCACGAGAGATCCGACCTTGATAGCCTATAACAATCACCTCCTGGAGTTGTGCGAGCAATTTACAATAATAGAATTTGAAAGCATACCGAGGCTAAAAAATGACTTCGCCGATGCCTTAGCTACCTTGGCATCTATGATATCTATCACTCGAGAGGATGATGATATCATTCCGGTGGTGATCCAAGTTCAACGCCGACCGGCCCACTGCTGCCAGCTTGAATCTGAGCCATCCAAAGACCCGTGGTACCATGACATAAAGAACTTTCTGAAAAATCAGGAGTATCCGGAAGGGGCATCAAGTGTTGATCGGAAAACTCTCCGGAGGTTAGCAGGCCAATTCTTCCTAAGCAGGGAGACACTGTACAAACGCTCTCCTGACATGGGCCTATTGAGATGTGTTGGACTCGAAGAGGCCATCCAGTTGATGAAAGAGGTCCATGGTGGCATATGTGGACCTCACATGAGCGGCTTCATGCTTGCCAAGAAGATCCTGAGGACCGGTCATTTTTGGCTAACGATGGAAAGCGACTGCGTGCAGTTTGTTCGAAGATGCCATAAGTGTCAGATTCATGGTGATCAAATCCATGTCCCACCTTCGCACCTTCATTGCTTGGCGGCCCCATGGCCCTTCTCAATGTGGGGTATGGACGTTATTGGGGAAGTTACCCCTAAGGCGCCGAGTGGTCATCGCTTTATCCTGGTAACAATTGATTATTTTTCCAAGTGGGTAGAAGCCGTTTCCTTAACCCGAGTGACTCAAAAGATAGTAGCTCGATTCATCAAAGAAAATATTGTGTCAAGATATGGTTTGCCGCAAACATTGATAATCGACAATGCTAAAAACCTGAAGGGTTCAGAAATACAGAAAATATGTCAGCAGTTCAAGATCGAGCACAAAAACTCAGCGCCTTACCGTCCAAAAATGAATGGAGCAGTGGAAGCCGCCAACAAAAATATAAAGAAAATTCTCCGGAAGATAATTGACAATTATAAGGAGTGGGATGATATGCTGCCATATGCTTTGATGGCTTACCGAACCTCGGTTCGGACCTCGACAGGGGCAACCCCCTATTCTCTGGTTTATGGCACAGAAGCGGTGATACCAGCTGAGGTGGAAATTCCATCTCTACGAGTGCTCATAGAGGCCGAGCTTGATGAAACTGAATGGGTACAACAACGGTTGGACCAACTTTGTTTAATTGATGAAAAGCGGTTGACAGCGATATGTCACGGACAGTGTTACAGACAGAGGATTACTAGAGCTCATGATGAACGGGTATACCCTAGAGTCTTCAAGGTCGGTGAGTTAGTATTGAAGAAAATCTTTCCTTTCCAAGATGAAGCTAAGGGTAAGTTCGCGCCAAATTAGGAAGGTCCTTTTGTTGTTCATAAGGCTTTGAGCGGTGGAGCGTTGATTCTCCAGGAAATGGATGGTGATGTATTTCCCGAGCCCCTAAACTCGGATTCTGTAAAGAAATACTTTGCCTAATAAATGTCCTTATTTTCTAAATAAGTTTATTTCAATTTGTGATTATCTGTTGCTTCCAAAAAAAAGAAAAAAAAAAAAAAAAATACGGCTCGAACATGGTGAAAACTCGAAAGGGCGCTATGAGAAAAATGTAGAGACCGTGTCGCAAAAAAAAAAAAAAAAAAAAAAAAAAAAAAAAGAAGAAGAAGAAGAAGAACAGTTAGATCACTCCTAGGGGCATTTTTGGAATTCCCACTATGGTTGACTTCCATTGACCGTAAGACTTTTCTGTGTTCGGAACTTGATGGATTTGAGCAAGAGTTGGAATCTGTGAAAAGGAACATCGAATATGGCTCAAATTTGCATTGAAATCATATTTGTCAGACAATCCGGCTTGAAATCTCGCAGTCAACATATCTGATGATAAAGATACCTGTTTGCGGTAAGGTTTTACACGTTTTCCCATATTTGGTTAAATCAATTTTGCAGGATTTGAAAAATACAAAGCAAGCAGGAGTATGTGATTCTCCTAAGCACTGAGGATGCCTAGTAGAAAAGAGAAAGTGAGAATCGGCGGGTGCAGAGAAATAAAGGCTGATAGGGATGTTGTCAAAAAAAAAAAAAAAAACAGACCCTGCCAACAACCCGGAGAAAACCTCCAGAAATTACATCTCTAAGATTGACGGAAGGACGAGACGGAAAAATCTCCCGATACTGTCCCGTGACCCGAGAAAGTCAAGCGCCATCAAATGAGGGATTACGACGGAAAAAGAGGGACGGAATTGCGAGTCGTAAAGAGTGACAAGTTTTTTAAACTAAATTTTCGTGTTACATGTGTTTTTTTGTTCAATTACAGGGTTTTCAAAGGACATGGAAGCATGGATTGCTCTCTCACAAAGTCTTCTTACCTTCCAGTTGGACGGAATTGCGAGTCGTAAAGAGTGACAAGTTTTCAAACTAAATTTTCGTGTTACATGTGTTTTTGTTCAATTACAGGCTTTTCAAAGGACATGGAAGCATGGATTTCTCTCTCACAAAGACTTCTTACCTTCCGGTTCAAATTAGAAACTTTTTATTGCTGAAAGTTCCAAAGCTCTAAATGAGCGTCCATGTATGCGTTTTGCCCTGAAAAGGGCGAAAAGTGAACTATGCCAAACTTGATCCTCGACATAATACTAAGGTACGCAGGCAATCTATAAATGTTCGGTCATCTGAGAGTTCGGCTGGGGCACATTTATATCTTTGCTCTCTCATTCTGGCTCAGTCACAAGTTGGGGCATATTTTATACTCTTGAATTTTCTTTAAGCCCCTGGCCAAGAGGGCTGGGGCATGAATAATTTTTATTACTCTAAGCGATCCTCTAAACGGACACGTGTTCGTCATGAGTATCGTCATGAGTCATTTTTTATTACTCTAAACAATTCTCTAAATGGACACATGTTCGTCATGAGTACCATCATGAATCATTTTATTACTCTAAACGATCCTCTAAACAGACACGCGTTTGTCATGAGTATCGTCATGAGTCATTTTTTATTATTCTAAACGATCCCCTAAACAGACACGTGTTCGTCATGAGTATCGTCATGAGTCATTTTTATTACTCTAAACAATCCTCTAAACGGACACGTGTTCGTCATGAGTATCGTCAGGAGTCATTTTTTTATTACTCTAAACAATCCTCTAAACGGACATTTGTTTATCATGAACATCGTCATGAGTCATTCTCTTATTTTTCTAAATGGACACTTGTTCGTCATGAGTCATTTTATTTTATTTGTTCTATTATTAGAAAATAAACTAATAAATAAATAAAATAAAAATGGGACGATCAAAATGACGTGGTCTTTTATCTTTGTCAAGCAAGTGAACTTGCATGACAAAGAGGGGCAGCTGTAGACACGACATTTTTGACCGCCTCGCAAAAAAATTATACTTTATTTTATAGTTACCTTTTATTTTATTTTATTTATTTTGTTTTGATTGTACCGTATTTATGCGGTTTAATACTGCTAAATTAAGTTTTATTAATCTCTTAAGTAAATTAAATATTAGTAATTGATTTTTTTTTTTGGTTTTGTAGATTTTTCGAAGTGGAATAAAAACGCGTTAATTCGGAACAAAATGGACAAGAAAAAGACGAGAACGAGAGAGGTCTGGACCGAACGCGAGGGGGGGCTGCAAAGGGGTCGCTGGTGCGACCAGCCACTGGTCGCTGGTGCGACCAGTGGACTGGCCGCATGTGCGGCCAGCAGGGGGGGTGTCCCCCCTGCTTTTGGGTGCACCGAAATTCGGTGCACCCAAAAGCTGGTGGGTGCATTGAATTTTGGTGCACCCACCCCCTTTTTCCCCCTTTTTCTGTGCGTTTTGTCGAATGAATGTTTCAGAAATCCTTCCTATAAATAGAGGAAGGATCACAAGAGGGAGAGGAGGATTTTGAGGGGAAGAAATTTTTTGAGAGAAATTTTTGTAAGGGAGAGGAGAAATCTGGAGAAAAATTTTGAAGAAAATAATATTATTTTCATTTTATTGTAATTTTGAAGAAGAAAAATCTCCAAGAAGGTGGTAAATTTTTATCTGTTGTAAATCTTACTCTTATTTTTTTTTAGTTGTTATTATACTAATTTTTTTTCCTTTATTATTTATTTATTTATTACTTTTTATTTTCTTTTCTTTTCTTTTTTTTTTTTTTTTTTTGAGTAAATAATACGAGGTGGAAAATTCCCAACCTTCAATTTGAATGGCTAACATTTAGAAGGGAATTACTCCCCTCGATGCGTGTGTGCGGGTGTTTTATTTAATTCGTATTAAATATAATGTGCTAACAATACGAGGTGGAAAATTCCCAACCTTCAATTTGAATGGCTAAAATTTAGAAGGGAATTACTCTCCTCGATGTGTATGTGCGGGTGTTTTATTTAATTTGTATTAAATATAATGTGTTAACAATACGAGGTGGAAAATTCCCAACCTTCAATTTGAATGGCTAAAATTTAGAAGGGAATTACTCTCCTCGATGCGTGTGTGCAGGTGTTTTATTTAATTTGTATTAAATATAATGTGCTAACAATACGAGGTGGAAAATTCCCAACCTTCAATTTGAATGGCTAAAATTTAGAAGGGAATTACTCTCCTTGATGCGTGTGTGCGGGTGTTTTATTTAATTTGTATTAAATATAATGTGCTAACAATACGAGGTGGAAAATTCTCAACCTTCAATTTGAATGGCTAAATTTAGAAGAGAATTACTCTCCTCGATGCGTGTATGCGGGTGTTTTATTTAATTTGTATTAAATATAATGTACTAACAATATGAGGTGAAAAATTCTCAACCTTCAATTTGAGCGGCATAAATTTAGAAGGGAATTGCTCTCCTCGATGCGTGTGTGCGGGTGTTTTATTTAATTTGTATTAAATATGATGTGCTAATAATACGAGGTGGAAAATTCCCAACCTTCAATTTGAATAGCTAAATTTAGAAGGGAATTACTCTCCTCGATGCGTGTGTGCGGCTGTTTTATTTAATTTGTATTAAATATAATGTGCTAACAATACAAGGTGGAAAATTTTCAACCTTCAATCAGAACGGTCTAGGTTTAAAAGGGAGATCACTTCCCTCAATGTGTGTGTATATGTATATGTGTATATAAGGAGGATTTAAAAATAAAATAAAAACATTCGGATTCAAATTCTAATTGGACTTAATCGGATAAGGTACCGTCTTTGGACGGGCGTCTTGGGGTGCTTGACACCTTCCCCGAGCGTAACTGACCCCCGAACTCTTTAAACGAATATCTGGTTAGACCATGTTATTTTTGGAGTCAAATTTTACTTAAGCCATTTTTTTAAAATTATTTTTAAAAAAGAAAAATATGGTGACCTAGCACATCATTTAAACCCAATGCTAGGTGGCAACTCCTTTTTTCTAAAACAGGCTTAAGTATATTTTAATGAGAAAATCGACGTTTTTAAAAACCCTTCTCATTTTACCAGCGCCAAGTATATAAACATATATATATATATATATATATATATATATATATATATATATATATATATTTATTTTTGGTTTTCTCTGGAAAATCGGGGCGCGTTCAGCAGTTCCGCAGGAACCAAGCCTTCTTGTATTGCGCATGCCGATATCACGGATCCGGCATGAGATTCATACGTCAGATATAATTCAATGGCCTCCCAGACAGCCCACTAAGTCAAATCAGAAGAATCGTTCTAAGTATTGCAATTTCCATAAAGATCATGGACACAATATAGACGATTGCTGGGAGCTTCAAAAGGAGATCAGGCGACTTGCGGACTTGGGATAATTGCGGTACTATATGCAAGATCGTCCCAGAGACAAGAAGAGGCCCAGAAATGATAGCCGAGGAGAAGAATGTCAAAACAGAGAGTGGAAGGAAAAGCATCCTAAAGAAAATCGAGAGGTAATCTTTATGATAAATTCCTTCGGACCAAATACTAGGGAATCCAATCGTGCACCAAAAAGAAAAGTTCATAAAGCAACGTTGGAACGTTACTATGGGGAGTCGTTAGCAGTGACAAAACCAGGCCCTATTATATATTTTTCTGAGGATGATTGTTGAGGGATTGTCTACCCACATAAAGATGCCTTAGTCATATCTTTGTGGATCTCAAGCTTCCAAGTCCGACGTATCTTAATTGATAATGGTAGCTCAGCAAACATTATTTTTGTTAGTACTTTGAAACAGTTGGGAGTGTTGAGCTCAAACGTGAGCTCAACACAGACTGTTATGATCGGATTTAATGGCGAGCTTACTTCTTCTTGTGGTAAAATTATTTTGTCAGTTATCTCTAATAAGGAGGAGCAAGTTTACACCAAGGCCACGGAGTTCATGGTGATAGACTCTATATCGCTATACAATGCCGTTCTGGGCCGACCATGATTACACGCAATGAGAGCAGTAGCATCAACGTATCATCAATGCGTGAAGTATACCAGAGGAGATTCAGTGGCAGTTATAATGGGAGATCAGGCCTCTTCAAGGCATTATTTTGCCATTGCTATGAAGGGAAAAATCTCTCCTTTATAGCAATCAAAGAAAGTTCATGAAGCAGGTCCATCTATGGACAAGACAAGAGAGATTGATGATTTCAGAGGGCACTCCAGTGTGATTCAACCTGCTGAGCAAGTTAAACAGATAACTTTCAATAATGGTACTTAGAAGCTTATGATTAGCGAATCATTAAGCCAGACTGAGGAGGAGGAGGAGATCAGGAAACTGCTTCAAATGAACATGGATATTTTTTTGCTTGGTCATCGATTGATATGAAATGAATAAGTATTGATGTTTCTATTCATCGTTTGGACATTTGCAGATCATATCCTCTAGTTCGGCAAAAAAGAAGAACGTTCAGCCCTGAGAAAAAACAAGTAATTGGAGTTGAAGTGAACAAATTGTTTTCTATTGGCCACATCAAGGAAGTGACATACACTAGATGGTTGGCTAATCTAGTTCTTGTAAAAAAAAGAATGGTAAATGGAGGATGTGTGTGGATTTTACCAATCTGAATCAAGCATACCCTAAAGATTGTTATCCGATACCAAGGATTGATCAGATGGTTGATGCTGCTACTAGGCACCAATGCCTATCCATGATGGATGCTTACTCAGGTTACAATCAAATCCGTATGGATCAGCAAGATGAGGAAGGAACATCATTTATCACAATAAAAGGTACTTATTGTTATAAGGTAATGCCCTTCGGTTTGAGAAATGTAAGTGCTACTTACCAGCGGCTGGTGAATCGCACTTTTGAAGATCAAATTGGGACTACTATGGAAGTTTATATAAATGATATGCTGGTCAAAAGTGCTAAGCAAACAGATTATCTCTCCCATTTAGCTGAAGCTTTTTCTGTTTTAAGAAAGTACAATATGAAGTTGAATCCTAAAAAATGCACTTTTGGTGTCACTTCTGGCAAATTTCTTGGTTTTGTAGTTAACCAACTTGGCATTACCGTAGATTCAGGACAGATAGAGGCTGTCAAGAATCTAAAATCCCCTTCTTCTATATGAGAACTTCAACTGTTGACTGGAAGATTGATAGCATTAAACAGATTCATCTCAAATTTTACTGATAGGTGTGCGCCCTTTTTCAAAATTTTGAGGGGAAATAAGACTTTTCAATGAGATGATGACTGTGAGTATGCTTTTCAATCTATAAAATATTACTTGGGCTCAATAGAAACACTGGCAAAGATATACCCAGGAGAAGAGTTGAAGCTGTACTTGGCAGTAACCCCGGAGTGTTGCACTGGTTCAAGAACATGCAGGAGGGCAGAGGCCGGTCTACTACGTCAGCAAATCATTAGTTTTAGCTGAAACCCATTATATGGAGTTGTAAAAACTAGTATTAGCTTTGGTAATTGCTGCTAGAAAGCTCCGACCCTATTTCCAAGCACATGTAGTAACTGTGCTGACTTTATGCTCACTCCGGGCAGTAATGCAAAAACTAGAGGCATCTGGACGTCTAATGAAGTGGACTGTAGAGCTGGGTGAATTTTTCATCCAGTACAAACCCAGAACAGCAATCAAAGGGCAAGCTTTAGCTGACTTCATTGTTGAATTTACTCATTCATTGAATGAAGCAGTAACATCCTGTTCTGCAGCCTAGTGGAAGTTATGGGTTGATGGAGCCTCAAACATGAAAGGATGTGGAGTGGTAATAATTATACAGACACCTGAGGGAGGTCAACTTGAAAAAGCCGTGCAGTTAGGTTTTCAAGCTTCCAATAACGAAGTGGAGTATGAAGTAGTGGTTCTCGGGCTAACTTTAACCAAGGAGTTAGGTGCTCAGCATCTAAAAGTAAAGTCAGACTCTCAAGTGCTGATCAACTAGGTCAATGGCTTGTTTCTTATAAACAGAGACAAATTACGCCTTTATGCAGAAAACGTAAATGATCTCACTTCCCAGTTTCAAAGTTGTAAATTTGAAGCCATTCCAAGAACTGAAAACGCTAAGGCTGATGTTTTTTCCATACTTGCTTCGACTTTGGGATCAGATTAGAAGTCTGATCTGGTTGAGTTTCAAGATCAACCATCGATCACTCTAACCCCTCAGTGTGCATGTATAGGTCAGCTGGAAAAAAAAATTGATTAGAGGACTTCTATAGTTCAGTATCTGAAGAAAGGAGACCTACTAGACGATAGGGATGACACAAGGAAAATTGTTTATGAATCGTCAAGGTATGTACTATCTGATGATAAATTATGTAGACGATCTTTTTTCCAACCTTTGTTGCTATGTTTAGGACTAAAAGAAGTGAGCTATGTTCTATAAGAAATACATAAAGGCGTGTGTAGTAATCATCAAGGAAGAAGGACCTAGGTTCATAAAGTGTTGAGAGTGGGATATTATTGGCCAACCATGTGCACTGATGCAATAGAGTATGTACAAAAATGCCACAAGTGCCAACGATTCTCTAATGATATCAAGGTCCCAGCTCAACAACAAACTCCAATCACTAGTTCTTAGCCCTTTACTCAGTAGGGTATAGATGTTTTAGGTCCTTTTACTCCGGCTCCTGGAAACAAAAAATACTTGTTGGTGGTGATAGACTATTTCACCAAATGGGTTGAAGCAAAGACTTTTGTAACAGTGAGTGAAAATGAAGCAAAGAATTTTCTGTGGAAACAAGTCATTTGCCGTTTTGGCATACCTACTGTTCTTATATCCGACAATGGAACTCCATTTACTGGTGGGAAAGTTGGTTGGATGTACAATGAGCTTAAGATATAACATCGAACATCTAGTCCGGCATATCCCCAAGAAAACGAACAAGCAGAGGTGACCAATCGCTCAATTAAAGAGGCACTCAAAAAATGCTTAGATAATGCTAAAGACAAATGGGTGGAATAACTTCCTAGAGTTTTGTGGGCCTATCGCACCACCTCGATATCTATAACTGAAGAAATACCCTTTTTGTTAACTTATGGAACTGAAGCTGTCATTCCAGTTGAGATTGGGTTGTCAACCAGAAGAGTTGTTGCTGCTGATTTAAAGAAAATTGAAGGCTGCATACGAGAGGAATTGGATCAACTTGAAGAAAAGTGTGATGAGGCATTAATGCGTATGGCAGCTTACAAGACTAAAATCGCATGCAGATTCAATCATGCAGTTGGCCCAAGGAGTTTCACCATTGGAGACTTGGTACTTCGACGGGTAATACCTCACCGACCAGAAGCTCGCCTGGGAAAGCTTGCTCCAAACTGGGAGGGCCCTTATCGTGTCATTAAAGTTAATAGACCAGGAACTTATTGTCTTGAAGAACTTGATGGAGTTTCTGTTCCTAGACCTTTTTAAATAAGTTGTCTCCGGAAGGCATTTTTTTTTTTTAAGAAATTAATAAATGTTTAATTTCATGAGATTTACGTTTATTTTTAACTGAGTTCTCCAACTCAGAGTTTAATTGAGCACATCAGCTCAACATTCAACTAGGCCCCTTAGCATAGCAAATAACTGAGTTCTCCAACTTAGAATTTAACTGAGCACATCAGCTCAGTATTCAATGGGGCACCTCAGCCCAGCAAATAACTGAGTTCTCCAACTCAGAGTTTAACTGAGCACATCAGCTCAGCATTCAACTGGGCACCTCAGCCTAGCAAATAACTGAGTTCTCCAACTCAAAGTTTAACTGAGCACATCAGCTCAGCATTCCATTGGGCCCCTTAGACCAGCAAATAACTGAGTTCTCCAACTCAGAATTTAACTGAGCACATCAGCTCAGCGTTCAACTGGGCACCTCAGCCCAGCAAATAACTGAGTTCTCCTACTCAGAGTTTAATTGAGCACATCAACTCAGCATTCAACTGGGCACCTTAGCTCAGCAAATAATTGAGTTATCCAACTCAGAGTTTAACTGAGCACATCAGCTAAGCATTCAACTAGGCACCTCAGCCCATTAAATAACTGAGTTCTCCAACTCTGAACTTAACTGAGCACATCAGCTCAGTATTCAATTGGACCCCTCAGCCCAGCAAATAACTGAGTTCTCCAACTCAGAATTTAATTGAGCACATTAACTCAGCGTTTAACTCGGCCCCTCAGCCAAGCAAATAATTGAGTTCTTCAACTCAGGCTTTAACTGAGCATATCAGCTCAACATTCAACTGGGCGTCTCAGCCAACAGGTAAATGAGTTCTCGAGTTCTCTAACTCAGAATTTAACTGAGCACATCAGCTCAGCATTCCACCGGGCACCTCAGCCCAACAAATAACTGAGTTCTTCTTAATATTCTATCAGGAAGTATTGGCTCAGCAAACACTTATATTTTTAAGCTTCTAATTAAGCTGGGTAGTTCAATACAAGCAGATATTATGCCCCTACAAGTCGTCCACTTTCATACTCAGATGGAGGGCAAACGAGGTATTAATGCAACGTTTATCTTTCTACTATCTTATGCTTGTTCAACGATTCGTAACTAAGTTATGTATCCTAATTTTATTACGAAGGACGACAGACAAGATAGATAAGGTATTATTATAAAACCCATTCATATTATAAGGAAATTGATACATGGGTTTAAAAAAAAAAAAAAAAAAAAAAAAAAAAAAAAAAAAAAAAAAAAAAACAAAACACTAGATACAAACTGTTCTTACAAAAAAAAAAAAAAAAATGGTTTCGTTTTCTCTTCTTCTTCTTCATCCAGGGCTGAGGAGGAGGCACTTCAATCCGAGTTTGCAGAAGCAAGAGAGTCAAGATCCTTCGAGTCGGGATTGGAAAGGAAAAATTCATGATCTTCGTATTGGTTGAGTTTTCGGATTAGTTCATGATTTTTTTCCCTCTTCTCCTCATTCTTCTTCATGAGTGTATCTCTCTTCGCCTTCATGGCATTAGCGTAAAGCTTCTAATAGTTGAAGTTGACAACCAGATCTTTCTTGCTTCTTTCAGCATCTTTCAATTCATCTTTCGCTTTGTGGTAGAGAGAAATGGCTTGGAAATGGGTCGATTCTATCGCAACAAAGATGGCAGAAGCTTCTTCCATTACACGAAAGCGTGGATACTCGTCTTTGGTGTCCATGGCAGTCTGCATCAAAGAAAGAAAGTGCTCTCCTAGTTCGATCTCGTTGTTTCTCTCATTTTGGATTCTTGAATAAGCAGATGGGCCGTTAATCCATATGGTGGAAGTGGAGCCCGTAACTGTTAAAAGAAATATTTCTAGAAGATATGAAGAAATGACTGTTAAAATAAGGGTTTCTTGAGGAAATGAAGAACCCGTAGTGCCTTTAAATAGTCAAGCAAGAAGAATGGGGACAGATAATTGAAACATCGAAAAAAGCACGCATTAAATAAGGAAGTGACATGCGCTGGTAAAAAATGTACTGTAATCATCGCAAAAAATCTTGAAAATTATAATGGTGGTGGTTGTTCAGTTACAGGTCATGATGATCAAAGATATGGTCATTAATAAAGTTATTACAGACCAATAGAAAATTAAAGATGAAAAGATATATATAAAAAAAAAAAAAAAAAATGCAGATCGGCAACAATCAGTTGTTTTGACCAAAATTTAGCTGTGTGGTCAGTTAGCATGATCAGTAGCAACATTCCGTGCTGAGCTCTCTGCTGGCATCTCGTCTGCTGAACTGGGTAAATCTTGATGTTCTTTGGTCACTTCTTCTGTTTCGTCATCAAGATCCAGGAAGGAGAGACCGGCTTTAAGAAGCTCCTCTGATACCAGCCTTTGACAGAAAGCAAAGCCGACTTTTTGAAGCCTCTTTGATTCTTTCTTGAAGGAAGACCAGAGGTCGTCAATTTCTTTTTTAGCTTTTTCTTTTGCAGCAGACAACTCAGCAGACATTTGTTCTTTTGCGGAATGAAGCCTTTGAAGTGCAGCCTATTTCTCTTGGAGTTGATCATGATCTCTCTGGAGGGCAGCATCTTTTTCCTTTATCTCAGCATCATTCTAGTCAATTATTAGACGTGCCGAGGCCAGTTCCTCATAAAGATTTCGGGATTATTCCCTTAGAGACGTGCATTCTTCTCTGATCGCTGTAATCGACATTCTAAGCTCGCTATTTTCAGAACAAAAAAATGCATTACTCTTTTGGAGAGCCTCTCTTTGCTCGTTGGCAGACTGTAATTCGACCTTGAACTATTCTTGAGAGGATCTGGACAAGACAAAATCAGTAGTAAGCCTTAATTTCTTATTCTCCAGATCCTGTACCTTGTCTTCAACCTTGCTGAGCTTAGTCATTTGATGCATTAGTTGGACATCTAGCTCGTTCTCATCCTCAGCACAATTGACCAGAGCGGATGATATATGCATACACTAACATGATAAGGTGATTATTAGATGAGGACAAGTAGTCAGATTATTCAGTAAGGATAGACTAAAATGATGCAAGTACCTAGAGAAGGGCACAGATCACCATTCGGAAGATTTCGGGTTTATTCTTGCCTTCAGTTCTTTTCTTACCTTTGTCCTAGGATTGATCATAAAGGAACTTTATGGCATCATTGAAAATTGCGTGACGACTTGGAACAGAAGGACCAACTTCATCAATGAACTGACACATTTATTGTTTAGTCATTCCTCGACCAGTTCTTTGATTGGATGTAGGGACTGGGGAAGAATGACGACTAGTTACTGGAGGATCAACAATTGGAATATCGGCAACAGCAGGCTCTGTGGCAGGGACATCAGTTGATCTTAATAGCGAAGCTGATCTGGAAACAGAAGATGGTTCGCCTTGAGCTTGTTCAGTAGTGTGAACCAAGGATGGAACTGTGACTGGAATAATACCTCTTTGGCAAAGGATGAGAGGTTGGCAGGTATCATCCGATACTGCTGTTTCAGGATCATCATGAGAGATGACTCGTTGGATGGCTGGGTTGCTAGCAGCATTGTCAGGAAGTTGGGGTATTGGTTGATCGTTCTTTTTAGCGAGTCTTTTTGCCGGTCTTTTCCTTTTCCGGGTGGTAATTTGAAGTTCATCTAATTCTTGAAGACAAGACGGATCCATTGGAGGTCGGATGAATGGCCGATATGTTAATTCTCTATAAAGGTAGTCTTTGAGGATTAGAAGCTTATTCAACTCTTCTTTAAGTCTTGAAGTAAGACCGATTTTTTGAGAAGCACTATCACCTGTATCAATAAATATGATCAAAATCACTTCAGCGGAATTTCAAATAAGAAATAGACTATTGGGTGTATTATTACTTGGGGAGTTGACGCGTTTTGGCACCATTAAGGACTGTCCCATTTCCTCAAAAGAGAATTCCTAATCTCCAGAAAAGAAGAGGTACCATGGCTGCCAGTCTCTGACCTTCGCTGGAAGGTCTATAAGAAATGAAAATTCTTTGGGGATAAAAAGGTAATACCTATCGATTTTGGCAAGGTACTTGAGTTGGCTTATGCTTCTAATTGCATCAACAGAAAGAGTAATGTCATTTCGCCTAGCAAGTGTTATGGCTCCTATAAGTTGGAGAAAACTATTTGGAGTTAACAGAGCTGGAGAAATTTCCATTTGGAGAAAAAGATTACGGAGAAACGAGGAAAAATGAAGGGTAAGTCCATAATCAAACATCCAGAGGTAAAGGCATATCTCGTTCTCCTTGGAATCCTGAGGACGTTCATCTTTAGATGAAACCCTAATCGACACAGATAATGGGATTCTATATTGTTCCCTAAATGCTGAGAGTCATTCTATTGGAAACTTACTTGCTTCTAGATCTATATTAGGGTTAGAATGAGAAGGAGCTAGGGCAGTCGTCGTCTATTCCATTGCAGAATTTGTCGATGAGCCCGCTTCGATGGAATTAATTGATTGATTTGATGACATTTTGTAAAATAATGAATAGCAACTCAAAATACGTAGAAAAATGTCGAGAATTGAAGGTGTACAAGGAAGAACTTACTCAAAGAAGAAGTGATCTTTCGTTTCTCTTCGTTTGAATCGTTGCGAAAGTCAGGAGGACAAATGATATGTGTAAAACTCCCTCCCCAAACTGACCTAGGTATAAAATTCTAAACGGGTCAGATTCGTTATATGGGCTCCAAATTGAAGTTGGATAAGTCCGCCTGTTAAATGGGCTGGGGCAGCATAAGCTAATGATTCAAACACTGGTTAGGTGATCTATATGAATATATGGACTGTCATATGATAAGCCCTATAGTTGGGTATAAATAAGCCCACAATGTCAAAAGCCAAAGAGGAAACAATCATTTCAGAGTTTGGATCAAAACCTATATACGTTAAAGTAAGTTTGAGTTGACTGTAACAGTCCATGATTATTGGTGATTGTTACAAATATTCTCCCTTTATTAAGGGGATAATGGCTCTTATACATAACGGTGGGGAGATACAAATAACTGAATGATATTTTCATTCAAGTGATAACAAGCAGATCACCCTATAAAAGGGAAGAAGATAACATGTAATGGGACTGATTTTCTAGTGTGTTATTTATTCTCACTATATTCAGATTAACTTATTCTCATGCCGGAGGTTCTTTGGCTGACACCACACTGGTGTTCCCATTAGAATTTACGGTTTTGCAGGTAAGGAAAGAAGACGAAAGACTTTCTAGTACGTGTGGAGATTAACACGTGACCGGGAATTTTTGACCACATCACACCAGTATAATTATCTTTAAATTTAATTAATTATGATCAATATATTATAAATAATATAGTAAAAATATATTTCATTTAATTAAAAACATCTTTAGGCACGAGGCATAATTAATTAAAAACTAAAGCACGTGATTGTGTTTGGTAGGTTGCGTGTGATGCCATATGTTACATCTGTTAATTATGATAATCAAAAGGATTTAATTAAATCGTGTGATGCCATATGTTGTATCTATTAATTATGACAATTAAAAGTAATTAATTGAACAACAAAAAGTACCATGACTTAGTTTGTTTTTTATTTTTTATTTTTTATTTTATAGTATGATATGTCCGGATCAGGTTACGTATATCTCGATCAATAATCTTTCGGAGCGATTTTAAAGACGCACTCTCTTACATCGGTTTAATGCATTTAAGATAATAACAAAAAAATAAAATACTTAATTTAAAAATAAAAATGACAAAGTATACGAACTTACATAATGACACAAATAATAATAGAAAGACTTAATTTAAAAATGACAAAGTATACAAACTTACAAAATAGTCTTAGGTTCCCCACATAATTGATATACTTTTGGCCATTACTATAAGAAATATCCTATTCTATTGTACTTCTTGTTAGGATGTCAGATTATGTACCTTTTGACATTTGGCATTTGGGTAAAACCCAAATAATAATAATAATAAATAAAATAAAATAAAAGAGGAAAATTATATGTTTTTTTTTTTGTTCAATGATAATAATGTCGCAACATTATTTTCATAATATCTCTAATAATTTCTCATAGTATAATTATCTCCAATTCATATTTAATAATTTAATGCATTTTTTAAATTGAAAAATTAAATTATATAAACACAATCACATATGATATAAACCCCAAAAGTCAAGTAAACACAATTACTTATGGCATGACGAGTATGTAAAAATAAAGAAAAGTTAAATTAATTTTTTTTCAAATAAAATAATGTTGCATTCTCATTGTGATATCCCATATCATGAGTATTACGGAAAAATTATATGATATATAAACTACCATATGAGTTACTACTCATATATTGACTTAAGCATTTGAGCCACGTGGATTCAGTCTGAAAAGTGTTATGCTAGTGGTTGCATAGGGCGTCGCAAATTGTATCATTATCAATCTTGGTCCGAAAATGAAACCACAGTGGTGTTGATAAAGGAGTAGAGGCTCTGGAGAGAGGTAAAGGCCATAGAGTAAGTACCTTGTATCCGCTTATGGCCTGCTCTATGTCCGTGTATGGCATGCTATCTATAGTACTAACTCAGAAGGCGAACTGGACCAACACGACGAGTACGTCGCACTTTTGAGTGAAAGATATATTGTGATATCCCACATCAGAAGTATTGGAAAAAAAAAATTATCTGATATATAAACTATGAACAACTATTAATATATTGACTTAAGTATTTTGTAACATTGTTGCAATAGTCTTTGGATTCACAACCACAAATTGAAAACATTCTAAATTGTAATTTTTCTCTTTAATTTTGTATTTGTTTTACTAATTTATGTTAAAAATATTATTTTAACATGTCACCTTTCCAATTACATATATTAATGTTAAGGGTTGACTAATTTTACATTTCCCTTCACCCTTCACGCTTGGGTTAATTAGGTCATTTTTCACTTTGTTCTCTTATAATATTTCCGTCCCCATTTTATTTTCCTGTGGTTAGGTCTTTGTTGCTCTTTATCCCCCTTGTCAGCACTTTACATCCCTATAGTTAGATCTACATCAAGGGATAAAATGTAATAAAGCCTAATTACGGGGGTAAAGTTGTGATGAAAATTTCACATGGGGTAAAGTACAAAATGGTCTAACCAAAAGGGATAAAGTGTAACTAACTCTAAATTTTAAATAGTATCGGCTGATTTTATTAATTAACTTTAGGTATAATTTCATTTTTTTAAGTTTTTTTGTTTGATTCATGTCCCACATCGATTATTTGAGAGTTCCCAAGTCACTATATAAATCAAAGGAGTTACTCCACTTAGCACTATACGGTTTCAAGTTGGGACCTCTTAACATGACATCAAGAGCATATATTTCATTGACCAGTTCTCTCTAAACATTTTTTTCGACACCCTAAAGTTTCCGCTGCCTTCTTCGCTTTTCTCTTGTAATTTTTGTCGTTATTATAAGCTTCATCACCACTCCGATATCAACAACCACCACACTACCATCTTTGTCTTGTAGAGACGAAAACAACGCCACTAAAATCACCGCCACTAGAGTACCGGCGCGCCCTCACACGCCTCTCACAACCTGCAGTACCCCTAAGTTGCGCCATCTCGGATTTTGAGCTCTATTGTCTCAACTAGGGCTCCAAATCTATCTCATAATATACCATTGGATCCATTTTGACGAGAAAATTCCAACAGCGCAAAAAGTAGCATGTTCCGACCACTCACAATCTTCCATGTGCGGCCTAAAGTTTCTACTGTAGTTTGCATCTCAAATCCACACACCTACTTGTGACGTCTCAGATTTTGAACTCTACCACCTCAACTAGAGCTCTAAATTAATCCACACACCTGGCCTTCTATATCTTAATTATGGATGCCACCTCAGCCCTAATAACCCAGTCAATTGCCACATCAGAGCCACGTCAGTACCCAGTCAATAGCCACTTCAGCGCCACGTTTACAAAAACATAAGCGCCACGTCAACACCCAGTCAGCTGCCACTTCAGCACCATGTTAGCACCATATAAGCTAGTTAACCGCCATGTCAGTTTGTTGATCGCCACGTCAGCATCAATCAACCAAACCCCTGCCACATCCCCGATTTTTTTCTAGGTAACTTCCTTTGACTAGTTTAGGCCTTTTTAAACTAGTTTTCTGCAATGTTAGACCAGATCCTAGGATTTTTCGACATTCTGATTCTGTTTCCGGCCTCTATTTTGTAGTTTGAGGCTCACAGAATATATTTTCTATTATATTCGTGTGGTTCCTATACCAGTTCACCCATTTTTCACACGGTCCTTGAAGATTCAATATCGCTTCCTAGACAATTTCAATATTTCGGATCTATTTGTGTCTCCATCAAATCAAATTCAAATTATACAGTATAGTTCTCTTTATATTGTTCGTTCGGTTTATTATAGATATTTGATTTGTTCAAGGAGCTCTCAATCTGTTCTTCCCGAGTATAGACCAATTTCTGAACAATTTCAGCGTTCTTAATTCATCTGTGACAACAATTTCTCCAGATTCAATAATGATGTCTGTGGGTTCTTCGCTCATTATTAATGGTAAAGAGGGTTCAGATTCTTCTTCTACTACTGTTATCATGTCTATTGTAGATTTGTCTTCACTCTTACTTCATATCTTTTCTAAAAATAGTACAAACCTTTCCCTTATTCTCTAACTTACTAGAGGTAACTTTTATTGGTTTTTTTATTCTGCTTATTGCAATCACATGACATCTGATCCCAATAGTTTTTCAACCAAACTCTTTGCTATGAATATCCCTATTATTCATACTGTTGATAGTTCTCAAATGTGTGTTACTCATACTAATCAGGTTTCTACTTCCCACCTTTTTGTTCCTGACATGTATTTGATTCTGAAACTCACCTTAAATATCTTGTATGTTGGACAACTTTGTGAATTGAGATTTGAAATCATATTTTCTAATAGTGGTTGTCGTGTGTAGGATCCTCGAATAGGAAAAACTCTTGGGACTGGTTATAAAGTTGGACATCTATTTGAACTCAGTAGTTTACACCTTAAATCTCCAACTCTACCACCACCACAACCACAACCATATGTCCCTTCATCAACCTGTGCAACCTCACCACGACCGCCAGTATCATCCTCATCATCATCCTTATCTCCACAGCCACCAGTGTTCCTATCACAATCACAATCCCAAATTTGGCATTCTCGATTAGGCTACGCTTCATCTAGCAGACTCAAATCACTTATCTCTAGTGGTCAGTCAGGTTAAGTTCAACATGAGTTCTTCCAATGTATCTATTGCCAACTCGCAAAACAACCAACCCTATATTTCAAAGAGAGTCAGTCTATTTTTCCTTGCATCCTTTGATCTAATTCATTCTGATATTAGGGGGCCATCTCCTCATACCTTGATGGGTGGTTATAGTTACTTTATTATCTTCGTGGACGACTACTCTTGATATACAAGGTTATTCCTTATAAAACACTGATACGAACTATTCTAGATATATTCTGAGTTTTCCTCTATGGTTCAAACCAAATTTTTTGGAAATATCAAAGTTTTTCGCTCAGATAATGCAATAGAATACAAGGATCATGCATTTCTTAACCTATTTCGCAAATATGGCATGCTTCCTCATCACTCGTGTCCTAGTACATCCCAACATAATGGATGATGGGAACGCAAATATAGGCATATTCTTGACACAGTTCATGCTCTCCTCATTTCTTCATCATGTCCTGAGTATTTTTGGGGTGATGTCGTCTTCATAGCCGTCTACACAATAAACCGTATCCCCCCCGCTACAATCCAAAACTAGTCATCATTTGAGCATCTTTTCAGTAAACCTCCTGATTACTCTGAACTTAGAGTCTTTGGTTGCACTTGTTTTTTTTCTTCTCAAACTACATTAACATAATAAACTGGAACCAAAGGCTCGTCAGTATTGTTTTCTTGGATATGGCATCGAACATAAAGGATATTGGTACTGGAATCCTATTTCTAAAACTCTTCGTATCTCTCAACATGTTATTTTTTGGAAATATCAAATGTTTTCTTCTTTACAGTCATTTGACATGTCAACCATTACCAACTCGATATTTTTTACTGATCCATCTATTGAGTTGTTTCTTGGGGATGCAGTTCTAGGTACTGTTGAGTCTATTCCAGCACCACCAGTTGAGCCCAATCTTTCACCTTATGCTGTCTCTACCCTAGAACTACCAGTTGAACCCATTATAGAACCAACAACGGATCTCACCCCTCCAACTCTAGTGACCATACCTGAGACTTCTCATATGGCTGATGATTTTGTACCAACTACCTTTGAGACCCATACTCCTCATCACCCCCGCTATTTTACCACGGTAACTCATCATCTACCCTACCTTATTGATTTTCATTACTTTTATACTATACTTCATCTACATGAGCCTCAATCCTATATGGAGGCTAGTATTGATCCTCTTTGGCCGAAAGAAATAGACGAAGAACTTCAGGCCCTCACCAAAACTTAAACCTGGAATATTGTTGATCTACCCCCTGAAAAAACTCCTATTGGGTGCAAATGGGTGTTTAAGATCAAGACTTATGGCTCTATTGAATGATATATAGGCCAACTTATTATCAAGGGATTTGCTCAGGAGTACGGTATTAACTAGAAAGAGACATTTGCTTTAGTGGTGAAACTCACATCTGTCCGTACACTTCTTGCCGTCGCTACCATTCGAAAATGGACTTTCTTCTAAATAGAAGTCAGAAATGCATTTCTCAATTGTGATCTTCTTGAGGAAGTCTATATGCATACCCCTTCTAGTCTGGCTACCCCTCAAAATAAAGTTTGTCACCTTCGTCGTGCCCTATATGGTTTGAAACAAGCTCCACGTGCCTAGTTCACCAAATTCAACACTATCATTCATTAATTTGGGTTCACACCTAGTGCTCATGATTTGGATCTGTTTATTCGCCACACTGCCAATTGTATTATCCTTCTTTTATTGTAAGTGAATGATATGGTTATTACTGGAGATAATCTATGCAGTATTTCTGAACTAAAAACATTTATCAGTGGACAATTTGAGATAAAATATCTTAGCGTGCTCACCTATTTTCTTGGCCTCGAAGTCTCATCCGGTTTAGATGGATATTTTCTCTCCCAGGCCAAATATACCTCAGATCTTATTTCTATGGCTAAGATCACTGACTCAACCACTGTTATTACTCTTCTTGAGCTGAATGTCAGACTCACTCCACTCGATAGTTCATATCTTCTGAATGCCACTCTATATCGCCAACTGGTTGGAAGTTTTGTATATCTCACTATTACTCACCTCGACGTTGCCTATGCCATTCATCAAGTCAGCCAGTTCTTGTCTGCTTCTCGGACAACCCATTAATCGATTGTTCTTCACATTCTTCGGTATGTCAAGGGTACTTTATTTTATAGACTTCATTTTTCAGATCAATCTACTCCCATCTTACAAGTTTATTTTTATGTCAATTCGGCTGGAAACCCCACCAATAGACGTTCAACTACTAGTTATTGTTTCTTCTTGGGTAACTGTATGGTGTAGCATTTTTTACCCGCTCGCGTATTGACTACTCGCAAGTGCACGAGGTCCAGTTTTAATATAGTGGATCTTTAAGATAAGATATCGTTCCCACAGAGACGGGTTTAATAATTGAGTACTGTAATTTGCATAGTATTATGTTATCCAGACGATTCAAAAATTATTTTAAAATTAAACTAATTAAAATTAAGCTAAACTACAATTAGTGAGTTAATCCTAACTAAGTTGATTACTTAGGGATTGATTGTGTTCACTTAATACAAGTTTGATTTTATTTAGTTAACAATAATGGTGTTTATGGTATCCGACAATCTCGATTCGTAAACTCACTCGCCACCTCTCCTAAGTGTAAGACAAGTGAATACATGACTTCGCGTCAATGAATAGGTCCCCCTCAACTTCTTAACGATGCTAGGTCACGTGAGTCTTACCCCAACGTCATCGATTGCACACTCACTAACGCACTCACTAATGCCCTCTCGGGTCGTTAGATCATAACGATGTATTTACCCTAGTCCGAATCTGGGTTTACCTCTTCCGAGTGTCAAACCCCGTATTCTTAAATCCAACCCTAATACTTTAACAAGCATATTATAGTTGTAATAAAATGATAAACACAATCATAATTAAAAGCAAACAACCGCCAAAGATCGATCCGCTAATGTTTCCTCTTCTCCGGATGATGAATCTCTTTTTCAAGAATGGCCAAGGATCACCTCCTAAGGTTAGGGGCGTCCAATAGTGTCTAGCCTCTTCAAGAGGCTTTTAATGGAAGTGGGAGAATGGGTATTTATAGGTGCAAGGCTTCAAAATATCTGAAAATATATTCTTTCTGTTTGCAGAGTGACCGCGCGCGGCGATGGGGATCAGCGCCGCAACGGTAGAGATGTCGGCCAGCTTTTCAAACTCTCTGATCGTTTATCGCCTAAGCGGTGAGTAAGTCAGTTCAACCTTCGCCATGGCGGTGGAGATAAGCGCTACGGCAGTAGAACAACTCCAACTTCTCTACACTTTCACTGCCTAGGCGATGGCTATACCGACTAGGCAGTAGGACTTGTGTATTTTTAGCCTTTTGCATTCTTATCGCTGCGGCGGTGGATCTTGTGATCTTGAAACCTTGTTTCTTCACCTTTTCTTCACAGTTTTCCCACCGTTTTCGCTTGTTTGCCGCTTGTTTGAGTCCCTACACTTGAATTAACTAAAAACAAACTAAAATGCAATTAAATATAAATAAAATACTCAAAAACTACCAAATTTGGTTTAGAAGTAGATATGTATTTTACACCTATCAGTAACTTTTTCATTTCCTGGCATAATAAGAAACAAATTGTGGTTGCTCGATCCAGCACTGAAACTGAATATCGTGTCATAGTTGATACAACTCAAGAACTTCTTTGGCTTCGATATCTACTCGCAGATATAGGTATCTCTTCTCCTATTGCTACTACCCTACACTGTGATAATAGGAGTGCAATTTAGATCGCTCACAATAATGTCTTCCACGAGCTTACAAAATGTATCAAGACTAATTTCTACTTTATCCATCATCACATTCTCTAGAATATGGTTCATCTACAATCCGTCAGTTTAGTCGATCAAACAACAGACATTTTCACTAAGGCTCATCCACCTGAACGCTTTCACTTTCTGGTTTCCAAACTTAAGTTCACCTCCAACTTATCGTCTTGCGTTTGAGGGGGGATGTTAATGTAATAATGGGTTTGGCCCACTTAACCTATTAGGGTAAAACCCTAATCATCACTTCTCCTATAAATACTTATGTATAGCGTTGTATGCTTTATATCACTTTTCATGATATCAATACATGATTTATTCTCCCATTTCTCAATCATCTTAACATGGTATATGGTTTTAAGTTGGAACATCCTAATATGGTATCAAAGTCAAGGTTATAGGTCTCTCATTCTCTCGTAGTCAAATCATCCGTACAAACTAGGGGTTACATATTTCTTATCATTCTCTCGTAGTCAAATCATTCGTGTAAATCGGGGGTTGTACTTAAGGACGGATATTAGATTCCTATCTCATATCGATTATTTGAGAGTTCCTAAGCTACTATATAAACTAAATGAGTTACTCCACTTAGCACCATATGGTTTTAAGTTGGAACCTCCTAACAATTACGATTAGTTGTTTAATATTTTAAAATAATATATATTATAAAATTACAGAGTTAAAAGTTAAGTATCAAAATTAATGGGACTAAAAATTCGACAAGAATTGCCCTAATATTAATTTAGATTATTGTAAGGTTAGTTTGTCAGGGACCCCAAATTTTACAACCCACATTCATCTAATCTACTCAATATAGTATTTGTTGGCCCAGTGAACTACCCAAGAGGGAAGGTGAATTGGGTAGATAAAAAATTATCAAAAAAAATACTTTAATAATCCAAATAATTAATTATTATCTTTATATTACAGCGAAAAATATATAATCAACTAGTTGCACACCAAATAACAAAAATAAATAATGTAAAGATAGCAGTACACCAGAAATTTATACTGGTTCACCAAACTACTCTTGGCTAATCTAGTCCTCCGAGCCCCACGAAGAGTCGCACCTACTAAGCTCAAGATTTCTTTAAAGGTAGGAACCAAATACTCAAAAAGATTCTTTTACAGGCTTAGAATCAACTTTTACAAATTCTTTTTCATAGGCTTAGGAATAACCTCTACTTTTTATAGGCTCAAGAATAACCTAATTCTTTTTTAAACTATGACTAAAAAATTTAAACCTCAGAAATACTCCAAATATCATTTTACGCGGTAAAGATTGAACCGTTACAAAATTTCTCACAAAACAATTCAATTCAGGAAGAATTACTACCTCGATCTCTTTACATGAAGAGACTGAAACCAGCTACTATTAGATTAAATACTCCCAATAGTATTCAATTCGTCACTCAACTCACCAATTAAAAATTGACAAGTGATTTTTCTCACTCGGAGTTTCTACCACCCCAGATAAATTAAAACTCAATTAATATCCCAAAACTAGTGATAGAAAAATGAGATATTCAAAATCTGATTTCAGGTAGTACGTAATTGAGCACGTAATCAGATTGATTCAAGAAATTATTTAAAAAATATTTTTCAATAAAAATCAGAAAACAAATTTTAAAGATCAAATTCCAAATATAATCAAGTAATACTAAATAGAAAGTAATTTGGAAAGGTCTGTCTCACCCAAAATCCACCAAAAAAATAATTATAGCAATGTCACTTCAAATTCGGTAGTAACAATTATTCATAGCAAATAATTCTCAAGAATAACGCTTCGAAAAGCTCTCACAATTCTTAATATGATTTCTCTTAGAAAAGCTCAATATAATACTCTTGATCTCTCTCATTGATATGAAAAATGTAGGTATATATAAATGGGAATAAAATAAGTTCTCTAACAGCTAGTTCTTACTTGTTATGACACTTAATTACTTTTATAGACCTCTTATATCATTAAGACTTCATCCTAGTTCAAATAACTTAATTATAGATTTTAAACTTCTCAATTAAGTCCCCCAAATATTTCTCAATTACAATTAAATAAGATAGAAAGAATTACATGTACCAAATTGAAAAATATTTAAACTTAATGAACCAAATATATAGGGATATCATAATGTGTTGCACATCTCAAATAATATTAAATCCCTAATATATCTCGTGAATCCTAACAAAAAAAGAGCTAGTAACGGCTACTTTTAGAATAAAATCTAGAATTCCATAATATTTTGAAATAGTCCCATAAGTCAACCGACCAAGATCACCTGTCGACCGATCGATTCAAGATGTAGCGAAGCCAAAAATTTTGTGCCCATCGGTAGACCTATCTGTTGACCGAGAGATTCAGAAAGTTCCATTTTTTTAACACAGATCGACCGCTCTGTCGACTTATAGATACAAAGAGTTCATATTTAAGCACATGTTGACCTACTTGTCGACTTATAGATGCTGGAATACTTATCTCAATTCGTTTTTAATCCATTTCTATTGACGTTTTCGTCTCTTTAACCAATTTCTTTTCTCAGATAACTCCACTAAATACTTAAATTCAATTTTAATCAATTATTAATATTTCTTTTTCAATTACACATAGGAGTAAATAATTTAGCTAATTAGGATCCTATTACAAACACACATATTTATAAAAATCATTTAAAAATCTTTTTGTGTCGTGTAGGATTCTAATTGGGATATTAAGAGTTGAAATTTAACCTGAATTGTTTTCCCTAGGTTCTTCAAATTCTTTAACCTCTTAATTGTTCAACATCTTTGTCATCATATCTTCATCGCTTGATACTAATAAACTAAAACACTTAATCAAACCATTAGTTTCACAAAAAACATCAATCTTTAATTGTCCATCAAAATCTTAGGATCAACAGTATTTTTTTTAGAACTGTAATAATCTCTCCAAAGTCCAATGGTGTCATTTCAATCCATGAAAGTTACAACTTTTTACATGCAAAAATTATAGTGATTTTCATATGGTCCAGTAACTTTGGACTTCGAAAAAATTTAATGTAGGGCGTGGGTTACATTGGCAAAAAAATTAAGTTTATAAATTGTTTACCAAGAACTTCTTAATATAATACCGAATTTTATGAGAATTTTAGGCCTTGTTTGGCTATTATTTATGTTCCTTGATTCTTGTTCCCGTTCTTAAAATTTTTGGATTAATGTAAAGAAATACATTTGGTAAACACATTTTTGTTTCCAAAAATTTGGGAGCAATTTGAGACTATTTTTTAAATTCCTTATGAATCTGAGAAACAAAAAAAAATGTTAATTCCTATTCACTCCAACAAAACTATTCTCACTATCACCTTGCCGGCCACCACTATCCCGCCAGCCACCACCTATACCTCTCCCCACTACCACCTGCCGGCCACCATATATTTAAAGGGAAAAAAAGAACAAATGTTGTAATCAAACGTGTTTCTTGTTTTTGTTCTCATAGATTAAAAGAAACAATTTCAGGATAATAGTCATTACTAAACATAATTTTATTTTTGAAATATTCTAAAACTAAAACAAAAATTTATTAAAAATATAAACAGAAAAATAGGAATACTAAACACTAAGCAAACGCCACCTTAATTGCCAATCTCCAATTTTTTATTTTTAAACTTTATTGATAACGTCGAAGTTGCCTAATATGGTTTAATCTATATTCTGTGAGGTGATGCATACATGTATGCTTGATTTCATTTTATTATTATTATTTTTTTTTGGTAGACAAAGGAAACAACAAAAACTAGCAGCTAGGTAGAGTGCTCACTATGTGTTTATCCGCAATCAACATTCTCTCCAGTTCTCCGGGAGTTTCTCTTGTTGTTTTCTCTTGTTGTTTGTACATTAGCAAGTGTCGTTTTTAATCTAGGAAATCATATATTGACCTTAATTATTTTTGCAATAAATTGAAAAAGTCTAAATTACAGTTTTGTACTCTAAAAATTAGATTGATTTTTATTTTGGATCCTAATTTTTTAATTGTAAAATACTACACCTTAAAATTTGAAAATTGTGTTTAATAGACAGAATTACTCAACCCAGGCAAATATTTTATCATGAAATTTTAAAATTTGGAAATATCTTGAGAAATATTACGAGAAAATGCTATTTTTATATGAGAATTTGGCTAGAATAGGTCAATATGTGAGCAGGTCTATTACTTTCAATAATTGAATAAAAATATACAGGGTTAGGTCTTAATCACATAAGTTGCACTTAAATCTTAAGCATAAGGGAGTGTAATTGGTGACGAAAATACTACAGGTGTGCAAAGTGCTATTCGGTCTAATTACAGGGACAAAGTTAACCGAAATATACTTTCAAATTAAGTTTTTTGTGTTTGTAAGTTAAACATCATCTACTAAAAATTCAGGGCACAAACTACAATTAAGTCTAATATAAAGGGTTAAAAGTATAATTTAACATAAAAGAAAATTGAAAGAACAAAAACTACACCACACCTGTAGCTGTTGATCGATGAACTCAACTTGCACTTAACCAACGCCACCAAACATAATATCTCTCTAGAACTTCACAATATATATATATATATATATATATATCTGCTCCCCAATCCCAAAAGAATATCCATCCTCTCTCTCGCTCTCGCTCTCTCTCTCTCTCTCTCTCACACACACACACACACACGAAAGCTCTCTCTCTCTCTCTCTGACACACACACGGCGACACACATTCATACAAACAGAGAAACATGGCTTTGTTCCCTAAATCTGTAAGGAGATCAAGAAGAGCCGCCATAGGAGGTGAAGCAGCTCCATGGTGCTGTGCTTTTGCTCTGGTTTCGCTAATAACAATAATGGGTTTCTTCAGAGAGAAAAATGAAAGTGTATTGATCGGAGGAAACCTAGTAGTACTTCGACGCCGGCCGTGCGATGAGATCTACGTTGTCGGAGAGGAAGAAACCCTGCAGACAATAAGCGAAAAGTGCGGCGACCCGTATATAGTGGAGAGGAATCCACATATCCATGACCCGGATGACGTTTTCCCTGGTCTTCTCATCAAGATTATTACTGCCAAAAAATAATATATATATATATATATATATATTTGTTGTATTACATATTATAGGAAAACCATTTTCCGTGCTTACATCACTTGAAAATTTATTTCCGCAATTTTACCGTACTTTCATAAATTCCCATTTTAAATAGTACTTCATTGTTGAATGTCGGTATTAGCGATGTCATCATGAAAATGCTATTCAAAATCGCGACTTCAATTTTCTACCGAAGTGAAGACAATATTCTAAATAACGTTTTCAATGTGATTAGCAAATTCAATTTTTTTGAGTTAAGGTCTTCTAAGTGAACCTGATATTGTGAATTTGGTGTAGTAAATTGTGGTTACTTTGTATGAAGTTATCCATTGTTATTGTGGACAATTTTTTGTGTTGTCACGTTTTATATTTTTTGTTCATTTGTAATTATCATTCTTTTAAGAAGACAAATAAGCTTAAATTTAAGTATAACATAACAAATGTATAAAAATTACTTATTTTTAAAAAACGAATATATAAAAAATGAAGGTATAAAAGGTATAGAATAAATTACGCTACAATAAAAATGGCCTATCGGGGCCGAAAAAGTGCCGTGACAGAGCCCCTATTGCAACACTTGCCCTTTTTCGGACACTTGATTGGTGTCCCATAAAAAGTCACCTCAATAGGTTATAAGGACACTATATATTACCCTTTTGTTTGAATTTGTTATGGTAATAATAAGTGTCCTATAAAATAGTTATTAGGACACCCTATATTGCATCTATAATTTTTATATTTTTTAAATTATATATATTAGAACACTACAAAGTGTTATGGAGAATCTCTATTAGGACACAAGAATGTGTCGTGAAATTGTCAAAGAGAACTAACATTTAAGGACAATTTTTAGTGTCCCAAAATGTATCTAAATTATTTTTTTATAAAATTTAAAATTATTTTAAAATATCAAAATACTCTAAATTCAAACAATAAAAACTAAAAATTCCTCACGATACAAAATACATAAAGAACTCAAACTTTTGCATTAAAAATGGAGAATTAAAAACTCCAAAAATACAAAACATTATACCCGTCATGGGTCACTACTCCCTTTCAACATCTAAGCCACCATTCATAAATAAAAACAAGGTTTAAGTACAAAAGTAATATACATACTAAATATGTGTTAAATGTATTTCCATCCAATACTCTGCCTTCTTTCTTGATTGATCCAACATAAATTAAGTCAGTCCCGTCATTTCCTGCAAAACAAAACGAAAAAGTGCAAGATGTAAGGATGCAAGATATACGTAGGGCCATGGGGGTTATCTATATTTTCTTTTCCTTTACTCCACCACAAGTGTTTTATTCGGTTTATAAAACATTTCCTTGTTGCAGAAACCTAACCAAGGAAAAATGAATCAATGAGAAACAATTAACAAATAACTTCAGTTGCACAAATTGCTATTCATGGTAAAACTCAGATCATGAAATCAAATACTTGTTGATTAAGATCACAAATTTTTTGTTCCATGTGTGGAATGATGTGTTTGGTTGACAAATTTTGCATTATTGCATGGCATCCGTTTTAAGTTAATAAAAGAAATGAAAAACATTAACGATGTAGTTGATTCCGAATTTAGCGTTTGAAGATTCTAAAACCAAAAAAAGTATGATGCTTGGATACATCCTGTATCCAAGTCTATGTTTCATAGATTTCGAGGTTTTACTTTACCCTCATGTGTATCATTTTAGACTTACTTTATAAATTGTTTAAATTTATTCAATACGTGCTAAACAACATTGAAGTTTGAACAAAGTAAACACACAGAGCGCACCTGACATTTTAACTCCATCGGAACCTTCAAGGACTTCAAACGAGGAGAGTACTATATCAAGTTTTCCATCACTGAAAAATATCAAAAGAATATCATAAATATATTCAACACAGGCTTGAAAACAAAAAACAGTAAATCGGTATTTCCAACTAGTTTTTCGTCACATGTAACAATAGTTTCCTAGTAGTATTTTCACTAAATCTCTACCAATACTAGATTAGTATCTTGAATTTTTTTTAGCATATCTCATCAGTCATCATAGAAAGAAAGTCATTTTAACACCTGAGATTATATCTGGAACAAATTAGGTTTGTATCCATCCCCCCCTCCCCCCCCCCAAAAAAAATACTTTAATAGTTTAACAACATAGGAGGATAAATAGAAACAGAAACTTCAACTGAAAACAAAAACAAAGTGTTAACCAAAACATATATATGCAAAAAAAAAAAAAGGCAGAGAATGAAGAAATTTTTGTTCTTTTTAGTTTGCAATTCCAGAAAATGAAAAATATTATCTCAGTGTCGTTCTAATTTCAAGCAAAAAGAAATATTTATCAAGTTATCCACAGATCGGACACGAGATTGCAAATCGCTGCTAGGGCTGATCATGAACAGAATCAAATTGAAACGATTGTAAGCCCACATTAGTATATTTAATGGCAATTAACGATAAGCTGAAAACCGATGTTGTGGACTGTATATCCGATTGGACCAAGAGGAGATTTTAAATGTTCTGGAGCACCATATAGGAAAAAAAGCTTAAAATGGTCTTAGGCAAGTATGATGAAGTGCTCCAGTAAGAAGTAATAAAGAGAAATGAAAACGAGAGCAATGTGTGGCCAGAATCAAACTTCTTTGCTACAATTTTGATTTTGCTTATATTGAAGGGAAAAATGTAGCATGATGCAAAGAAAAGGGTGATGCAACTAAAGCATGGATGCGTATGTTGTCCCTCAACTTATATTTCTCTAAATTGACCAAGAAGTTGAAGGGAAACATATAACGTCCCTTTAAAATTTCGAATTCCTAGTTTATCTGTGAATATTCCTTTAGCTCAACAACTTGTGCCACCAACCAAGCAACAGGAAACATAATGGGAAAATTAGGATTTAGAATTGTGATTCAAGCGGTCTCCACATTTAGTTTCAGTGATCTACTGCTTCAAATTAGTGGACCACGTCTAGTTCTAGTAAAAGAAGAGCAAGCGAGTGTAGGAGACAAAAGAGATGCTTACTTACCAGTCCATAAAAAAAATTAGGAGATCATTACATACCAATCCATCCAAAACAAGAGCAACCACCAAAAAACAACTTCGATAATTTCAAGTGAAATATGAAAGACAGAGTTAGTGAACGAGTTAAATCAGAAGAAATAAGAATACTTGAACTAGAGAAGTGTTGGAAACCCAACAAAAACAAGCAGGAGAAGTAAAAATAATACTTGAGACAACACAGAATCATGAGGGTTGTGACGAATCGATGACGATTGGTGGCAATGAACATCATGATGAGGTTCAGGATTCCTTGAGCCATCATTAGCGATAAAGGAACCCATTTCTGCAACAAAATTTCCAATACTCTACTGACCAAGTATGGAGTTCGGCACAAAGTAGCACTAGCCTATCATCCCCAGACAAATGGGAAAGCCGAAGTATCCAATCAGAAGGTCAAACAAATTCTAGAGAAGACGGTTCACTCTAACCGAAAAGATTAGGCGGTGAAACGCGACGATGCATTGTGGGCCTACTGCATATCTTTTAAAACACCGATTGGGATGTCTCTGAATCGATTGGTGTTCAGAAAGTCTTGCCACTTGTCGGTTGAGTTGGAACACCGTGCCTATTGGGAAATTAAGAAGTTAAATTTTGATCTCCGTACATCAGGGGAACAACGACTTCTACAGTTAAATGAGCTAGAAGAATTCTGAAATAAGGCGTACGAGAATGCTAAGTTATACAAGGAGAAAACCAAGAGATGGCATGACAAGAACAACATTAGGAGATAGTTTAGCCTGGAACAACAAGTGTTGCTTTTCAACTCTTGGTTGAGACGTTTTCCCGAAAAACTAAAGTCCCGGTGGTTCGGACCTCCTAATTAAACAAGTTTTACCATTCGGTGCTGTTGAATTAGAATGTGATGATGGATGGATTTTTCGAGTTAACAGAGAGAGAATCAAGCACTATTATGGAAATAAAGAGCGAGTTGTGGAGAGTATCTCCCTTGTTGATAATTGATGCGATTCGTTGCTGAGTCCAACTAGGGACGTTAAATTTATCGTTTCTTGGGAGGCAGCCCAGGGGTATAGTTCTTGGTAGCACGTGAATACGTTGCTAGTTTCATCGCAAGTGTACGAGTGAAGTTTTAGTATAGATGGGGAAGAATAAGGGTTGTCGTATCCACAAGAATTGGATTAGAGGGTCGTTGAGTACCGCGATTATCATAACCTAACTTTATCAAGGCCATACAAATGTAGTTTTTTTTTTTTTTTTTTTTTTTTTTTTTTTTTTTATAATAAAATGTATCAATACTAAGTTAATTAAACTAATTATACTAATATAGTGGTATGACGTTTATGGAAAATTATTGCCTAGGGATTAACTTCGTTCACTTAAACGTGTTCATTTCAATCTAATTTACATTAATGACGTTCATCTTATCCAATAATCTCTGTATTGAAATCTCATTTACTACTTTTCCCGAGTGTAAAGTGAATGAATATGTGATTTCGCGTCAACACCGAAGTCCCCCTCGAGCATCTATACGACACTTGGTCACATGAGTCTTTCCCCAACCTCATGGATTGCACACTTTCTAACTCCCTCCCAGGTTATTAGATCATCGCGTTGTGTTTAAACCCTAGTCCGAATCCAGGGTTATCTCGCCCGAGTGTCAAACCCTATATTCTCAGCATATCATAACAAGCATATAAACATGGAATAATGGAAAATACAATCGGATAAACATAAACAACCATTAACAAAACATCGATTTTATATAAACAACATTTTCATGAAGTCAATTGATCCTTAGACAATATACGTTTAGCTACACATGGTCGTAGCCCAAAATATAACTAAATATAATCTAAACATATACAAACATTCAACCAATCTAAGAGAAAAATAAGGAAAGTAGCCGTTATCCAAAGATCTGTCGCTAAAACTACTTCGAGAATGCTTCTTCCTTCTTTGCGTGGTGATCTTCTATTGAGCGAATGGCCTTGGAGCTCTCAAGTCTCCCGAAAACATCTACCTTTCATTTGGGGTGAAAAGGGACGATATTTATAGGATTAAAAATATCTCAAAATATCTTAAAAATATCTAAATTGTCGCAGCATGACCGCTGCAGCGGTGGGTTCACTGTTGCAGCTATACAAATGTCGGCAAGCTACTGTTTGATTGACTGCTGCAGCAGTGGGCAATCAAAAACTTAGGGAACTCTCTGTATTTTTACCATTGCAGTAGTGGGGATCACTGCTGCAGCTGTGGGCTACAGGAAACTCTCTATATTTTCACCGCTGCAGCGGTGGGCTGCAGGTTTTGAACTTGGCCTTGTTGCTCGTTTTTGCACTGTTCTTCCACCGACTTGTTCTAATATGATCTTTTAAGGATCGTTTTCATCCATTTTCTCCCTAAATACGTAATTTATAACAAAAAGAATAAAAATGTATTAAAGCATATTAAAACGCTATAAAAACACTCGAAAACTACCACAATCGACTTGAGAATAAATAGATAAATTACACCTATCAAATACCCCAAACTTAGAATTTTTCTATTTCTCGAGCAAAATACTCACACAATAAAAGAAACTACACAAACTAATTATGAAATTTAAATACTAAAAAATGAAAAACACGAAAAAACAATAATGTGCAAGTTTTGAATTTTATCTAAATGGCCAAACGGTTTTCCCTCATCGGCCCCCAATCCTATCAAGTTCAAGAATAAAACACACCATGTGGTATTCTAGAATTTCAACATTCAATAATAGTAAGCGCCATTCTAGATCATGTCAAAGTATGTGTGCAAAAACTCAATTATACAAATATCCATCGATCAGATTGGATTATCCACCAATAAAACTCATGACTAAAACCAATAAGGTATAAGAAATCCATATGCCTGATAGGGTTCCATTATCCACTAATGTAGGCTTGAAAATTCAAAAAGATCAATAGGACTTGGTTCGGTTTGGAGCGTTTGACCAAGGGTATATCAGGAATAGAAAATAGGTTAACATTATAATTCAACTATACCTGAGGCACAAACGCTTGTTGCTTATTCACTCTCGTAACCCCAAACGTTAAAAACACAACCCTGAACAAACATTAAAGAACTTTGTACTCACTTTCCAAAATAAACTAGAATAAAACTATTTTTACATAATTTAGTTTTTTTTTTTTCAACAACCATGCCCTCAAACTTGTTCGATTATTACAATTTTACAGGTGTAGTTAAAACGAAAGAAAAATGACAAGTGAGTACTTAAATACCGAAACAATGAAAAGTTCGCCCTAAGCCCAATCGCAAACTTCAAGTGTCATAACAAATGCTAACTTAATTCACTCAAATTGTGCCTTCGGCTCAGTAATATAGTTTTGGAAAGAAGTTTTATCGGCCAGGGTATTTGCTATGTGTTCAAAATTGAAATGGTTTTTTGGCTTCGATAAGGTAACGAGGAATAAATATATAACATGGTAAGCTTAAAGGCTCAAACGATCAAAATGAATGCCTAAATCATATCTCCTGAACTCTTCGCCTAGGATTTAGCCTCGAATTTCCCCTAAATCAGGTTCTAGAATCCCTATTATCATGAACTAGGCTAACGGATAATCGATGTTAAATCAATTGGATAGTTGTACATTAAGTTTATGTGCTCGCGCAACTAGGAACCACAATAACTTTTACTAAAACGCGACGTCAAGCACACATAACACACATCAATGAGCATTACGCTCGACCTCAATAAATAACTAGGGATAGACTCATCATCGGGTAATGGCCCAGATGAAGTACAAGACTTAGAACATAACAACTAACACATAAACAAACTAAACCTAAACAAACATGCATACATAAAAACAATAAAACATAACTAACAACAATAAAATATAATAACATACTACACATTACCTCAGAACTTAAAACAACTAGTGTTCACATTGACCCATCAGTGATCCCAATAAAACTATATAGCATGATAATGAAGACGGGGTTTTAGAACAAGTACCTTGGAGGCAAGAGAATCTCACCTCCAAATCAAGTCGACAGTGATGGATCTAATTTATTTTTTACTTGGGTTACCTCCCAAGAAGCGCTTGGTTTATTGTCCTTGGTCTGACACAAAGAAGGGCTCATCAAAGAGCGGCTTCCACCCATAGTAAGTGTTGTACAACACCACATATGGGTCTTGATTCAGAACGCCCTCAAGATTGGCGAGATTTGGAATTATTTGGTTCGTACTTTCAACTCGACTCTTTATCGTCTCATGTACTTGGTGGGCATTAAAGTACGTTGCAAAAGCCGGTGGAGGATAATTAAGCCACATCGGATCCTCGTAGATGTGATCATCTTTGATTGGAGGAGGCATCAATATTTGGATTTCAAGAGGTGAGGAATCACAATTGTTAACATGTGATTCTTCATTACCAATCCATACTTGGGTTTTCTCCTCAGTAGGATAATCATTGTTGAACGCACTCAAGTTCCTCCCGTTTGTTTTCGATTCCTCCCGGTCGCTTTTACAATTAAATGTGGCTTGTTCGTCTCTAACGGTGGCAAAAACTTGGTATCGCGTGAATACGTCGCTACTTTTACTGTAAGGGTACGAGTCAAATTTTAGTATAGATGGGGAAGAGTAAGGATTGTCATATCCACAGGGATTGGATTAGACAATCGTTGAGTACTGCGATTATCATAATCTAACTTTATCTAGGCGATAAAAATGTAATTTTGTTTTAATAATAAAATATACTAATACTAAATTAATTAAACTAATTATACTAATATAGTGGTATGACATTCATGGAAAATAATTTCCTAGGGATTAACTTCATTCACTTAAACGTGTTCGTTTCAATCTAGATCACATTAATGACGTTCATCCTATTTGACAATCACTGTATCGAAATCTCATTCACTACTTCTCCCAAGTATAAAGTGAATGAATATATGACTTCGCGTCAACGTCGAAGTCCTCCTCAAGCATTTATACAACATTTGGTCACAAGAGTCTTGCCCCAACCTCACGGATTGCACACTTTCTAATTCACTCCCAGGTTATTAGATAGTCGTGTTGTGTTTAAACCCTAGTCCGAATATGGGGTTACCTCTCCCGAGTATCAAACTTCCTATTCTCAGTATATCAATAACGGCAAACACAATCAGATAAACATGAACAACCATTAACAAAACATTGATTTTATATAAACAACATTTTCATGAAGTCAATTGATCCCTAGACAATATATGTTTAGCTACACATGGCCGTAGCCCTAAATACAACCAAATACAAGGTAAACATATACAAATATTCAACCAATCTAAGATAGAAAGAGAAAAACAAGGAGACTAGCCGTTATCCGAAGATCCGTCGCTAAAATCGCTCCGAGAACTTTTCATCCTCCTTCGCATGGTGATCTTTTATTGGTCGAATGGCCTTGGAGCTCTCAAGACTCCCGAAAATATCTACCTAAAAATATTGAAACTGTTGCAACGTGACTGCTACAGCGTTGGGGATGTCGACAAGCTACTATTTAATTGACCACTGCAGCGGTGGGTTCACCGCTGCAGTGGTGGGCGATCTGAAACTTAAGAAACTCTCTGTATTTTGACAGCTACAATGATAGGGATCCCCACTGCAGCGGTGGGCTACAGGTAACTCTCTATATTTTCACTGCTACAGCGGTATGTTGCTGGTTCTATACTTTGCCTTTTTGCTCGTTTTCCTATTGTTCTTCCACTGACTTGCTCCGATATGATCGTTTAAGGATCGTTTTCCTCCCTTTTTGCCCCAAATACCTAATTTATAACAAAAAAAAAAATGAAATAAAAACATATTAAAATGCTATAAAAATACTTGAAAACTACCAAAATCAGCTTGAAAATAAATAAATAAATTACACCTATCAGTTCTCACCTATTTATTTTTATTTTTTTAAAAAAGGATCGGTGATCACAGTGCAAAATTATTGAGTAAAAGGAGGATCAATGACCATTTGGGGCTACTAAGATAAGCTAGGACAAGATGAAATGATGGCACGGCGATGGAACGGTAGCAAACCGTGTAAATCAGCAACAACCGACCTACAAAAAGTTATGGTCCACTAACCACAACGCATTGTAGTGCGCTCACAATGGAGATGCAGCGTGGTCCTAGTAGAAGGAAATGAATGAGGACCGCGCTGCAACAGGGTCAATCTAGAAGACAAGGTAGCAATGGACAAGTGCGCTGCAGTGCGCTTGTTACTGTGCTGCAACGTGCCCCCCTCTGATTCGAATAAATGATAGATTTTTACTCATTTACTCCATGTTTTAAGCCCTAGGTTCGCAATTTCTCTCCATCTTGCCGCCCAAAAAACTAAAATCCCACACCACTAAACATCCCAAATCTCCCAAAATCATCCCCTATTCTCGTCAAACCATAAATCCCTACCATAAAACAACCAGTGTATGAATCAAGCACTTCAATACTTTAGAGTGGTAGCTAGCTACAACATGAGCGGCTATCCCCAGATGCCACAACTCCCGGCTCATCTTCAACCGCCATATGTGCCTCCATTTCAACAGCAGCAACTAGCCCTTCTACATCAAGGCGAGGATAGGGATGACATACAAGGCGATGACCAGTAGGATGTAGGACTTACATATCTCGCCTCCCAAGTACCTGTTCTCACCCCCCATTGTCACCATGCTACTTGGCAAAGATTTTGCATATGAAGTTGGGTCATTGAGGACAATGCCTATTCTAAGTTTGGGGGAATTTTCTGCATATTTTTTCTTTTTGTATGTTTTCTTGTGTGTGTTTTCTTGTGTTTCGTCTGCATGTTTTCTTGTGTTAGGTTAAGTTTGTTTTCCTGTATGTTTATTTAAATTTAGGTTCAGTTGTGTTTGTAATTTTATGTTAATGTGTGCTGAGTTCTGTTGTTCTTGATTATCATAACCCGATGATGATACTATCCCCTAATTATCTATCGAGTTCAATCGTAATGCTTATCCGTGTATGTTCTGTGTGCTTGACATCTCATATTGGTATATGTCATTGTAGATCCTAATATTGCACGAACACTTAGACTCGATGTACTAACCTTCCAAATGATTTGACGCCAATTATCCAGTTAACCAAGTTCATGACACAGTTAAGGATTATAGAACTTGATTGGGGGAAATTCGAGGCAAAATCCTAGGCTAATTAGTTTAAGAGAAAGCATTTAGGCATTCTTTTTTATCGTTTCAGCCGTTGAAGCCTACCTTGTAAATTCCATCACTCCTTTCCCTTGTTAAAGCATTTTAGCCATTTCATTTATGAGTATGCAAAAAAAAATTCCAAACCCTTGTCATTATATCTAATGCACGAGTTGAGTTGTCACCTTATTGGTATGTGTTTAGGGCTGATTAAAGCACACAATTGGGTTTTGAGTAGATTTTTGCTTGGTTCGATATTCTAGTACTTGCTTGTCAATGTTTCTTTTGTCCACACTCGAGAAATTGTGCAAATTGAATAAGTTTAGAGATGTGTTCTCTTAAAATTTTTTTATATTTGTCGTTTTTGTTTGCTTCCACTAGACAAGTGAATATTGTTGTATTAAAGTGAGTTTGGAGTTGTGTCGGGACTATCGTTTTGGGCATGAATGAGGTTAAGAGGAAAGTTTCGTGCCTTGGGCATCTCCAATTTGATAACGCATTCTTGTTTTGCATTTCCGTTTTACTCGTGGCTATTTTTAATAACTGATGAAAGTCCTTTTGATCTCTGAGATTTACTTAGCCCACATTAGTAAAAAGAATCTAGAATGGTATATATCGATATTGAATGTTTAAATTCTAGAACTTCACAATGTGTAGTATTATTTTTGAACTCGAAATGATTGGGGGCTGTTGAGGGTAATTTTTGGTCATCAGTAGAAATTTAAAACTCACACATTATTTGTTGTTATTTCTTTGGTGTTCTTTTCATTTTAATAGTTGTGTATGTAATATTCGTTATGGTCACTTTGTTTTCTAGTTTGGGTGTTTTTGCTCGAGGACTAGCAAAATTCTAAGTTTGGGGGTATTTGATATATTGATATTTATCAATTAATTCCCTTATGAATTTTATAGTTTTCTAGCGCTCCATTCATGTTTTTAATTTTTTTTTCAGTGTATTTTTTTAGGTAAGTTGATTTGAGCGAAATCGGTCGCGAATGAAGATAATTAGTGGAAATTCGACGAAGAAGCAACGAGGAGTAGTCCTCTACCTTGATAGCGCTACAGTGCGCAACAACGTGCTGCTTTTTGGACCTCTGACAAGACCGCACTGCAGTGCCCAATAACACGTTGCTTTTTGGTCCATTGACAAGATTGCGCTGCAACGCGTTTTCATTTTCCTGCTTTTTCTTCTGTTTTTAACGCGCTACAGCATGTTTTCTACCATTGCAGCGCCGTTTTATCGGGACTAAGGCTTTTATAGCCCATTTTAGGGTTTTTTGGGTGTAGCTATAAATAGGAAAAAAGAATTACTTTTTGAGGGACTTTTTAGGAGAGCTCATGGTGCAGACAAAGACAGGATGAGGCAATTTTTAAAGAGGAAGAGGCTAGTTTGAAGGGATTAGAGCGTCATTGAAGAAGGGGACTCACTCCACAACTAATATTTGGATCTCTATTCCCTCAATCTATCTCTCATTTTTAGATCACGGGTTGTTGATTTGATTATGTTTTCTTCATCTATTGTTGTAGTTCTAGAAATGACAATGTTTAGGTAAACTTCTCTTGTCTAGGGATTAATGTAATTCACCCAAACTATGCTTGATTGAATCTATGTTTTGCTAATGGGTATTCAATTCTATTCAATGGTGTTAATCCTTTTATTGATTCCATTATATGCTTATATATGATATTGTGGTTTATTTGAGAGTACGAGATTTGACACTCGAGAGAGGTAATCCCAGATTCAAACTTAGATTTAACACAAAACAAGTTTTAATAGATTAGGAGATTATTAAAACTTGTGTAATCCATAATATTGGGACGTGACGAATGTAGTCACCTAAATTCTAGATAGGGATATCGGTCTTGAAGTGATTACATATCTACTCACTTGACACTCGGGAGAGGTAATGAGAGAGCTTTAAAAATCTTGATTGTTGAGTAGGGCGATAACCCTTAGTGTAAACTCGAATAAATTAAGTAAACGTACCAGTGAACGAAGTTAATCCCTAGAGAATCTATTCTCATTGAATTCATTACAATCCTTCTAATTTAACTTGTTTTAATATTTCAGACATCATTTAAATCATCGATCGTGTAGATAAATTTGAGTTATTCTAATAGTTGTACTTGGCTTGTTCTAACGGTAATCCTAGTGGACGATACTTGATCTTCGGATAACTTTATTACTTGTTCGACCTCATGCACTTGCTAGTATTCCTAGCGCATTACTTTCATGTATATAACACATAAAACACATAAAACAACTAAACAAGATTTTGATTTTGTCACGAACATCAAACAAACACCTAATCTTAACTAATAACAACAAAACTAGGGTCAAAGCATCTCAAGAACATTCAAGAACAATCAAAAATATCAAATAATCCAAAAACATATTAAGAACATGAGAGGATTTGCGGAAAAATAAATAAAAAATTATCAAACCATGAGTTGTGCGTAGTCCATACGATACCCCCCCAGAAAATCATATTTCTTTTCTTTCTTAGCTAAACAAAACACACACACACACACACACACACACACACACACACACATACACACACACATATATATGCTACACCGACAGACCCTTGTGGCTAAGAACTCGGGATAGAGGGAGGGTCTCTATTCCTTTGGGGATATGTGTGATTCTTCTTTAGAAACCTTCCCGTTTTTATTTGTTACGAGTAGGACTGACATAAATATAAGGTATTTCTTTTTACTTTTAACTAACAACTTACACACAAACCCTGAACTAACCAAAGCAAAAGAGTTTGTTTAAGATTCTTAACAAAATCAAAGGGTCGTTATAAAGTTGTGATTCAGGTTGTTCACTAGAAAAACTAACTGATAATCGACCAAAACAAACAAAACAAATCAGTCTTTAACTAAAACTAACTCAGCTTTAACCAAAAATAGCCCAGCTTTTCAAACATAACAAGATTGAATTATGCTTGACTAGATCTTTAGTAACCACCCAAAGTACATAGGCAACCCATAAGAGTTCAGTCACACCTTTAATAATAAACCATGCCCTTTACCCAAACCCAAATGAACTACGTCTGACTTGATCTTTCGTAACCACCCAAAGTACATAGGCAACCCATACGGGTTCGATCACACCTCTAATAATAAGCCACATCCTTTACCCTAACCAGAATAAACTACGTAAAGACTTGATTCTCATTCGAGATATGTAGGTAACCCACGTGCGGGTTCGGTCGCATATCCAAACAACTTAGTCTTAGTTTGCATTTCATTTACTATAACTTTCATATTTACATATATATGTCTGTCTATAAAGTGTTATTTGGTGTCGCTGACTTGTAGTAGCTGTAGTATCTACCTACTTTCCGTTAAATCATGTCAAAAATACATAAAAAGAACAAAACCTTTAATAAAATGGAATTATTCTTGTTTAAGTAAATCAAAGAAAACTATTTGGATAGTGTTTAACAGTGAATATCCATTTAGACTGAGGTACCATCTTTGGACGGGTGTCATGGGGTATCTAACACCTTCCCCGAGCATAACCAACTCTAAAACTTAAAAATATCTCTGGTACTTAGACCTATGGAAGTCAAAACATGGGTCATTTAAAAAGGAAAAATTAATTTCCAAAATCCCGGACCTAGCACACCATTTAACCGCATGCTAAGTGGCAACCCTATTTTTAACAAAAAACTACCCAATAGATTTTTCAAAATCGACACGGAGAAAAGCCCTTGAAAAATTATTTTCAAAGTGAAGGGATTTGGATGATTTAGAGAGAAAGGGATGAAATTTGTTTCCATCCTCTTCCCGATTCTCTACTTTTTCTGCTATCCAAAATCGGGATGCGTCAAGTATCACTAGTTCTCTTTAAAGAACTTGTCTCAACATGAGTCTTATTTGGAAAACAAATCCTCAAAGAATGATGCATTCCTTGATTCAATAACCGTGTTCTCATTCATATTTTTAGTTTCTGATTTATGATCCAAAAAATTATATGCACTATTATTTTGTGAATATCCAATAAATATACAATCAATAATGTTTTGTTTTATTTTAACATACTTAGAATCATAAACCATAACTTTTACAAGATACCCTCACACTTTTAAGTATGAATATGAAGGTTTTATACATTTCCACAATTCACAAGGGGTCTTATTTATTTTCTTGTGAGATAATTTATTTAAAAACATCGTTGTTAAAATAACCTCCATCCCCCCCCCCCCCCCTAAAGTTTTGAGATAGTCTAGAACTTATTAACAAGGAATTCATCATTTCTTTTAAAGTTAAGTTCTTTCTCTTCACAACACTATTTTCCTGAGGTGAATAAGTTGTTTTAGTTGAACAATTTCATGTTGTGCATACAACTCACCGAAAGGTAAAATATATTCTCCACTTCTATCACTACGCAACACTTTAATCTTTTTGCTAAGTTGATTTTCAACTTCAGTCCCGTAATTTACAAACATGTCTAATACTTTATCTTCACTTGTTAAAAAATAAACATAACAATATCTTGTACAATCATTAAAGGTAATAAAGTACCTTTTCCCTCCTCTAGTTTATACATATTTTAAATCACAAACATCTATGAGCATGGTATGTTGTCGTAAGCAACCAAAAATAAAATCCTACTCCTAAATATGAACTGTAGTAGTGTGAGCAGGTATTGTTTCCACAGAGAATGCCCAGCGTAAATTTGTGCTACGTGAACAAGGAGGGGGTGTTTAATTATAGGATACAAAAACTAATAAAATCAATAAGAAAAAGAATTGCAAACTTAATACTGAATTTAATCAGAAAACACACCTTGGTCTAAGTCAACATCTACCTTCGGAATTTCAACACTATTCATCGATGCAAGTATAAATCAATTCACACATTGAATATTCACCGTTAGAATCATTTTTCTATCTCTCGTTACTTATAGTTAATTAGAAAGCAAGCGATCTAATCAACCCTAACTACAAAACAACCTAAGACATGCGCTAAAGGTTTAATCTAGTAACAACATTAAGAATTAGAGAGATCGACGAAGCCAAACAACACAAGCACAAGCGGTTGTATTTAATTTAGTTGAGTATTCTTCCTAAGATCTAATAATTTCTGACGCAACAAATCATTATATCTTAGTTGCTTCATAGATTAGAGGGATCAAACAATTACGAATTTGATATCAACACTAGCAATAGATTATAATGAATAATAAACTAGTAGGCCTCCTACTTATTAAACGAAACAATCATGACCATAGGCACCAAAGAACATCCAATAATAAAAATATAAATTAAACAATGAAAATAAATTAGATCTCACAGTTTTATTGATTCCGAGGCCTCAGTTTTCTTCGACCAAAAGAAAAAGTTTGGCCACGCAAAGCCATGGAAGTTTACAAGATAGAAAAGAGAAAAGAGTAGAGGAGAGCGAGAGTGTCAAGTTACTGTCAGCAAACACAAAAAAAAAAATGAATGATATGTTCTTCTCTTCCTAAGCTACTCTAATATTCAGTACAAGGATTTGAATCAAAAAATGATCCTCTCATAACTCTACTGTCCAAAGCAATAATAGGAGAACAAATTAAATTCCGTCCAATCATTTCCCAACCAAGCCACTATCTCAAGGAAGTAAAAAATGAATTAAAATTAATGCTCAATTTCCTTCATGCCTTTTTTATTCCTTTGACCCCCAGCTTAGCAAATGGCTTAATTTCTTATTAAATTCATTGTATCGATTCAGAATTATATGAAAATGTAAATACGTTGATCCATGAACTGGGTTGGTTCGTGGGTCTGGGGTCGGGTTTTCAGTTATCTCCATTTTTCTTTAAATGAGAATGTCGACAGTGCAGGTACAGCCACTTCAAGCTCAATTTTGACTATGATATAATCTAATTTTGGAGAAACACAAAACATTAAAGTTGTATCTCTCTTTATAATATTTTTATATCATATTTAATCACATCAATCGGAGTTTAGTCGTGAAAGTTATGGCCTGATTACGAACATGTGTCAAAACTGCCTAAAACGCACGATTTATTCTATTTTGCTCCAAACTCCTTCATTTGTTTCCTAAATTAAAATATAAACTTAGTGAGTACAATTAGAAATAGAATAAGAATAAAATAATAAATATTAAAGAGTAAATATATGGACATTTACACACTTATCAAATCCCCCCACACTTAGCTTTTGCTCGTCCTCAAGCAAAACAACATAAAACTCAATAGTTTTAAAACACCATTACAATACATAAGTATTCAATACATGCTCCTCAATCAACCCCACATATTAATCTTAAATGTATAACGATGATAATTGAATTCAAGCTGAACATGTTCAGCTCCTTTCACTTCAATCCACAAGTACTCTTGATTAGTCAATAAAAACATTTTGCAACTAACATAGTCAGGTCTTGCACTAATCACCCCCCAACTAATCCTTTTTACTACTACAAATCGGGTAGGAAACTAGGAAATATTTTCCTTTCTTTGGTAGGTGCATTTTATGCTCCGTCCTGTCTTTTTTTATTTATTTATTTATTTATTTTTTAACTTGGTAGGTGCATTTTATGCTCCATCCTACCCTTTTTTTATTTTATTATTTTTTTTAACTTGGTAGGTGCATTTTATGCTCCGTCCTATTTTTTTTTTTTTTTTTTTTAATTAAACCTGAATTTAGGACTAGCTTAAAATGATTAGTTTAATGATTCATTACACACTCCCAAATTATGTTTCATCACTAAGTGCATACAACTTCACAAGAGTATCACTTCAATCCATTACTATGATTTGAGCACATTTACCCTAAAATTCTGAAAACATTGCCAACATGTAAAATTAACACATGGGTTCATCAAAGAACACTAATTAAACACTCAAGTACTATTCAATTAACTCTTTTTTTTTTTTTTTTTTAAGTTTTATTTATTTAATTTTTTTTCAAAAAACAAAATTAAACACAACTTAAATCTCTTCCCCCACACTTAAATCTTATATTGTCCCCAATGGAAGGTTAAATGCAAAGAAAAGGCAAAAATAACAAAAATATAAATGTGAAAATAAGAAGAAAAAATGAACAAACTCCCCTTGGGTTGCCTCCCAGGCAGGGCCTTCGTTTATTGTTGTTGGCTCGCCTCAATATTTTGTTTTTCAATCAGGTTAAAAAATTTCCTGTGCTAGCGAATCAATCACATCAATAGAATAAACAAGATTATCGTCACTAGGATTATCATCATAAATATTAAACTTAACAATTTCACCATCAAATTCCATAGTAAGTGTGCCACAATGAACATCTATCGTAGTCTCGGATGTTTTTAAGAATGGTATTCCTAACAAAATAGGGGCAGTTTGATCATTATTTTCCATATCAAGCACATATATATCAGCAGGGAAAACCAAATTATTAACTTGCGTAAGAACATCCTCAACTACACCCTTAGGATAGGTATTAGATCTATCAACTAATTGAATCACAACGCCAGTTTTATTCAAAGGTCCAAGTTTTAAAAAAGAATATATAAAATATGTCATGACATTAATAGATGCTCCTAAATCTAACATAGCCTTCTCAAATCTAGTGTTACCTATTGTACAAGGGATAGTAAATGTACCTGGATCTTTACACTTTGTAGGAAGTTTTCTTTGAATAACTGCAGAAACATTCTCCCCAACTCTCACCTTCTCACATCCTTTAAGTTTTTGTTTTCTTTTAATTGTACAAAATTCTTTCTAAAATTTAGCATAATGAGGCACTTGTTTAATAGCATCAAAAAGAAGAATATTTACCTCACATCTACAAAACGTCTCATATAAATCTCTATTTTGCTCATCTTTTATAGATTTTGTTGAAGCTTGAGGAAAAAGAGGTAATGGTTTATTGTAAAAAAAAAAAGGTGGAAACTTATGCTTAGGTACATCGTCGTCATTGGGAACATTCATCTCATCATCATTGGGGACATTTCTATTTGTAATGATGTTTTTCTCTTTTTCTTACTTTGATGATACAAGGACTGTCTTGACAGGAATCTCAACGTATTTACCACTTCTCAAAACAATTGCACTTATATTTTCTCATGGATTTATAATCGTTTGAGAGGGTAATTTTCCCGAACTTGGCGCCTCTATCTGACTAATTGCAGTTGCCATCTGGCCCATTTGATTTTCTAAATTTTGAATACTAGCCCTCGCCTCTTGTTGAAATTGTTTTGTCTCTTGTTGAAATTGTAAAGTATTAGTGGCAAGAGATTTAACAATATCTTCTAAATACATACTAGAATTAGATGTTTAGCCAGGTTGTTGTCTAGGGGGGTGTAGCTGATTGTATTACTAGAAGCTTGGGCAGTGTTGAGTCACCGGCTGATTTAGTTGTGGATTCCCGTAGCTAACATTGGGGTAATCCCTCTATCCTAGGTTATACATGTTCGAATAGGGATCATATTTTCTTTTTGGTTGTCCCGGATATCCACCTGCTACATTCACTTGCTCAATGGGTTCCTCTTGAAGAGTTAAGAACATATCGGTTGGATGCCCTACTACTGAACAAATCCCACAAGCCTTCACCGTTTGTATATTACCTACATCCATTTGACGAAGAAAAGAGGTTAAACTAACAATTTGTTGTTCAAGAGAGAAAACATTTACCCCATTGACATGTTTAGATGGTGAATCAAGCCTAGTGCCAAATTGTTGAGTTTTTGCCGCCATGTTCGCAATCAAGTTTCTAGCGACCTCGAGAGTCTTATCCACCAATACTCCTTCACTAGTAGCATCTATCATGCTTCTATCAGTGGGTAGAAGGCTCTCATAGAAATATTGGATAAGTAATTGCTCACTAATTTGATGATGGGGGAAGCTTGCACACAACTTCTTGAAACGTTCCCAGTACTCGTACAAGGATTCTCCATTATGCTGCCTTATACCACAAATTTCTTTCCGAATGTTAGCCACCCTTCAAGCTAGGAAATATTTCTCCAAGAAACAACCTCTTCATCTCTTTCCATGTGGTAACACTTCCGGAGGGTAGATAATAAAGCCAATCCTTTGTTGCATCCCTTAATGAAAACGGAAAGGCTCTCAACTTGATTTGTTCTTCCGTCACCCCTATAGGTTTCATGCTTGTGCATACCACATTAAACTCCTTTAGATTCTTATGAGGATATTTACTTGTAAGACCATGAAAAGTGGGCAAGAAGTGTATTAGTCCAGATTTTAATTCAAAAGTAGTAGTAGCATCTAAAGTAGGGAACGTTATGCAAAAGGGTTGTTGGCTCAAGTCAGGGGCAACAAACTCCTTCAATGTTTGGTTTTCAGCAATGATTTCTTTCTCTTCTAAAATAGAATCTCTAGCAAATAAGGAATTAAGAACTGAATCGACTTTTTCCGATTTCTATATAGCTTCTTTCCTTAGCGTGTGCAAGGTTCTTTCTATATCTGGATTAAACTGCAAAACACCTTGATTAGAAGAACAAGTAACGGGCATACATGGTTAGGAAGACAAAGATAAATCACAAATATATATATATATATATATATATATATATATATATATATATAATAAATCAGCTCATTTACATTTACAGCCGTCCGATGTCTCTGGATATTCGTAACCGTTGGATGTCTTTTGATATATACAACATCTATATACAACATATCTATATAATATATCTATCTATAATAATATACAATATTCAACACTTACAATCAACCTTACTTTTTAACACTTACCATCATAAACAGTGTCCTTGCCTCCAACCCTCTGCCCCTCTCTCATTATGCGATCTGACCTCTCCATTCTCTCTCTCCATTCTCTCTCTCACACATACACAAGCTTCTTCTTCCCTAGACGACGGCAGCGGCGAAGCTTCATAGGTGATCGGCTTAGGCGGCAAGGCAACAAACCGGCCCAAATCAACCTTAAATCTGAAAAGCTCTCTACTCTCTCTCTCATCTATGTCGCCGACGGAAAAAGCTCTCTACTCTCTCTCTCATCTTTGTCGCCGATGGAAAATCCGACCACAACAACCGCTGCCGCCGTCGTCACCAACTTGAGCCTGGGGTAGAATCGAGAGGCCAGATCTGAACCAACTTGAGCCGCGGTTCATCGTCATTAGGGTTCAGAGATGAACCCTAATTGTTTTTCCAAATTTGGCCTCTCGCTTCTCACTCTCACCGCCAAGCTGTCATCGCTATTCCATTTGCCGGACATCTCCACGCACTATGAAGAAATCATCAAAATCTTAGCCGTCGAACCACTCCGCCATGGTTCCCAATGTATGTTCCCTCCCTCATCTCCCATTTCGTAATCCTAATCCTAGGGTTTCAGTTTCGATTAACCCTTCCAGTTTTCTCAATTGACAAAATCCATGATTTGATTTTTTTAGTTCTGATTTTCTGATCTTACGTTTTTCAATTTGTTCGATTTTCAAAACCCTCACTCGATTTGAGTTGATTTGAATTGGGACACCGATTGTGGCGTTGATCTGAGTAGGGACATTGATGGTGGCGTTGGTTTCAAAAACCTTCATTCGATTGGGTACCTCCGCCTCCCGCCTCGCACTCTCGACGACCGTCAATCACCGCAAATCGATTTTTTTCTCCCTCTCGCACCAACATTCTGATTTTCCTCAGCAAACGCCGCTGCTTTCAGGTACGATCTCTCTCTTCTCTCTCACTCTCCTTTCACACATTCCAAGTACACTCCTTCAGTCCTTCTCCATTTGTTCACGCAGGTTCTTCAGCTGCTCTGTTTGATGTTGCTGCTCCAGATTCTTCATTCCTTTACTCCACCAGTTTGTTGCTGCTGCTCCAGAATCCAGCCAGTTCGTTGCTCTACTCTAGTTCGTTGTTGATCAAAACCTCAGGTATGTGCTCTATTCGTTGCTGCTGTTATTGTTTATTTAAACCACAATACTTGCTGCTGGAAAGTCGAGTATTGAGAAATTTGCATGTCTTCTTTTTCACCCATTATTGGCTGACGTATCATTCAGTTTCCTTCCTTGAAGAGGATTCAGAAATCGCTCTCTTGCTATGATCATTTTTTTTTTTATCATATTGGCTCCTTATACCCAATTTTTACACATTTTTAGGTCTCCTAACTTTGATAATGTCCTTAATAACAGTGGTGGAATTCCAAATGAGCATGTTTTGGCAGTCACATATATTCTTTTCCTAAAACTTGGTAAGTGGATGCTAATGCCTGCTCACTAGATATGTTATGGTGCTGTGAAGATTTGTATTAGGTTCTTACATTAAACTTTCTGAAAATCAAAACATGCACGCACTAAGTTTCTTTTAAATTCTTTGGATCCACAGTTGGCAACTTTGGCACTGACGTTGGGAAAAACAAGTACTGCCCCCCAATTTGCAAATAATATTAGCCATATGTGTTGTCTGTCATACTGTGCCCATGGTAGTTAGGTTGACTGCAACCAATTAGACACTTCACAATCATGTGTCATTGAAATGTGATTTTTTTCAAACTCGATCAAGGCACATTTCTTTTTGGGTCCCTGTGATGGAAAACTACCACCTCAGTAGGTTAAGTCGTCTAGGGTTGCAGCACCCAATCTTGGGCCGAAGGCATGCTACTATAATGTTTAATTGCTTTGGTATCTTTATAGGAATTGTATCTTTATAGGACATGTATCTTCATAGGAATTGTCAATCATTGACAAAGTTTCCAAATGATGCCTTATGTGATTTACTAACCGATTTTTATTTTATTCCCATATTTTTTGAACAATTCTTTAGGAATGGGTGCTCTGTGCTGCTCTAGGTAAGTGTGCTTCCCTGTTTTACTTCAGTTTTGAATTAGTTACAATGAAGATTATGTCATTTTGAATTAGTTACAATGAAGATTATGTCGTTTTGCACCTGTTTCAGGATGTTACAATGAAGATTATGTTGTTTTCTCAATAAGGGTCTCGAGCCATATGTATTCTTGCAGCAAACGGTTTGATTTCAAACGTAACACTTCATCAGCCTAATTCATCTGGCGGCACTTTGACATATGAGGTGTGAAATCTCTTGCTGAAATTTTAGGTGGGAAATCTCTTTGTGTTATGTTCCGATTTTTAAAAAAAATTATGGTAACAGAACAGAATTGCTGTTTTGTTTTTGTTTTTGTTTTTTTGGTATATATTCCAAGGTTTTTTTTAATAACAAAAACTGAAATTTTGGATTTTTGAAACACTAAACCAACGGTGCCTTAAATTTGATTGATTCTCTCGGTTTACCATATGATGTTTGGAACCTCTTAGTGTTTCTGATTCTGTTTTTTTTCATTCCAAAGTAAAGGAGAACAAAAAATGATGTTTTTTTCATGTTCCTAATTTTTAGAATAAATTTTTGGGAACAGAAACACTAAATAATTGGCGCCTTATAGTTTGTCGAATCTCCTGCGTTAGATTGTTCTGATCAAGTGTGTTTTTTTAGGGTCGTTTCGAAATACTTAGTTTAACAGGTTCATTTATGCCTAATGATAATGGAGGAACAAAAAGCCGTTCCGGTAGAATGAGTGTCTCTTTGGCGGGGCCAGATGGACGTGTTTTGGGCGGAGGAATTGCCGGTTTGTTAGTTACCGCTTGCCCTGTTCAGGTTAGATTTATATATTTTAAAAATATAATTAAATAAATAAATAAAGATAAGGGGAAACTATTATATTATCATTTAAATAATTCACTTATAATTTTTAAGGAAATTTGCCCAAAAGTTCCATCCCATAAAAATATCACTTTATGAAGTCCTGTAACAACTATTTTTTGTGTGGTCTATTTATGAGGAATTTCCACAAAATAATTTTATATTAGTCATCAAACTATTTTTTTTTTTGTGTGTTTTTGTTTTGTTTTAGTGGGTCGCCAACTTCTGTTTTGTTTTTGTTTTATTGTTTCCATCTTATTACAGTCGGTTTTTCAATTTCATTGCTGATATTCGAGAATTATGTGTGTATTTCTTTTGGAGTGATTTGTTCCTGTTTCTGTTCCCTGTTTCCGTTTCTGTTTCTGTTCACAGAAAATGTCATTCAATGAGCTTAATTCAGTAAGATCTGTTTCTATTCTGTTCTGGTTGTTCTGAATTTTTTTCGAGGCCTGTTTGTTCCTGTTTCTGTTCCCTATTTCTATTCCTGTTCCTTGTTTCTGTTCCATGTTTCTGTTTCTATTCCTGTTTCTGTTTCTGTTCCTGCTCCCTATTTCTGTTTCTGTTTTTGTTTCTGATCTTGCTTCTGCTTCTGTAAGAGTATTGTGATGAATTTTGTTGAAATAAGGGAACAATTTGGTGTTAATTTGCTGTTAAGGCACTGTTTAATTTGATGTTAAGGCACCGTTTGCTTTTGATTCTTCCATATGTAGGTTTTCATTTATTCCTAATGAAAAAATTCTAGACTATGTCTCTGTAGTTACTTGCTTGGGATGGATTACATAAACAGTTTACTCCCCAATTTTGTTGGTGGGAGTAAAACTATGGAAATCTCACTTCAGTAGGTTAAGTCGTCTAGGGTTGTAACACCCAAACTTGAAATTTCTAGAAATCAAAGAAGTTGAGTTGGGTGTTTGGGAGGCTGAAGTTCAGACAATATCCGACGCTTGGTGCTCCACAGAGGACATTAAACGAGGCAACTGAAGAGTAGAAAAAAAATGCTTTGGCTATTGCCATGGCAACAACAGCTGCAGCTGAAGCTGTTATTGCTGCTGCTGAAGTAGTCAAACTCACTGGTGTGCCTCACTTCTAATTGTTATCCTGTGTTCATCGTTTTGCTTTCAGGTATTGTCCCGTCTGTTTATTGTGTTTTTTTTTGTTAGATCAAAATTTGTTGGTTTAGGAAGGAATGTTGTTTAGAGAGCATGGCACACAGTTGTATGCTATTATTAAATCTCTTTGAATTATTCCTCATTAAATAGTGGGTATTTTGTAAATATTTTAGTTTTTTTCTTATTGGGAATAAATAATGTGTGAAATGGTGATTGTTCTCGATTGTTAGTTTTCAATTGTTATTGTTAGGGATGTTCAAATGAAATAGGTGGAATATTGTATAAATAGAGTAGATTATGTCAAAAAAAATTTGTATATATATATATTTATTTATTTTTTGTTTTACACCCGTGCCTTTAGGCACGGGTTATACACTAGTATATATATAAATCACAAAAGTCAAAAATAAAAATCTACGCCGAAGAATGAAAAATCGCCTAAAAATCCTAGAAGCTGTTGAAATTTTCTGAAACTGAATTTATTTTATTTTATTTATTTATTTATTTTTGTTGTTATTTGTTTTTCAATGCAGGGCTAAATTCGAAAATAAAGACACAAGAAAATTAACAAAGAAAGTGTCCAAAAATTATCAAAATAGAAGGGAAACATGTCGATCCGCTACCGAGATCAGGTCGGGCTGCTGAAAACGTTCGCGGTGCACGCTTCTAGTGAACAGACCAGGTTTATAACGGACAAAATGGCTCAAAATAAAAAACAAAATGATTTTGTTCCCTTTTCTTAATATTTAGGGGCAGTTAATGTTGTCTCAGGTCTGTTTCGTTCTAAAAGAAAAGAAAGAAATTAACTAAACAAAATGAAGAAGAAAAAAAAAATGGTCGAAGACTGTTGTTCAGAAAAAAAATCCCCGTAAAGGCCACTATTTATTTCGGCCAAGCTCCTATCCAACCAAATGAAACATGAATAATAAATAGTGAAAGAGAAATAAAATGGTAAAGATAAATGAGAATTAATGATGATTCCAAAAATAAAGAATCAATACCTTAATTTTATTTTATTTTAAACTATTTCGGCTAGATTTTATTTTTTCTTTTTTCTTTTTCTTTTTTTATAATTTTTTTTTTTAAATTCCCTAAGCGAAACGAAAGAACACGAAAAGCACAAAAAAAAAAAAAAATCAGCTAGAAGCACTCTTTGGTGACAGCGCCAATATTTGGTGTGATGTCGTAGGCAACCAAAAATAAAATCTTTCTCCTAAACATGAATTGTAGTAGTGTGAGCAGGTATCATTTCCACAAAGAATCCCTAGCCTAAATTTGTGCTACGTTAACAAGGAAGGGGTGTTTAATTATATGATAGCAAAACTAATAAAATCAATAAGAAAAAGAATTGCAAACTTAATACCGAATTCAATCAGAAAACACACCTTAGTCTAAGTCAACATCTACCTTCGGAATTTCACAACTATTCATCGATACAAGTATAAATCAATTCATACATTAAATATTCACCATTAGAATTATTTCCCTATCTCTCCTTACTTATAGTTAATTAGAAAACAAGCGATTAAATCAACCCTAACTACTAAACAACCTAAGATAAGTGCTAAAAGTTTAATTTAGTAACAACATTAGAAATTAGAGAGATTGATGAAGCTAAATAACACAAGCACAAGCGGTTTGTATTTAATTTAGTTAAGTGTTCTTCCTAAGATCTAATAATTTCTAACGCAGCAAATCATTAAATCTTAGTTGTTTCACATATTAGAGGGATTAAACAATTACGGATTTGATATCTAAACTAGTAATAGATTGTAATGAATAATAAACTAGTAGGCCTCCTATTGATTAACCGAAACAATCATAAACATAGGCACAGAAGAACATAAAATACTCAAAACATAAATTGAACAATGAAAATAGATTAGATTTCACAGTTTTATTGATTCCGAAGCTTCAGTTTTTCTTCGACCAAGAGAAAAAGCTTAGCCATGCAAGGCTATGGAAGTTTACAAAATAGAAAAGAGAGAAAGAGTAGAGGAGAGCGAGAGTGTCAAGTCACTGTTCCCAGACACAAAAAATAAATAAAAAGTGAATGGTATGTTCTCCTCTTCCCAAGCTACTCTAATATTCAGTCCAAGGATTTGAATCAAAAAATGATCCTCCCACAACTCCATTGTCCAAAGAAATAATAGGAAAACAAATTAAATTTCATCCAATCATTTCCCAACCAAGACACTATCTCAAGGAAGTAAAAAAGGAGTTAAAATTAATGCTCAATTTCCTTCATGCATTTTTTATTCCTTGGACCCCCCAACTTAACGAATGGCTATATTGCTTATTAAATTCAGTGTGTCGGTTCAGAATTATAAGAAAATGGAAACAGGTTGATCCACAAACTAGGTTGGTTCGTGGGTCTGGGGTTGGGTCGCGGGTTGGGGTTTCAGTTATCTCCATTTTTCTTCGAATGAGAACGTCGACAGTGCAGGTACATCCACTTCAATCTCAATTTCGACCATGATATAATCTAATTTTGGAGAAACACAAAACATTAAAGTTTTATCTCTCTTTCGGTTATTTCTATATCATCTTGAATCACATCAATCGGAGTTCAGATTTGAAAGTTATGGTCTGATTACAAACATGTGTCAAAACTACCTAAAACGCACGATTTATTCCGTTTTACTCCAAACTCCTTCATTTGTTTTCTAAATTAAAATATAAACTTAGTGAGTACAATTATATATAGAATAAGCAAAAAATAATAAATATGAAAGAGTAAATATATGGACATTTACGCACTTATTAGTGCACTAACTCTAAAGGTTCAATTTTTTGTTCAATTAAATAAAAAGAAGTTTGAGTCAATTTTGACTCCACCACAAGTCTCATATTTGTGACTTATTATCTTGACATTGAGGAATTAAATTATATTAATTAATTCACGTAAACTGTCATGATTAACATGTTCTAAACAACCATGTCATACATCCAAAGAATCAATCATATAAGTAGAAGAATCATAGCTTTCTTATTACTATTCTTTGGGATTATAGTCATAATATTTAGCTTGAAATGGCCTTCATTCATATAGTATTTTCCAACATACATACCACTCTTAATAAGTACAAATGTATCAAATTCAAGCACTAGTTTGAATCCTTCGTTACTCAGCAACGATCCAAAAACAAGATTCTAACGGATATCTGGTACATGCAGCACATTGTTCAAAGTAAGTTTCTTATCAAAGGTCATTTTCAGTACGATCTTTCTCTGACCTTAAACATTTGAAGTCGAAGAGTTTCTCATATAGATATTATCCCTACATTCCATTGGCTGATAAAGGGTAAACATCTTCTTATCTAAGCATATGCGGCGGGTAGCACTAGTATCCACATAGCACTCTCTAGGATTGTTAACGAGATTAACCTCAGATAATATCGTTGACAAATTTATTTTCAAAACATTATCAGTAAGGTTTTCCACTTTAGTCATACTAGCCTAGGTATTAGGCTTTTTACCATTCGGTATAACTTTCTTGCAGCAATCTTGAACACAATGTCCCAAATTGTCACAACTACAGTAGTTGCCCTTCAACTTTTTGTTCATAGCTCCTTTACTTAATCTTGATTAAGTTAGCTTCCTCTTATTAAAGATTTTGTGAGTTTTTATGACATGAACTTTTGACATCATAGAATGACAACCCTCACATTTAGAAGAAATTCAATGCTCTTCTTCGATTCTCAATTTTAGAATAAGGTCTTCAAGAGTCGTCTCTTTTTATTTGTTCTTGATATAATTCTTGAAGTCACCTCAAGATAATGACAACTTTTTAATCCCAATTTCCACTTGGAAACATTCACTAAGAGTTATTTCCTATGCACGAATTAAAATTGAAGGTAGTTTGTGAAGGTTGCTGCAACTGGTGAAAGTCGTAGTGGCTGTAGTTTTGATTTGGTCTGAGATGGTATAGCGGTTTTGGGAACGCTATCTAGTTTGCAGTGGTGTGATGACGGTGGATACACAATCTGGTTTACGATTGTATGACGATGGGTTAGGCTCATTTGTAATCTGTTAGGGTTTTTCTAGTTGGAGTTAGGGTTCATAATCTGGTTCGGCTGTGGTGCGATGACGGGTTATGACCTTTCACAATCTGGTTTGCGATTAGTTAGGGTTTATTGGTTAGGATTAGGGTTCACGAGCTTGGTTAGTAATCTAATGACGGAAGAAGCGGATTAGGGTTTCCTGAGATCTGGCAGCAGCTGGTGGGGGCTGGTAGAGTTTGGGTGGAAGAAAAACATTTTAACTTTAGATACCAAAAAACTTAGGGAAAAAGAAAAAAAAATATATATTAGAATATATTTGTACATACATAATGAAATCTATTCCTCTAATTTATATAGCTACATGAGCAGGCTAAACTAGGAAGAATATCACTGAAGTAAATAGGCTAATAAAGTTCAAGAATAAAGATACCAAAAATAAAATAAACACAAATATAACGATAACAGTTAGGATATAAGTCTTAAACTGTAATAACCATAATATATATATATATATATATATATATATATATATATATATATCACAACATATTTACATTTTGAGACATTTCGAGTTGTTGGATCGAATATCTAATGATTGAGATTGAATTTGGAAACATTTTACATTTGAAACATTTTAGATCATTGGATTGAATATCTAACGACCGAGATTGAATAATACAAAGAGACATTTTCAGTCTTCAGATTGATTTTGTTCCAACGATTCAAATCAAATACCTAATCCTACAAACCCTAAATTTATCTAAACAAATCTACTATCTCTAAACCCATCTCCTCCAACCCCAATCTCTCTATTGATCTATCTCTTTCAACCCCAGATCTCCTTTTCTCTTTCAAATATCCCAGCCAACCTCACCCCTATAGCCTCCCAACCGACGTCATCACTACATCTCCAATGCCATTGCCAATGCCCGAGCACCAATGCCCAGTCGCTGTTGTCATCGCCATCGCCATTCATTCACCATCGCCTCTCTCTACCGATTTATTTCTTCCAACCCTAATCCCTCTCTAAATAGATATAATCTTCTATAGCCAAAGTACCAAATAGGTTCGTAATAAATCTCTATAACAAATTGCTCATCTCTCAATCAATTGATGACCATCTCAGAGGATGGTTCCATCTATATCTTAGTCGAGCTCTCTCTATCTCTCTCTATCCTAGTGATCCATCGAGTAGATCTAGTCGAGCTCTCTTTTTCAATTTATCTTCTTCGATTCTACTTGCTTCCTCATCTCTCTTCTCTCTTCCTCACTCTCTCTTATCGCCTTGATCTGAACACTGTCGACCATCACCTAAATCCCAGGTGAAATCATCGGCATCTCTACACTATCGCCATTGCCGTCAGCCATTACCTAGGTCTCATTTCTTAAATGCCACAGTACAATCGCATATCCTCACCATCGCCATCATCATCATCATTTCATCGCCTCGTTGATTGTAAAGGCAAGAGTCGTGAATTAACTTATCTGTCTTGGAGACAATTAACCCCTGGTTGATGCCGATCGGAGAATAAACTATAAGAATTTTTTAATGTTTATGAAGTTCATATCTTCTTATAGATTGTTGATCTATTTTTAGGTATTTAATAAATCAGAAACTTTAAAATCCCAATTGATAGGTAGATGATAGATCGATAATCCCATTCTATTCATAATTAGATTATATTGTTGAATTGAATCTGTTACTTTTTTGTGCAATAAAATGTATCGATAAGGGTTTTTATACTAAATTTTTACACAGACCATTTGAAGTTTAAATTTTGATCCCAGATTTCAAGAACGAATTGCAATGGCTTAAGATTTATATGATATTTTGATTTGATTTCTTTGTTTTAGGTATTTTTATTTGATATCTTCATGTTGGGTATTTTTATTTCTTAAATGCGTAGAGATTTATGCTGTATGTGTTGCATTGAATAAATATTTTTTCCCAAAATTGGTCATATTTAGTTTTTACACAAACTATTTGAAACTTAAATTCGGGTCCCAGATTTAAATAAATGTTTTTGACATTTGAAGAACAATGGATTGCAATGGCTTAAGATTTGCCAGATATTTGAATAAATTTCGTTTTATGTATTATGATTTCTGAAATGTGTAGAGATTTATGTTGTATGTGTTGCATTGAATATATTTTTTTTTCCCTCGAAATTAGTTGCATTCAGTTTTTACATAGACCATTTAAAGATTAATTTTTTATCCCAGATTAGAATATGTTTTTTTGTGGACCTCATAGGATTTGCTTTTCGTTTTATAGTTTGTTCAAAGTTTTCTCTTCATTGTCAAATTAGTTTTACAATTTTCATAGAGTGACTTTTTTCTTTTTTTTAATATTGTCTTCTATTTTCAATTTTTTATTTTTTTGTCTTTTCCTATTTTCCTATGATAATATTTTTTTCTTTTTTTCTATTATATATTAATTTTTGGAATTCTAGAAATTAAAAACCTGTAACTCCCTTCCTCTTCTCCTCTTATTCATTGTTCAACTCAGATTTAGTGATTTTATTATTATTGTAATTTATGTAATTCTTTGTTGACCACTATCAAATTAATTTTTGAGACCATGCACGATCACCACCAGTCAAATGTACATTTCTGTTTTTAATTTTTTTTTTATTGATCAATATTCTCAAACTGATCAATATGGATGTTTTTTGTAATGTTTCAATTCCAACTCGAAAATGGATTTTTGATCAGTCTAATAATACACTGAATTTATCAATGTTTACTTCTTTAAATTGTTTAATCAACATCAAATTTACTTTTTAGCTCTTCCACGATCGATCGAAAAAAGGCGTCTTCCAGAAGTAGATTACATTTGGATTGTTTTTTATGACTAGTGAGCTTTCCTTTGATGGGTCTAGTGATTTTATTTGGGTATTTCCATTTATGATTCAACTCTATGTATATTTTTTTGCTAGTGTTAATTATTTGTGTTTATCTATGAATCTTTACATGAAATTGTATCAACTGGGTTTATATAGTGTAGTTTGTGGCTTTAAACTGGAAAGGGAACTCGGAATAATGGTTTTGGTAGCTCCTTGATTGCCATTTGGTATTCGAATTTGTTATTGTTTGACTAAACCTGTAAAGTAATCAATTGATGTCCAAATCCTAGAAATTTTGGAACAAACTGAAACATGTTCAATATATTTTCCCAACAATTTTTGGTTTGATTTCTTGCCACAGAACATGTATTTTTTGCCATAATCACGTACCGCCCACACATATATTTTCTCTGTCGCATGTCCAAAATTACATGATGCAAATTTTTTGTTTGTATTTTTAACTTCATATTGTTTTATTTATTTTTATTTTTTTTTCTAATTTTAACTTTTTGAAGTTGTGTTCATTTGTTTACACGAACAAATTAACCCTAAAGATTTGATCGAACGACAATGGCTCATGGTGAAACGTGGTCACTCTTCTAGAGACTAAGTACACCAAACAAGTATGTAATCAAGCTCTCAATTCATGTTGTGATGGAAAGATTTTTGTTTTTAATTTTCCTCATATTTAACTATGTCTAACTAGTTTTTTTTCTCAAATTACTAAGTTTAAAGAAGTTTACAGTTACAATGATTGTTTAATATAAATGATTTCGATTATATTTTCTCTATACACACAAGGGTTCCAAGAAAATGTGAAAAATATTTTCTTTTGTGGTATGAAATAAAATAAGGTAAAAATATTTAACAATGTTTTGTGTTATGAAATGAAATAGGGTGCAATATTGGTTTTAACACGAGCCACCTTAAAATCTTGGGGCAATATTAACTCAAAAGTGCAGCGGTTCTGCATTTTTTATTCAGGTATATTTCACTTCCATTTGTAGGCAAATTTTATGTTCTAATTTTTTAATTTGTTTTCTAATGTCTATAGGGGTTCTATTCCTATTTTTGGATTAGTTTGAAATATATGAAGAGAAATAAGTTGATTTGCTTTCATTTCAGTTCATATTTCTATTCATGTTTATATCATTGTGAAATTATTATCTTTTCGTTTTACTTTTACAGTTGTATGTGATGCGCCCCAATTTTTCGAAAAGGAAAAGAATATTAAACAATAAATAATTATGCTAGGGAGAGAGGGGGTTTTAAACCGTCAGTTTTCTCAAAAGAATATACATAAGCCATTTTTAAAAAATAAGGAGTCGCCACCTAGCATTGGGTTTAAATGGTGTGTTAGGTCACTGAATTTTTAGAAAAAATAATTTAAAGGCCTAAATAAAAAATTGACTTCAAAAACACGATCAAACCAAAGATTCATTTAAAGGCTCGGGGGTCGATTACGCTCGAGGAAGGGGTTAGGCACCCCAAGACGCCCATCCAAAAATGGTACTTTATGTCCTATTAAGTGCAATTAGTTTAGTCTGAGTGTTTTATTTTATTTTGAAATCATTCCCTTCTTATAAACTATTTTTGGTATTTTTCACAAATAAGGTGAGACAAGTGTTTAGATTTTTGGGAATGTTCCCCCAGTATAACCTCTTATCAAATATTAAGGATTCGACAAGGATAGTCCCCGGGGTTTTTTATGTATGTTTCCGAGAGACTTATTAATTTAAATAGGCAAACTAAAATAGATGAATGAGATTTGGAAATATGAATGCAAAACTAACACCTAAATAAGTTTTATTTTTTTTATGCAAGAGTGACTAAAAAAAACTAAATAATTTAATTTAAATATGTCAATACAAACTGATATGAATACGGGAATCGAAACACTATGTGAATTAACGTAATTATGTGTAACAATGATTTAATTAAAAAATAAAAGTGGTGCACGTGTCATGACTAGATGTAAAAAGGTAGCATAGATTCGTGAAAAGAAAAAAAAATAAAAAATAAAAAGTAAAAACTATATATATGAAAAGTGTAAGTAGTGAAAGTGTCCTAAATGTGTCGTCTAAAATATACAAGAAATAAACATGCTAAGTTGATGCAAAAAAAGTCTACTTTGAGTTTGCTTGATTAATTTAAAAAAATTCTATTTTGAAATTCCCTCAAATTCTATGGATAAGAGAATTCAGGGAGGTTCGCGGAAATAATTTAGTTGAAATTAATCTTTTCGATACTTTAAAAGAAATCTTACAAAAAATTTACCGTTGGAAGAGATTTCCTAAAACCATTCGTTTTTAAAATCAACTTGAGTCGGGGAATGGAAACGAGGTCACCAAAAACTCTCCTACGATTTATCGAATCGTCGGGTTCACTTTAAGGTTCGCAATGATTAATTTCCATAAATAAAAGATTTTATTATTATTATTTATTTTTATTTTTATTTTTCATTTTTCAGGGTTTTGATAACAGGAATAAAAATAAATAAAGAAAATACAGAAAAATAAACAACGAAAACATCCTTCACCTAACGATCGGGGGATAGGTTTAAGCATGAGAAACTCATCCCGACATTTTCATCGGATCATCGGACGACTTTACTTTTTTGCGTTTATGAATTTGTAAACAAAACAAAATAAATAATGAAAACGTCATTCACTTGACGATCGGGGGTTAAATTTAAGCACGAGAAACCCACCCTGACGTTTTCATCGGATCATTGGACGACAATACATAAATAAATAAATAAAACTTATAGAAATTTTAATTGATAAAAAAAGAATAAAATAAACTGAAAGAAAAATTAAAAATTAGAAAAATATACCTGTTCTAGGCCACGAATCTCGATACCCGTATTTTTCTCTCTCGCCGACGGCTTCCCAAATGGGTTTTGAGAATCACTCTTCTAAAGAGGGTGACTCCTCTCAATTTTTGAATGAATAAATTAGGAGGAGGAGAGTCCTATTTATAAGAGAAGATTAGGCGTGAAAAACACTTAGGAAACCCTCAAAATTAAGTCTGGCCACTAAAGCCCTATCCAAATTGAACTGGGAAAGGGTAAAATTGAAAACGAAATACAAATATCAAGTTCTAGGGTTGCGGGCACGTGTAATCACGCGCCCCTACTACCGCCTCAACAGATCACGCCACGTAGCGAGGGGCCATTGGCCCTTTTATTTTATTTTCTCTTTTATTTTTTTTCTCTCTCTCCCCCTCTCACGTGTGCATTGCCGACATGGGGCCCACCGCCCTTTTCTCTTTCTCTCTCTCTCTTTGGTGTTGCGCAGGCGGCTGGTAGGTAGGCAGGGCCCATGCCTGCTTTTTTCTCTCTTTCTCTCTCTTCTCTTCCTCTTATCTCTCACTCTCTCTCGGTTTGGACCCAAAGAAAGAGTCCCACCCATTTTCTCTCATTTCATTTTACTCCCTTTATTTTGCATTCTTTTAATTTTAACCCACTACCTTCTTTCCATTTCATACTATTTTCTTTATTTCTTTTTTTTTTTTGTATTTTTTGGAACAAATGAAATAAAATAAAATTAAATAAAACAAATTTAGCGATAAAATGAAGCATAATTATTTTTTGCGGGACGGTCAAAATGTCGTGTCTACAACTGCTTCTCTTTGTCATGCAAGGTTCACTTACTTGACAAAGACAAAATACCACGTCATTTTGATCGTCGCATTTTTTAAAGTGAATTTTTAGTGATAGAACAAATAAAATAAAATGACTTATGATGATACTCATGAGAACAAGTGTCCATTTAGAGGATCATTTAGAATGATAAAAGAATGACTCATGATGATCCTCATGATGAATAATTATTCATTTAGAAGATCGTTTAGAGTAATAAAATAGACTCATGACGAATAATTGTTCGTTTAGATGATCGTTTAGAGTAATAAAAGAATGACTCGTAACGATACTCATGACAAATGAATGTCCGTTTAGAGTAATGAAAGAAAGACTCATGACAAACAAATGTCCATTTAGAGAATCATTTAGAGTAATAAAAAAATAACTCATAATGATACTCATGACGAACAATTGTCCGTGTAGATGATCATTTAGAGTGATAGAAAATGGCTCATGCCTTAGCCTTCTTGGTCGAGGGAGGACAAAAGAAAGTCCAGAGGTATAAAATATGCCCCAACTAATGGTTGGACAAAATGAGAGAGTAAAGATATAAAATGTACCCCGGCCTTTGGCGGGGGCTGACTCTTAGATAACCGAACCTTTACAGGTTGCCTACGTACCTTAGCATTACGCCGAGGTTCAGGTTTAGCGTAGCTCACTAAATGCCCCTTTCAGGGCAAAACGCATACCTGAATGCTCATTTAGAGCTTCTGAGTTTTCAACAATAAGAGTCTCCAACTCAAGTTGGAAGGTTAGAAGTCCTAGTGATAGGGAAATCCATACTTCCAATCCCTTTGAGATCTATGTAACTGAACAAACATAAAAATTTAGTCTGAAATTTGTTACCTTTGATGACTCACAATTTTGTTCCCCCCTTTTTCGTCGCGATCATTTGACTAACGTCGCTTGACTTTCAGGGGATAATATTGGGATATTCTTTTGTCTCATCTTTTCGTCAATTTTAGAGGTGCACCTTCTGGAGGTTCCTCTGGGCTATTGACAAAGTCTAGTTCTGGACAACCAACTTTTATTTCTCTACACATGTCGATTCTCACTGCTTCTCTTCTGCCGGGCATCCTCAGTATTAGGGAAATCATATACTCCTGCTTGTTTTGTATTTTTTTTTAAATCCTACAAAATTGATTTAGTCAAAATATGGAAAAATGTGTAAAACCTTACTAAAACAGATACCTTCATCACCAGATATGTTGACTGCGAGATTTCAAGTCGGATTGTCTGACAAGTATGATTTCAATGCAAATGAGCCATATTTGATGTTATTTTTCGTAGATTCCTACACTGCTCAAATCCATCATGTTCCGAACACGAATGTTTTTTACGGTCAATGAAAGTCGTCCATAGTAAAAAATTTGAAAATGGCCCCCCGGAGTGATCTAATTGTTTTTTTTTTTTTTTTTGTCACGGTCTCTATATTCTTTTCATGGCATTCTTTTGAGTTTTTACCATGTTCGAGTCGTATCTTTTTTTTTTTTAAAGAAACAAATAATCACAAATCGAAATAAACTTACTTGGAAAAGATATGTATTTATTAGGCAAAGTATTTCTTTATAGAATCCAAGTTTAGAGGCTTGGGAAATACATCACCATCCATTTCCTGGAGAATCAAAGCTCCACCGCTAAAAGCCTTGTGAACAACAAAAGGACCTTCCCAATTTGGCGCAAACTTGCCCTTAGTTTCATCTTGGAAATGAAAGATTTTCTTCAATTCCAACTCATTGACCCTGAAGACTCTGGGGCGTACACGTTTATCATGAGCACTAGTAATTCTTTGTCTATAATATTGTCTGTGGCACATCGCTGTTAGCCACTTTTCGTCGATTAAACAAAGTTGGTCCAACCTTTGCTGTACCCATTTAGTTTCATCAAGCTCGGCCTCTATGAGCACTCGCAGAGATGGAATTTCCACCTCAGTAGGTATCACCACTTGTGTGCCGTAGACCAAAGAGTAGGGAGTTACCCCTGTCGAGGTCCGAACCGAAGTCTGGTAAGCCATCAAAGCATATGGCAGTATATCATCCCACTCTTTATAGTTATCAATCATCTTCCAGAGGATTTTCTTTATATTCTTATTGGCGGCTTCCACTTCTCCATTCATCTTTAGATGGTAAGGCACTGAGTTTTTGTGCTCGATCTTGAACTGTTGACATATTTCCTGTATTTCTGAGCCCTTCAGGTTTTTAGCATTGTCGATTATCAGTGCTTGCGGTAAATCGTATCTCGACATAATATTTTCTTTGATGAAATGAGCTATTGTCTTTTAAGTCACTCGAGCTAAGGAGACAACCTCTACCCACTTGGTAAAATAATCAATTGCCACCAGAATAAAGCAATGACCACTCGGCGCCTTAGGGGTAACTTCTCCAATAATGTACATACCCCACATTGAGAAGGACTATGGGGTCACCAAGCAATGAAATTGCGAAGATGGGACATGGATTTGATCGCCATGAATCTGACACTTATGGCATCTTCGAACAAACTGCACACAATCGTTTTCCATTGTTAGCCAAATATGACCGGTCCTTAGGATCTTCTTTGTGAGCATGAAGCCACTCATGTGGGGTCCACATATGCCACCATGGACCTCTTTCATCAATTGGATGGCCTCTTTGACTCCAACACATCTCAACAGGCTTATGTCAGGGGAGCATTTGTACAGTGTCTCCCCGCTTAAGAAGAATTGGCCAGCTAACCTCCAAAGAGTTTTCTTATCAATACTCAATGCCTTTTATGGACATTCCCGATTTTTTAGAAAGTTCTTTATGTCATGGTACCACGGGTCTTTGGCTGGTTCAAATTCAAGTTAGCAACAGTAGGCCGGTCGGTGCTGAACTCGGATTGCCATCGGAATGATATCCTCCTCCTCCTGAGTGATAGAGATCATAGACGTCAAGGTAGCTAAGGCATTGGAAAAGTCATTGTTGAGCCTCGGTATGCTTTCAAATTCGATCATCGTAAATCGCTCACACAACTCCAAGAGGTGATTATTATAGGCTATCAAGATCGGATCTCTCGTGGTATACTTATCCGTCACCTGATTGATTATCAACTCATAATCATCAAATACTAGTAATTATTTGATCTTTATGTCAACAACCAACTGGAGTCCCAAAATACATGCCTCGTACTCAGCTCGGTTATTAGTACTCTGGAACTTTAACTTGGAAGCCACCGGATAATACTGTTTGCTCAGAGAAACCAGAACGACCCTAATTCCGGCCCCTCAAGAGTTCACTGCGCCATCGAAATACATTTTCCAAACTGTTTCCTCATCTTCTTCCTCCATTGCATGAATCGACTCGTCAGGGAATAGCGTCTCAAGAGGCTGGTGATTTGTTTGAGCTAGACAACTAGCTAATTGATCTGCTGTCGCCTGACCTTTCACTTATTTTTGGGACTTGTAGATGATATCGAACTCCGTTAGTAGCATCTGCTATTTTGCAATTTTTCCTGACAGAATCGGTTTCTCGAAGATGTACTTTAAGGGATTTATCCTGGCTATCAAGTAGGTAGTCAGTAGGAGCATATAATGGCGCAATCTCTAAGCAGACCAAGACAATGCACAACAGGTCCTCTCCAGTACGGTGTAATTATCTTTGTACTTCGTAAAGCACTTGTTGAGGTAGTAGATGGCTTGTTCTTTCTTTCAAGATTTATCGAGCTATCCGAGAATAGCTCCCATTGAAGAGTCAAGAACTGACAAATATAGCAACAACGGAAGCTCCTCCCGATACGGCACTAGAACTGGAGGGTTGGTAACATAGGCTTTAAACTTCTCCAAGACATTCTGACAATCTACATTCCATTACCCGTCACTCTCCTTTCAAAGTAGCTTGAAGATTGGCTCACAAGTGGCAGTGAGCTGGAAGATAAATCGGGCTATGAAATTCAATCGGCCTAGAAAACCTCGGATCTCCTTCTCATTTTTCGGTGGTGGCATCTCACAAATGGCCTTCGTCTTTGCAGGATCAATCTCGATTCCATGGCGGTTAACCATGAAACTAAGAAGTTTTCCGGAAGTTTCCCTGAAAGCGCATTTTGCTGGATTGAACTTAAGTTGATATTTTTGAAGTCTGTCGAACATCTTTTTTAAATGGCAGAGATGATCATCGTTCTCCTAAGATTTAACAATCATGTCATCCACATATACCTCCATCTCCTTGTGCAACATATCATGAAAGAAGGTTGTCATTGCTCTTTGGTACGTTACCCCGGCATTTTTGAGACTAAAAGGCATCGCCCTATAGCAAAAGACTCCCTACGGTGTGGTGAAGGCTGTCTTTTCTTGATATTCCTCATCCATTAGAATCTGATTATATCCAGAGAATCCATCGATAAAATAATAGAGTTTTCGCCCCACAGTGTTGTCGATGATGATATGAATGTTTGGTAGCGAAAAATCATCTTTCGGACTTGCCTGGTTGAGATCACGATAATCCACGCAGACTCTGATTTTTCCCGAGGACTTTGGTACTGGGACGATATTTGAGAGCCATTCACTATAATTATAAACTTTGATTATTCGGGCATTGAACTGCTTCACGATCTCCTCTTTGACCTCAAGGCTGACAGTAGGCCTCAACTTCCTCAACTTTTGTTGGATTCGCACACTCGTAGGCTTTAGCGGTAGCTTATGGGTTACGATACTTTTGTCTAGCCCTACCATGTCATCGTAGGACCAAGCAATAATATCTTGATAGGCAACCAGGAGCATCGTTAACTCTTTCTTTTCCAAAGCGGTAAGGGCTGATCCAATCTTCACTTATTTCAATTCTTTTGGGGTCCCCAAGTTTATCAATTTTGTTTCATCAGCGCTAGGAATCGGCTTGTCTTCAAATTCCACAAACGTTTTCCAAATTTCACCATTGTCTGGCTAGCGAGAATCATCTTCTATTTCCACTCCCATCAGATTATGGCCCGATTCTATATTAAAATCATACTCATTGCACTCTAGCTCAATTATATTGCATGCATCATACACTGGTAACTTAGGCAACCTGAAAGAGTAAAATTTCAACATTTTAGACCATAGATTGAATAAAACAGAATTGCATTCATTAAATTTCAAGGAAATCCATTACAAAACAAAATATGTTTCCATCCAGAAGGCTAACTGAATGGAAGGGTGAGTACAGAAAATCTTCCCAAATTTACCGAAACGCCCGGCGAATTGGGAGGGAATAGGAATCCCAATTCTGTAGTTTTTCACCCCCTTTGGTTCGAATATCGAACCAATGACTTGGTCCTGCTCTTTTCCCATAATTACGTTAACAACTTCCTCAATCGGCACTTTCTCAGGGTGTAACTTGAATCCTACAGTCTCCTCCACTTTATTGATGGTTTCTTCCAGATAGGGAAAGGTGACTTGGATATGTGGAATTTCCATTGGCTGGTTATCCGAGAATCTATCCCTCTTCTTTCAGAAGAATTTTGCTATGTCTGCTCTTGTCGACTCGTATCCTAACCCGAATCTTCCCCTCTTCTCCTTGACTTCTATCGGCTCTGTAATTCCATCCAGGTTCTTGCCCAGTCCTCTCCCGGGGATACAACCTAAAGATCTCATCTCTTTAGATACAAAGGCTACAGTGTTAGATAATAACGGTGCCAACTCATGTCCTCCTTCTTTCACGAAAGTAGCATTCGCGACGTCGAACAAATAATAAGAGGCTTCAATCATTTCCTTTCCTTTTTCTTCATTTATTAACAGGATATATTGGTTTATCGCTTAATGGAAGGGTGCGATATCCGAATTGGCTTTGATCACATACAGTGTGTTGTTAACGATGAACTTGATCTTCTGGTGTAGGGATGAAAGTACTGCCTCGGCATTATGAATCCACAGCCTCCCCAGCAATAAGTTGTATGAAGCAGGTATTTCGAGCACTTGGAACTTCACGTTGAACTGGATCGGGCCAACTTCAATCGGTAGGTCAATCTCTCCGACGCTATCTCTCTTGGCCCCATCGAAAGCCCTGATAACCGTTTTCTACGGTCGAATTTGTGACAAATCTATCTCCATTTCTTCCAATGTCGACAAAGGGTAGATATTCAATGCTGAACCATTATCAACCAACACCCGAGCTATGAACATTTTGTGGCTTTCGACTGTGATATTCAGGGACTTGTTGTGACATGTTCTTTCTTCATCAATCTCGTCATCGGTGAAAGTGATGGTGTTAGATCCTAGGACCTGCTCGACCAGAGTGACAAAATGTTTTGGAGAGATTGTGCTAGGAAAATAGGCTTCATTTAGGACTTTCAGCAATGCTTGTCTATGTACTTCTGAGTACAGGAGTAGTGAGAGCATCGAGATTTGCGTCGACGCTCTGTTGAGTTTCTCCACTATCTTGTATTCTGAATTCCTCATTACCTTTAAGAAGTCGTGAGCCTCCTGTTTTGACACCGTCTTTTTCAGAGGCCCTCTTGGTTCCCTCATAGGAACCCTGATCAAATCTTGTGACGTATACACCCTTCCAGACCGAGTGATTCTACTGGTTTCTCCTGTTAACATTGAAAATTCTTCTCCTTCTCCTTTTTTAGCGATGATCTTGTAATTCTACGGGACCTTATTGAGATTTTCCATCGGCTTTTGGATCAGGAAAGATAGAACTAATGATTTCTCCAGTTTTTTGGCTACTCTTTCTGGATGTAATTCGAACCCTCCGTCGAGAACCTCCGGGTGTAAACAAACACTACTGATATCGATCACATCAACTTCTTCCTTGACCTCCTATGTGAAAATTAGATTGACGCTACTTCCTGAGGAGGCATGTTCAGGCTGAGGAGGCATGTTCAGGCAATGGATTCTACTGACAGTTCCACGTATCGGTCTCAGGTTTTCTAGGAAACGTGATGGTTATGTCCGTATGAACTCTTGGATCTTGTCATTTAGCTGAAATCACTACTTGGTTGCATGTCCTCTAGTTCCCGAGTGGTATTCATAGAAAGCATTTGAAGAAACTATTTTACTCCCAGGTTTAACTGTGTAGAATGGAAGGGGTGTCAGTATCCTCTGCTTTAAACAATTCTGGTACAACTCGATGATGGATACCAGAAGGTCTAGTAGCTATTTTTCATCGTTCCATAAGTTTTCCCTAGTAGCATGAGGTAGAGAGCCCTGGTAGTATTGGGTTCTTGGCCTGAGGGTGTGGTTAGGAATTTAAGGCAGGGTGTTCAGGTTTGGTTGATATGTATGGTAAGAGGGTACTTGGTAGGCTTGGGGATAATACTGAGAAGTGTGGTTTTGGTAAGGGGGAGGTACGTTTTGGTAATAGTGGGGACAGCTTTGGGAATAAGGTTGGTTCCGAGGATAATGTTGGTTTTGGTAATTTTGAGGAGGGTAGTTGTGATATTGGTTGTTCTGGTTCAGGTAGTTTTTGGGATAGGAAGCTTGGGGGTAGTTCTGGTGATGGGTTTGCTAGGGGAAAATGATAACTGCTACTTCCTTCTCCTTCTTCTTTGGCAGGGCTGACCTCCTAGTCGGATCGGGCGAGGTTTCTTCAATCTTTCCGCTTTCTATTCCCTCTTCTATCACCTCAGCTTGTTTGATAGCATCGTAGAAGGAAGTTATTGCTCTGCTCGATAGATCTTGATAGAACGACGGTGTCTGGATTAACTTGAATATCTCCAACTGAGCCTCCTCGCTCAGCCTAGGGACAACTTTGGTAGTTTCTTCCCTCCAGGAGGCAATATACCTTCATAAGCTTTTATCTTTTCTCTTTAGTATCTGGTAAAGGGTATTACGGTCTGGTACGATATATTTATTGTACACATACTGTTCATAGAAGGCCTCTACCAGATCCTCGAACGTCTTAATCTACGCCAGGTCTAAGGTCATGTACTAGCTGAGAGCCAGTTCTTTCATTGATTGCCAGAACATATTCAGGCAAAGGTCTTCGTTCCGAGCATGAACCCCCAACTTTTTCTTATAGATACTGACATGCCATTCTGAGGGGCCAGTACCGTCATACTTCGTTAACTCTGGAACTACGAAGTTTTTTGGATACACCACTCGGGGTAGTGCTGACAGCTCTTTGTACGCCGCTTTTCTGGATGGATTCTCCCTTTTTTGTTCTTCTATGGTTTTCTCTAATTCTTCTATTTTTAGAACCCAAGCCAGAGGGTGTCGATATTCGTTTCTGTTTGCAGTTTCAAAGCCTGGGGTATACTACACTGCGGGAGGGGCCAAACCTTCAGGTGGAGCCTGATAGATATACCTCTGGCTGGGGTATACTGGTGCTTCATAGGAAAAAGGATAAGGGCCCATCTGGGGTCCATAGTATACTGATCCCGCGAAGTTCGGGCCAGCATGGTTCGGATTCGGCATGGAGTTCTCCATCTCGGCACTTAGAGGGTTTCCATTTGGTGATTCAGTCACGGGAGTTCCACTAGACGGGGGAACAGGTGCCTCCTGAGGCCGGCTAAGTTCATTGATCCTTTCCCTTAACATGTCAATGATTTCCTGCATACGAGTCATCTAGGCCACACGAGGAGATTCGGGATTGCTTTCTGATGTCATCCTGGAGTGAGTCTGGGCTCGGCTGCGAGTAAAGACCGGACTTCAGATGACGGGAACCGAAATTTCTTTTCTGGGATAAATTATCCTATCTTGTCCTATTCTTACAACAAACCCAATTATTAGTCTACGTGGGTCTTAGGTAGTCTTAAAACCCATCCGAGTTCAAAGTTTTATGTTGGCCCAGTAAAATACCCAAGAGGGGAGGTGAATTAGGTAATTAAAAAATAATCAGAATAAAAATCAATAAATAAAATAATTAATTTTATGCCTAAATTAATTATTATCTTTAAAACACAGCGGAATTCATCAATCAACTAGGTGCACACACAAACAACAAAAATAGATAAATTAAGAAAGCAGCACACTAGATATTTATACTGATTCACCAAGTTACTCTTGGCTAATCCAGTCCCCTGAGCTCTATGGAGGTCGCACCCACTAAAACCAAGATTTCTTTAAAGGTAGGAACTAAACTCACACACCGATTCTTTTACAGGCTCATAATCAACCTTCACAATTTCCTTTTCAAAGGCTAAGGAATAACCTCTACTTTTTACAGGCTAAAGAATAACCTAATTCTTTTTAACACTTAGGCTCAAGAATCAAAACCTCACCAAAACACTCCAAATATCCTTTTACGTGGTAAGGATTGATCCGTTACAAAATCACTCACAAACACACAATTCCTATTCAGGAAGAATCACTACCTCAATCTCTTTACAGGGAGAGACTGAAACCCAACTACCCTTGATTAAATATCCCCAATGATATTTAACCCGTCACAACTCACCACTACAAAAATGAATAAGTAAATCTCACTCGGAACTTCTACCACCCCAGATATATATAAACTCAATTAATATCCCAACTAGTGATAGAATTATGTGAGATGCAGAAATCTGATTTTAACAATATACGGGTAGCAAATTGGAGCACGTAATCAAATTCAAGAAATTGTTTGAAATAAAATTTTCTTTAAAAATCAAAAACAATTTCTAAGATCAATTTCTAAAATACAATAATAAACAAGTAATAATAAATATGGAAAGATCTTACCCAGAATCCATAAAATAAATAATCAATATGTAGCTTCAATTCTGGTATCAGCACAAATTTATCGCAGTTCATTATCGGAATCACTCTTAGAACAGCTCATAGTATCGTTGAATAATAACCCTTATAAACGCTCTCTTAAAAAAATATAAACTGATTTTTTTTTTCTTAGAATGATTAGAAAATTCGTAGGTCTATATAAGGGCACATGTAATCAGCCTCCTAATGGCTAGTTTATAAGTGTCATGACAATAAAATACTCTTATAGACCTTTTATAACATGAGGACTTCATTTAGATTCAATTTCACTTAATAACAATTTTCAAAACTCTCAATTAAATCCCCAAAGTAATACTCAATCAAAACAAATAGGTATAGAATCCAATTTAAGTACCAAATTGAGAAACTTTAATAATTAATGAACCATATTGAAAGGATTTAATTAGTATATGAACCATATCTCAAATGTTAAGAATATCCCCGAAATCTCTCTCAAATCTTAACCAAAAATGGCTACTTTTGGATTTAAAATCGGATCAACCAATATCCTGAAATTGGGCGTTTAGTCAACTGCCCACTTGACTAAAGAATACTGGAAGTAGCCCATGCACTTTATCGGTCGACTCCTCAGTCTACTCACAGATTCAGAGAGTTTTGTAAGCTTCCACCGGTCGACTACTCTGTCAACTCGCAGATTCAGAGAGTTTTCTAAGCTTCTATCGGTCGACCGCTCTGTCAACTCGCAAATTCAGAGAGTTCATCTTCTTTCTCCGATCGACTCCTCAATTGACTGCCCCTTCCTGAATCTCTTCTCTGATCTCGTTTTTAACTTACTTTCTTTCACAATTTTGCCCCTTTATCCCTATTTATATTCAAATGAACTCCACTAATACTCTTATATTCTATTTTAGTCATTCAAAAATATTGCTTTTTAATTCGCATAGGAGCAAATAAATATATTCAATCAAAACACACATAAAAGATAAAATTCATTTTGTGCCGTGTGTGTTCCTAAATGGGATATTAAGAGTTTATATTTACCTGGGTTGTTTTCCCTAATGTCTTCAAACTCCTAAACCTTCTTCATCATCTTGATATCTTCATTTAGCATCCATTCACTTCGACATGTTCATTATTGGCTTTAAATCACTGAAACACTTGATCAAACATTAGTTCCACCAAAACATCAATACTTAATTTTTCATCAAAATCATAGGATCAACAATCTCCCCCTTTTTGATGATGAAAATTAACTTTGATATTTTCTTTAGAAATAAAATATAACCACACTTCTCCTGAATCCGCGGACGGGTTCTTTAACTCATTTAAACATCATAATGAAGATTTCAATAATTCACAATTTTAAAATACTCAATAAGGCATAATTTTTAAACTTATCTCCCTTTTGATTAAAACACAGTATTAGAATTCTCCCCCTAAATAAAACATCACTCATTTCTCCCCCTTTGTCATCTTTAGAAAAACAATATAGGTAGGAAAGAAGAAAATAACAATTATGTAAGTCACTCTAGGCAAACATCATTATAAGCTCTTTTGATCAAATTTTTAAAAGTTTAAAACTTATTTAAATAACTTTTTAGGCCCAAAAATTTAACACTTATAGATAAATATCACATCTACCCAATCATTTAGCATATCAAAACCATTTTCAACAAATATGATGTGGATTATTACTAAAGATAAAAATCTAACCAATTGGATCAAATCTAGGTACTTCATCAAAATCTAAACACTATTAGTTAATGAAATCCAAACAACCTAGATTTACTATTACAGACCAAACAAAATGTTGTGGATCATGTTTTTAACAACACAAGGATAAAATCTAAGGAGGGCTCTATCCAGAGAAATGGTAGTAAAGTCCCATTGGACTAGTGGCTGCCTGTTGCGGATATGCAACAACTAACTGAATCACTGGTCCAAGAGTCATCTACTGGTGAAGTGGTGTTGAAGGAACTGCTCCCGATGGCCCTGCGCTTGATGGTCCTGCTCTTAACGGTCCTACTGCAGTAGGTCCTCCGAAGGACTACTGTGCTCTATACATAGGATGGCCAGCAAAATGTGGCTAAGCACTATACTGCTGTGGGTATCCATGGTAAGATGACCACATATACTGAAACATTTGGTCCAGACTTTCTGTGATTTTTCCAAACTCAGCTTCTATGTTCATATTCATTTGAACCACTTTATATTCTAGCCCAGCCATCCTCTCATCCATCAAATCGGTATAAATTCTTAAATCATTAATTTGATCATGAAAATAGTCCATCTTCTGATCCATGCTTATCCCTCCTTCATTTTCTTCTTCCTCATCTGTATCCTGCCTTTTCTGAGTCTTTTTCTTCACCCATCTATCTCCTCTAAACTCATACCCCATCAATGATGCATTTTGCACATTGATCCACCCTGGTGTGGTTGTCATAAACATCTACTCATCTAGCTCAACCATTATTCCAAAGTGATTGAATATTTTCTGAAGTGCATCTGCATAGGGTAGTATTCCCGAGGGTTTCTAAACATGATGTATCATATGCTCCATCATGATATGGGCTAGGTCCAACTTTCTTCCCTCTACAATTTCATTCATCATGTACAAATCAAAGTCATTCACATTAGCAAGACTTCCCCCTCTAGGTACAACCAAATAGGTTAGTACCAAGTGTAGGAATCGATGCTCAATGGACAACGAACTATCTTTATCTCTTCTAGATCAATTTTTTTTTGCAATTTCTCTTCTATTAAAATTTATTGAAAGCCAGTGAGGGGTATTGTACGGAAATACATCTCCCCTAGGTATTTACAAAATGTGACTCAATAAATCAACATCGAAACAAATCGCTTTTTCTTTGACAAATGATTTAATATGACGATCATTGTGAGTCATATTGCTATAAAATACCCGTACCCATATTGGCATCCATTCTTATTTTTGATTGACAAACCCAATCCATCCCAAATTTTTGAAATACGCTTCAATATCAATGTTTCTCTCCTTTAACTCAACAAAATCAGTGGGTTTGCATCCTAATACTCTACGATTGACAAATTCATCATTGTATTTTCTCTCAGCCTCTTCACTCCTCAAAAATATCTTGTCAAACTTAGCCCTATTCGCACGATTCTTAATTCTAGCCATATTTTACACAATGTCAAGCAACCAAACAAGAATATCTCAATACACTAAGGCCAAACAACTAACTAATCCGAAAATAATCAAGTAAACTGAGTTTAATCCGCAAGAACAGTCGTAGCCCTAGAATGAGAGAAGACCAACCTGTTTTTCATGAGAGAGAGCACTTCCAACAGAAATCCGAGCCTTAGGTTTGTTGATTCATCCAAAACTCTTTCAGATTTGAGCCGAAATGGACTAATTTCGTGAGATTTAGGCTTGGACGAGCTTGGGAGATGGGGGGTTTTGAGAGAAAAAGGGTTTTAGGGTTCGGTTGAAATGAAATAAAGAAGTGACGTTTTTATATCCCGACACATTCGGTCGACCGTTCAGTCGACTGATGGAGTGACACTGACTCTTGGGATTCCAACCTTAAACGTTCGATCGACTGATCAATCGACTGCTTTTTTCTGTTTTGTCCAATTTTACTCATTTAGCCCTAATTTAATCCTCTTAGCTTAATTTTTACCTCTTGTTTTGATCCACATATATTTAAGAAATATTTACTCACATACTTAAGAGCGCGCACACATACACACGTATTGCAAACGTCTAAATTTCAAAATGAACAGGCTCAGTTTCCGTAACAAAATTAATAAACTTGAAATTTAAAAATTTTGACATACCTAGATAATCTTTGGGAGCAAGTGGTGTGTGTACCTTAGGTGGATTATTAGTCTCTGATTTTAAGTTCTTTATATCCACCAATACTTGATTTTTTACCTTGATCTCCTCCTTCTTAGAAACAACAACTCTTTGAGCTGATTCGATAAGAACCTTTTTGCCTTTGTTTGTTGCTTCATGCTGCTTTGGAACAACTTTGTAAATGGATCTTCTCTTGTGTTGGTATTTTGTCGTTTGTTGTGGATAAGTTTTGTCAGCTCTCACATATTGAGCTTGTTGCTGTTGTACTCTTGTATTTGGCACGTGCTTATTCTTCTTAATAGATACAGTGAACCTTGATTCCCTCTTCGGCATGATATATTCATTGTACCTTCTTATCTGTGCATATCTCCTTGTCGGCACATGGTATTCATTGCACTTTCTTGTCTGTTCATATCTTCTTGTCGGCACATGGTATTCATTGTACTTTCTTGTCTATTCAAATCCCCTAGTCGGCATGTGATATTCATTGTACTTTTGTCTGAATCTCTTATTTGTACCTGCATCAAAATTTTCTCTTTTTGGTATCCAGTTATTCCTGGATTCGACAGGATAACTATGCAATAAATAACAAGAGTTTTCATAGTGACCAATTTTACCACAATAGAAACACTTAATACTATTAGTCCACCTCTTCGAATAGTCAGTGTTTCTTACCGGAGCATAGGATTTTCTGCGATTTTGAGAATCAGTATTAGTAACTATTGTTTTTTTAAAACATTTAGTACTTTCAACATCCTTGAATTTATCCATTGCTTCCTTAGGCTCTTTTTGAGTCTTCTCAAGTAATCGTTTATTGGTGCTAACGTTTACTTGTAGACCAAGATTCCTTTTATGCATAAATTCGAGATCATTCTTAAGAATTTGGCACTCACTTTCAACAGAATGGATTTTCAAACAAGCTTTATCAAGCTCACACCTTGTATTGTCCAATTCAATACTCAAGGCCTCATTCAAAGTTTCAAGATTTTTCCTTTTAAATTCATTCTGTTGAAGCTCATAAAAATCACTTTTCAAAACCCTAGTCTCATCCTCAAAAGACTCAACTTTATCATACAACTTACTGATTTCTGATAAAGCATTTTTAAACTCAATAGTTTCAAAATATTTATACAAATTCTTTTTCTTAAGAGATTTGATAGTACTAAACTTCTTGTTTTCAAGAGTTGCAATCTTTTGTTCTAATTTAAAATTATCTTTTCCAAAAACATAAGTAAGAGCAATAAGTGTCTCAATAGCTTTAACTGTATTCTCATAATTGCAAATAATATTAGACTCATGATCAAAACAATGACTATTAGGAGAGGTAGAGTTAACAGCAGCACACATAATATTAGAATCAGGACAATCCACACGATCTTTGTTAGCTAATAAATTTGAGCTAAACCAGCTCTAATGCCAATTGTTGGCCCATTACAATACCCAAGAGGGGGGTGAATTGAGTAATTAAAAAATAATCAAAATAAAAATCAATAAATCGAATAATTAATTTTATGCCTAAATTAATTATTATGTTTATAACACAGCGGAATTAATCAATCAACTAGGTGCACACACAAATAGCAAAAATAGACAAATTAAGAAAGTAGCACACCAGAGATTTATACTGGTTCACCAAGCTACTCTTGGCTAATCCAGTCTCCCGACCTCCATGGAGGTCACACCCACTAAAACCAAGATTCTTTTAAAGGTAGGAACCAAACCCGCACACCGATTCTTTTACAAGTTTAGAATCAACCTTTACAATTTTCTTTCCAAAGGCTAAGGAATAACCTTTACTTTTTACAAGCTAAAGAATAACCTAATTCTTTTTAACACTTAGGCTCAAGAATCAAAATCTCAACAAAATACTCCAAATATCCTTTTACCCGGTAAGCATTGAACCATTACAAAATCACCCACAAACACGCAATTCTTATCCAGGAAGAATCACTATCTCAATCTCTTTACAGGAAGAGACTGAAACCCAACTACCCTTGATTAAATATCCACAATGATATTTAACCTGTCACAACTCACCAATACAAAAATTGATAAGTAAATCTCACTCGAAGCTTCTACCATCCCATATATATATAAACTCAATTAATATCCCAACTACTGATAGAATTATGTGAGATGCAGAAATCTTATTTTAACAATATATGGGTAGCAAACTGGAGCACGTAATCAGATTCATGAAATTGTTTAAAATAAAATTTTCTTTAAAAATCGAAAACAATTTCTAAGATCAATTTCCAAAATACAATAATTAATATGGAAAGATCTCACCTAGAATCCACAGAATTAATAATTAATATGTAGCTCCAATTTTGGTATCAGCACAAATTGATCGCAGTTGATTATCAGAATCACTCTTAGAACAACTCACAGTATCGTTGAATGATAACCCTTATAAACGCTTTCTCAAAAAGATATAAACTGATTTATTTATTTTTCCTTAGAATGATTAGAAAATTCGCAGGTCTATATAAGGGCACATGTAATTAGCCTCCTAACGGCTAGTTTACAATTGTCATGATAACAAAATACTCTTATAGACCCTTCCTAATATGAGGACTTTATTTAGGTTCAATTTCACTTAATAACAACTTTTAAAACTCTCAATTAAATCCCCAAAGTATTTCTTAATCAAAACAAATAAGTATAGAATCTATTTGAAGTACCAAATTGAGAAACTTTAATAATTAATGAACTATATTGAAAGGATTTAATTAGTATATAAACCATATCTCAAATGTTAAGAATATCCCCGAAATCTCTCTCAAATCTTAACAAAAAACGGCTACTTTTGGATTTAAAATCAGATCAACCAATATCCTGAAATTGCACATTCAGTTGACTGCCCAGTTGACTGAAGAATACTGTAAGTAGCCCATGCACTTTATCGGTTGACTCTTCAGTCGACTCGCAGATTTAGAGAGTTTGCCAAACTTCCACCGGTCGACCGCTTTACCGACTCACAGATTCAGAGAGTTTGCCAAGCTTCTATCGGTCGACTGCTTTGTCGACTCGCAAATTTAGAGAGTTCATCTTCTTTCTCCGGTTGACTCCTCAGTCTACTGCCCCCTCCTGAATCTCTTCTCTGATCTCGTTTTTAACTTACTTTCTTTTACAATTTTACCCCTTTATCCATATTTATATTCAAATGAACTCCACTAATACTCTCATATTCTATTTTAGTTATTCAAAAATATTTCTTTTTAATTCACATAGGAGCAAATAAATATACTTAATCAAAACATACATAAAAGATAAAATTCATTTTGTGCTGTGTGTGTGTTCCTAAATGGGATATTAAGAGTTTATATGTACTTGAGTTGTTTTCCCTAATGTCTTCAAACTCTTAATACTTCTTCATAATCTTGATATCTTCATTTAGCATCCATTCACTTTGACATCTTCATTATTGGTACTTTAAATCACTGAAACACTTTATCAAACATTAGTTCTACCAAAACATCAATACTTAATTGTTCATCAAAATCTTGGGATCAACATTTTCAATTTTGATAACGACCGATCAAGATAGATAATGATTTATGAAAATTCTTTCGTAGCTTAATCGGTATTGGGATCTTCGAACTCATTTGGTTTTTAAGACTTCATAAGACATCATCAATTCATTAAGTGTGAAACCCCTGTCTTGTATCATGGAATGCAAGGGGAAAATATGGATACAAGACAACCGTACTTGTGCCGGAAGGTTTACAATAATACAAAAGCCCGAGATAAAAGAAAGAAACGAAAAGAAGTAGACACCACAAATTATTACAAAAAAAAAAAAAAAAAAAAAAAAAAGAGAAGGAAAAGATAGCAAAATAAAATATAACATTCAGACATGAAATGGTGGGGCTTATTTGGACATATTAGGCTCGGCCCTCTAATTATTCCCCAGCGGAGTCGCCAGCTGACGCGGCCCAATTTTCCGAAAAGGAAAAGAATATTAAACAATAAATAATTACGCTAGAGAGATAAGGGTTTTTAAAGCGCTGGTTTTCTCAAAAGAATATACTTAGGCCGTTTTTAAAAAATAAGGAGTCAACACCTATCATTGGGTTTAAATGGTGTGCTAGGTCACCGAATTTTTAGAAAAAATAATTTAAAGGCCTAAGTAAAAAATTGACTCCAAAAACACGGTCAAACCAAAGATTCATTTAAAGGCTCGGGGGTCGATTATGCTCGGGAAAGGAGTTAAGCACCCCAAGACGTTCGTCCAAAAATGGTACCTTATATCCCAGTAAGTTCAATTAGTTTAGTCCAAGTGTTTTATTTTATTTTGAAATCATTCCCTTCTTATAAAATATTTTTGGCATTTTTCACAAATAAGGTGAGACAAGTTTTTAGATTTTTGGGAATGTTCCCCCAATATAACCTCTTATCAAATATTAAGGATTCGACAAGAATGGTCCCTGGGGGTTTTTATGTATGTTTTTGATAGACTTATTTAATTTAAATAGACAAACTAAAATAGATTAATGAGATTTGGAAATATGAATGCAAAACTAACACCTAAATAAGTTTTATTTTTTTTTATGCAAGAGTGACTAAAAAAAATTAAATGATTTAATTAAAATATGTCAATGCAAACTGATATGAATACGGGAATCGAATAAGGAACACTATGTGAATTAATGTAATTATGCGTGATAATGATTTAATTAAAAAAATAGAAGTAGTGCACGTGTCATGACTAGATGTGAAAAAGTAGCGTGGATTCGTGTATAATAAAAAAAATAAAAACTATATTTATGAAAAGCATAAGTGGTGAAAGTGTCCTAAACATGCCATCTAAATGATACAAGAAATAATCATGTTAAATGGATGCAAAAAAAAGTCTACTTTGAGTTTGCCTGATTAATTTAAAGAAATTCCATTTTGAAATTTCCTCAAATTCTATGGATAAGAGAATCGAGGGAAGTTCGCGGAAACAATTTAGTTGAAATTAATCTTTTCGATACTTTAAAATAAATCCCACGAAAAATTTACAGAGGGAAGAGATTTCCTAAAACCATTCGTTTCTAAATTCCACTCGAGTCGGGGAATCGAAACAAGGTCACAGAAAACTCTCCCACGATTTATCGAATTGTCGGGTTCACTTTAAGGTTCCCAAGGATTAATTTCAAAAAATAAAAGATTTTATTATTTTATTTTGATTTTGATTGTTTGTTTTTTAGGGTTTTGATAACAAGAATAAGCATAAATAAAGAAAATACAGAAAAATAAACAACGAAAACATCATTTACCTAACGATCGGGGGTTAGGTTTAAGCATGAGAAACCCACTCCGATGTTTTCATTGGATTATCAGACGATTTTATTTTTTCGTGTTTATGAATTTGTAAACAAAACAAAATAAAATAAAATAAATAACAAAAACATCCCTTCACCTAACGATCGGTGGTTAAGTTTAAGTAAGAGAAACCCACCCTGACGTTTTCATCGGATAATCGGACGACAATACATAAATAAATAAATAAAACTTGTAGAAATTTAAATTACAAAAAGAATAAAATAAACTGAAAGAAGAATTAATAATTAGAAAAACATACATGTTCTAGACTAAGAATCTCGATACCCGTATTTTCCTCTCTCGCAGATGGCTTTCTAAAAGGGCTTTGAGAATCACTCTTCTAAAGGAGGTGACTCCTCTCAATTTTTGATTGAATAAATTAAGAGGAGGAGAGTCCTATTTACAGGAGAAGATTAGGCATGAAAAACACTTAGGAAACCCTCAAAATTAGGTCTGGTAGCCAAATCCCAGTCCAAATTGAACTGGGAAAGGTTAAAATAGGAAAAAAAATACAAAAATCACGTTCTAGGGTTGCGAGCGCGTGTAATCATGCGCCCTTATCGCCACCTCAACAGATCGCACCACGTGGTGAGGGGCTATTGGCCTTTTCATTTTATTTTCTCTTTTTTTTTTCTTTCTCTCTCCCTCTCACGTGTGCACTGCAGACAGGGGGGCCCTGCCACCCTTCTCTCTTTCTCTCTCTTTCTACTTCCTCTCTATCCCCTCTCTTTCTGGCACTGCGCAGGGGGCCCCATTCCTACTGTCTTTTTTTTTTCTCTCTCTCTCTCTCTCTCTCTCTCTTTCAGTTTGGACCCAAAGAAAGGGTCCCACCCCTTTTCTCCCATTTCATTTTACTCCATTTATTTTGCATTCTTTCAATTTAACCCGCTTCCTTCTTTCAATTTCACACCCTTTTCTTTATTTCATTTTTTTCCCCTTTTTGTATTTTTTTGGAACAAATGAAATAAAACAAAATTAAATAAAACAAATTTAGCTATAAAATGAAACATAATTTTTTTTAATTTTTTTTACGAGATGGTCAAAATGTCGTGTTTACAATATGTTCAATTAATAAAAATTGCTTTCGCTCAAACTAATCTAAAGTTTGAGAACAAGAAGTTTAAAGTTGCATCGCGTAGTGTTAAATTCAATTTTTTGACTAAATGCTAGGGATTTAATACTTTTCTGCATTAGTTGTTTTGATTGTTATAATGGCATTGTTTGTTAAAATGGTATGGAATGTGTATGAGGTGTGCTTTTGATTTTTATTGGATTTAGATTAAAATGTGTAGGCCTAAACAAGTTGTTTAATATAATTTTTTTCCCAGGTTTGCTCTTATGATAGTGCAACCACTCTCTATAGGGAAATATCTTTTAGAAGGGGAGAACGAGCTTCGGTTTCTACCCATAGAGATAGAGGCATCGGCCAAGCAAACGCATCTAGCCAACTTCTTGAAGAAACTTAAAAAATTATTTGATTAGGTAGGTAATATCAATTTTTGTACTTCGTTTTGTGTTTCTATTCTCAATTTTTTGTTTATATTCCAAGTTTCTTGAATTTAATTTAATGTCACTATGACATCTTATTTTCGTCCAAGTATCTCTAATATATATGTTTTTATTTTATCTATTTATTATTTTCAATCCGGTTGCAAAATTTTATATTTCAAACTATTTTTAGGTTATAGGGATTTGATTGTTAAATAGATTTATCATGGTTTTATCTATGTGTGTGTGTGTGTGTGTGAATTAGAGGATAGATTCAAGAGTTTCAAATCTTCTTTCAAACACAATCATGACAGATAATATGGATTAAAGAGTTTAGGGGATCGATCAAAAGAGTGGCACAGATATAGGCTACGATTGAGCAAAAAGTTCTTGAACCAATAGGTAGATCAAAACGATTGGTAAGTTTTTCTGCTGTCTAAAGTTTAATGTAGACTATATTTCCTAAATGATAAAAAAAAAAAAAAAAAAAAAAAAAAAAAAAAAAAAGGACATATATGGGGACAAAACACGAGTTTCATGGGTCGAAAATGAAAGGGAAGTCATTAAAGATGGCTTAGAGTAGAGTGTATATATATTGAATGCATAGATTCATTATCGACGTCCGAAATGATTGATTGACACCATATAGTTTAATCGGTTGGCAACGTTAATTTAAAAATTGTGTTTCTCCACATATTTTGATTATGTTTTCTATCATATACATATACATTTGAACTTTTCTTTTAATGTATTTTTTGGGTGGGATCGTTTTTTTGTTCAGACTGTTGGAAACAAGGAAATGCATTTTCATAAATTTATTTCTGTTCTCAAAAATCTGTTTCTATTTGGTGAGAACAAAATATTTTGGTGAAGAACAAAATTAGAGTCATAGAGTGAGTTTCTTTTCCATTTTACATTGTAAAGTTTTTTTCCATTTTGGATTTGTTTATTTTGTTTTGGTTTAGCTTTGACATACCTCGAATTTTGATAGCGGAAGAAGTAGAGAATCGGGAAGAAGATGAAACAAAGTTTCATTCCTCCCTCTCTAAGTCGTCCAAATTTGTTCATTTTGAAAATATGTTTTCAAGGGTTGTTCTAGGCGTTAGTTTGGAAAACTTCTTGGGCTAATATTTGATGTTAAAAATTAAATGGTGTTCTAGGTCACTAGAATTTTGGAAATTCATTTTTCCTTTAAAAATGACCTGTAGTTTGACTTCCAAAGGTCTGTGTACAAGAAATATTCTTTGAGTTCAGGAGTCGATTATACTTGGGGAAGGTTTTATGCACCCCAAGACACCCATCCATAAACGGTACCTTAGTCTAAATAGATATTCACTATTAAACATATCAAAGCAGTTTTCTTTGATTAGTTAAGTAAGAATAATTCTTTCTTTAAATGTTCTTCCCCTTTTTATGTATTTTACATGAATAATGATAAGCAGGTAAATACTACATGTAATACTAGTCAGCGAAACACAATAACAATTTATATAGACAGAAATGTAAATATGCAAGCTATATGAAATGCAGACTGAAACTAATTTATCTGGATATGCCACCGAACCCGCACATGGGTTGCCTACGTATCTTGGATTAGTGAGAATCAGGTCTTTACGTAGTTCGTTTGTGTTAGGTTAAACTATATGGCATGTTCATTAAAGGTGTGATCGTAGGTTGCCTATGTACTTTGGGTGGTTAGCAATGATTAGGTCAAATGTAGTTCATTCTTGTTGAGGTGAAAGCTAGGTTGTTTTCAGTTGGTTTTAGTTGTGAACAACTGGAATTACTACCTTAATTAATTATTTTTGACATTGTGAACAACCTGAGTCACAACCATAATTATGTTTATTATTAATCGTTTTTTAAGTTGTGAACAACTTGAATCACAACATGACATGTACATAATCTCTTTGATTTTGTCAAGAATATCTTAATCGAACTCTTTTGTTTTGGTTAATTATTGTTAATGTCTGAGTTGTTAGCTAAAAAATCAATAGAAATATTATATATTTATGCCAATCCTACTCGTAACTAAGAAAAACGGAAAGGTTTCTAAAGAAGAATCACACATTTCCCCAAATGAATAGAGGCCCTCCTTTTATCCCTTGTTCTTAGCCACAAGCGTCTATCGGTATAGTGTATATATATATATATATATATATATGGGTGCCATCCCACAAGACAACCTTATTGTGATCTTGACATTTAGAAAAAAGTAAATCCGGTTATTATTAGTTATATAGTTAGCATAAATAGTTAGTAAAGAGTTGGTTTAAAGTTCTTGAGAGAATCGTAGAGAGTATGCACAAGTCATGGTGTGATTGTAGTTATTTTTGAATCCTCACATGTTATTTGCACGTTCTTGGATGATTTGGATCCTCACAAGTTCTTAACATGTTCTCGGACATTCTTGAGATGCTTGGAATGATTTTGCATGATTTGAACATAGTTTGGTTGTTATAACAAGAATTAAGTGTTTGTTTGGTTGTTATGACAAAATTAAGTGTTTGTTTGGTTATTTATGTGTTTTATGTGTTATGTATATGAAATTAAGGTATGTTAACTACATTATTATGCTATGTACAAGAAACATGCACAAGATTAAACTAAGATTAAAGGGGTCTTGGAAGAAATATACCTGCTTAGGGGATGTGGTTTTCCCTAAGTGCTTACCTCTTTTTCCTCATTGATTTTCTTGGTTGAAGTTGATTAATCACTGTCTATTTCTCGAGTTCTTACTCCAAGAACCTCAAGAGAACCCTACTTAGGGGATGTGGTCGTCCTTAAGTAGCTATCTCTCTTTCTTCCTTAATCTTCTTGGCTTGGTATTGATCGGTGAATGTCAATCTCTTGAGTTCTTGCTCCAAGAACCTCAAGAACACCCTCTGGGACTATATTTTAGTAGAATAATGGTGTGTTATTTGAGAAATTTTCTTGAAAATCCTAGCACCCGAGAGAGTTGCTAGAGTTTAGAGAGAAAAGCTAGGCATTCAAGCCATGAAACAAATAAGAACCAAGTGCCTCTATATATAGGCTGGGGGCCTGCGCATTTATTAATGCGTAGGCCAACCCAAACTCTTCCTTGGGGGGTGTTTGCCCTAGGGGACATGTTATCTTGTATTCATCTTGTTTCTTGTTGAATGAATATAGGGTGGAAGGCAAGATCTTCAAAGATTTGGTAATGATTAGCAAATGTTTTCAAATATTTGGTAATGATTGGAAATAATTACCAATCATTACCTCCCTTACAATCATATTACTTTCACATGGGTGCATTAATGTCTTGATGTGACATATCTGATTCTGTTTAGGGGCTAAGTACTAGTTAGTTTTACTATTTTGATTTAGTTGCCATTAATGATTTCCAAATGTATTGAACCTTGTCTTGATGTGTCACCATTGTATTTAATTCTCTATTATGAGTCATTTCTTGGTGAGCACTCAACCGGTTTGTTTCAGATCAAATCAAGTTAACTTGCCTTGTAACCGACGGTTGGTTTTCAAGTTCCTTAGTTACCTTAAGACATTTTGGTGAAAATATATTGATTCTTTGGACCTAGAACTTCCATTTAATCCCAATAATTTATTTATTTATGGTATGTTCATTTAATGCATTGTCTAGGTGGCGAACAAATTTAATTTGCTTTCGGTAACGGGTAGTCACGATTCAAGGCTTTCGGTTCACTCTAAGATATTTTGATCAAAATATATGGATACCTTGAATGTGTCCTATACATTTCATCAAAAACATTTAATTCATGATGGTATGGGCATTTAATGCACATTAATTGCCTAACTTAGGTGGAGAACTGAATTAGTTTTGTTTCGATAACGGTTTGTTGCATCCTATGTGTCTTGGTTCCCTTCCAATATTTATTTTAGAAAACTTATATTAAGGTTACTTGGTTATTTAAAGGCCTATCATTTGGGTGTTTAATGATGGTTAGGCACTTAATTCATTGGGCCTAGGTTGGTTTGTCATGACAACTTGAATTGGTGTAATTCTAAATCAAGCCCAACCCCTTAATCACCTTTGTGATTTAGGGCTTGTCAAGAGATTTTCAAGACTTGATTAAGGTCTCCTTCATTGTTTCTTTGTGGTATTTGATTTAATATATGTAAATGAAATAAAAAAAAAAATTGGTGTTAAACCGACAAGATTCAGTGTTTGTAAATGTTCCAGGGTCAGGGTAGGTAACTGAGGTAATTATTTGAAATATCCTATAATTTAAGGGTAGTGGCTAATTTTTATCTATAATAAATATTATTTAATGAAAATAAAACTTTAGTAAAGTCATTTTAGACCCCCCTTAAATTATGAGAATTTCGAGGTTGACCTGAAACTTTTATTTAATTACATTTAGTAAAATTTAACAGCTTTTGTGTTTTTCTCATGTTTTTGGGTATTTTTTGTATATTATACAGTGTGATCATAGGTAGAAATTCATTTCTTTTAAACCTAAGTTTAAAATTTATTTGAACTTGTACTTGACCCAATATTGATTAGGTAGGACAAAATGCGCTGTCTACAGTTGCTCCTCTTTATCATGAGAGTTTACTCGTAATGACAAAGAATGAGTCACTAACATTTTGTTCCTCTAGACATGAAATTTAAAATACAAGTATGTAATTGCTTACACTAATTTAGTGAGAGAGAATCTAGCCGACTCTCCTCGGTGAGAAGTCTTTGTATCTATCATCAGATATGGGAATTCTTCGTATTTGTCATCAAAGAGTCCTTTCTTTTGCAACCAGAGACAACAACATTTTTCTTCTCTCAATAGAGATTGGAGGATTTTTCTTTTGTCACCAGAGATACGAATGTTTTGTATTCATCATCGGAGAATCCTTACTTATGATACTAGAGGTAGGACTCTTTTACTTCCATGATCAGAGATTGGAATGCTTTGCTTTCGTCACCAGAGACAGGAATGCTTTCTTTTCATAATCGAAGATAGGTATGTTTATCTTCGATTACCAATGATAGGTATTTTTTTCTTCTATCACCAGAGCTAGGTATTTTTCTCTTCCATCACCAGAGATATGTATTTATTCTATCACTAAAGATAGGTATTCTTTCTATTACCAGAGACAGGTATTTCTTTTATCACCAAAGATAGGTATTCTTTCTATCACCAGAGACAGGTATTTTTTTTTTATCACCAGAGATAAGTATTCGTTCTATTACCATAAGGAGGTATTTCTTCTATCAACAAATATAGTTATTTATCTCTTCTATTGTCGAAGATGGACATCCATCACCAAAGACAGGCATTTCCCTCTATCACCAAAGATAGGCATTATTCTTTATCACCAAAGATAGGCATTTCCCTCCATAACCAAATATCGGCATTCTTTTCTATCACCAAAGATAGGCATTTTCCTCTATCACCAAATATAAGATTTCTTCTCTATCACCAAAGATAGGCATTCTTCTTCTATCACCAAAGACAGGCATCAATCACCAAAGATAGGCATTTCCCTCTATTACTAAATATAGGCATTCTTCTCTATCACAATAATAGGCATCCATCACCAAAGATAGGCATTTTCCTCCATCGCCAAAGATAGGCATTTTTCTCTATCACCAAAGATAGGCATTTTCCTCTATCACCAAATATAGGCATAGGCATCCATTACCAAAGATAGGAATTCTTCTTCTATCACCAAACATAGGAATCTATCACCAAAGACAAGCATTTCCCTCTATCACCAAATATAGGCATTCTTCTATGTCACCAAAGATAGGCATTCTTCTATGTCACCAAAGATAGGCATCTATCATCAAAGATAGGCATTTCTCTATATAATCAAAGATAGGCATTCTTCTATATCACCAAAAATAGGCATATATCACCAGAGATTGGCATTCGCCCTCTATTACCAGAGATAGGAATCTTTCTCTATCACAAAAGATAAGCATTCTTCTCTATCATCAAATATAGGGATTGATTGCTTCAATGGATTTAATTAATTTGTTGATTGTAGAACAATATTTGGGTGGAAAGGTTCTTGGCTAGAGAAACCGATTCCTGGGTTGTCATATCAATACTTGATTGAAAATGACTAAGAGAATTCACACTGGCGAAAACTCTAGGGGAAACTCAACACTTATTGGAGTTTCTCAGCCACATCCCACCTGGGATTGCTTGATGTGGACTAGAAAACTTTATGGGAAGAAAGTTAACCTTGGATAAGATGTTCTCCAATCGTAGACTGGGCATCTGTGATGTTTGTTTATTTATGGGATTATAGATTTCAGTTGGTGATTAGTACGAGTCTTATATCAATAAATTTTCTACGGAGAAGATCTAATAAAATATGCCCCAGTTCTAGCTGAGTTAACTCCCATCACAGTATCTCAATAGAGAAACTAGATATAGTATGCCCCAGCTCTAGCTAGGGTGAGTCCCATCACAGATTTTAAATGACGAAATTGGATATAATGTACCCTAACTCTAGTTGGGGTGCAGCACTACCTCCTAAGCATTCAAAGGAGGCGGTAGAGCCTACATGGATTTTTTGGTAAACAAGGAGAGTGCATATGGATTTTCTCAAAAGAATCAAAGAACTATCCTTATAGATGAGCCCTGATATAGGGTTGAGAGAACGTCATAAAGATGATACCCATCTCTTAATTTTATTTTAAACAAACCCAGTTGGGTTTATTACGTACCTTAGTGATCTACCAAGGATCATGGTCAAAATATTACTTTGTATTCTTTGGTTGTCAGCTAAACCTTGTAAAGGTTTCCTAGGTATCCCTGTTTTCACAGGGAATTTGGTTGACTCTTAGTTCAATGCACCTACATGGTTTTTATTTTAAAGGGCGCAATTGAACCTGTATATGGGTGGCCTACGTATCTCAGGTAATTGAGAATCAGGTCGGTATGTAGTTCAACATACATAGTTGAATTTAAGTTTGTCAACCGAACCCGCGAGGGTTTCATATGTATCTTGGGCTTTGGCGGGAATCAGGCTGACACGTAGTTCCTACGTCTTTCACTTTAATGAATTTAATTAAGTTCATTATGATTTTGAGGACTTCATTTTATGTTGTGAGACAAAACGAACGCTGTTTTTATCAGGAAAATATGGATAGGATAAAATGTGCGCAAATCGTAGACTAGGGCAATGATTTGAAAAGTTTCGTTGTCGGGACTATAATCTGACACTTCTTATCATTGAATTGGTGATTACTAATAGTGCAAAATATACCCCAGCTTACGGTCTAGGGAGTAGAGTGATTAGCTATACTATTATGAAGCTAAATTGGTTCGTCTCACTATTTGTCGGGGTGATGAATTCAGGATTTTATTGATTTAAATCATTAAATATACCTGCATATGGGTTCATTATTATATTGTCGAAATGTGAAGATAATATCTTAGGAATTTGCCCGTTGGTGTAACCTTCGGGTCATGTAGTTTTGTATCTTCTATCTAAACATGAGTTGATAAGAATGATTACCTGTATTGCTAAGGATTATAGAATGTTTGTTGGAATTGGATGGTGAACTCGTCCTTTCGAATTAGTCCCCTTTCCTTCAAATGTTTTAGCTTTTTATGTCAACATATAGGTAAACTGTGTCTATTTCCTGTATTTTCGACAACCAAAGTATTGTTAGAAGAAAATAAAACCTTGCTCCATTCCTTAATCTTGTTTACGGAACAATGTATACTGGCTTCTTTCTTTGGGATTTTTGCAAATCTTATTCTGCATATGGCCTTCTTCTCTTGTCAAAACATCCATCCCTAAGGTAACTCTAAAGTGTACCACACTTGTCTTCTAATAAAAAACAAAGCATTCTATGGCGCACGATGGGTTTTCTTGTTCAACGTCTTTGTTAATGAATTTGGATCACAAGATAGTATTTAATAAGATTGTATTATTGATGGTGAGAATCATGGGAATTTACGGTGATGGGTATAATTGGTTCAGGGATGACGGTAGGCGTACCAAACTAGTTTTGAAATTGGGTATCGTTTATCAGGATCGTAAGTTATTGTGAAGGTATGATGGTATGGTAGAACCTTCCATCATTTGAGGTAGGATGGAATAGTAGAATCGCCAACTTCTTAGGCTGGACAGGATGCATTTCACCAACCTATGTAAGGCACGTATGAAATGTCTATTTCTCTGACCAACTGAGATAGCCAAGGATGTACTCCTCCAACTACCTTAGGTTGGACTGCTGGCATCTCCAACTAAGAGAGTATGTAAATTCTCTAACTACCCAAGGTAGGTCTGTAGGTATTTTCTCCGAGCACTTGAGGTAGGTCAATAGGTATTTTCTTTGACCACTTGAGGTACGTAAGAAAGGTGGTTTTCTAACCACCTAAGGTTAGGCAGTGATGAGTGGTTTATTTACCAACAAATCAAGTACTTTTAGATTCAAATATTGGGTATATGCCATTGACCTCCTCCATCATTTTTTACTATACCAAATACCTCCCCTGTTATTTTACAATTACCAGAGACCTCCCCTGTCTTTTTGCTCAAACACCATTTACCTCTATTTGGACAAAATTTCCCTTAGGTTTTTTTAAAAAAAATTAATTAACACCCCTATATTTTTAAAATTATATTTTTTACCCTTAACTTTTTAAATAATTATATTCTCCTCTCACCAACACCCAACTCCCACCGCCCAACTCCCACCACCTATTGCCACCGTCGCCACCACCTACCACCCTTTGCCATCGCCCACCACCACCAGCCACACCATCCAACTCCCAACGCCACCTCCCATCGTGTAACACCCCAAACCCCGGGGTCATTACTAGATTCTTCTCCTTTTACAGCAATTGTCAATAAAGACAATTTTACAAACTTGAGTACTAATACGAATATAATTATTAGAGCAACTCTTTTTTATAAAATCCTGCAACAAATATTGAAGGGGGGGTGAGCTCAACGTGCTCATTAGGAAAATCCATTAATTCTCTTATCTTTTTCTAATTTTTATAAAAAATATGTCAGTTTGTAAACTAGAATACCCTGACTGGAACTTTTAGAAACAAAACAGTAAATAATGCATCCGCACATTATAATGAAGTACGCTCTTAAAATAAAATTCAAGTAGAAAAATTTTAAAACACAAACACAACAAGTGTATCACTGCGATACCTGGTGACCGAACCATACCACTGGGAATCTATATTATCTAGTGAGATACTCATGTAACCTGGAGTATCCCCCAACACGGGTTTAGGGATTTGTACCCAAGGTCAACCCCACGGTGACCCAATATCCTCGGTCCTCTCATGATATTATCAGAATACCACAAGCCAGATATATTTAACACACAAATATATATTTCATTTATTATACCAAATTTGCCCAAAATTTAACTTTTTACCGCAAATCCAATTTCATTTGAAAACACATTTTTCAAATAAACACACGAGAATACATACATATAGTGCTTGCTCAAAAACACATAAGAGAAAGGATAAAATTCCCTATCTCAAGATGCGAGTGGCCACCTTGAAATTTCGAGTCATCCTATTTTAGCTTACCCAACTGCTAGAAGCAAAATTGAACATCCTCTTTAATAATATCATCACTTTATGCACATACCCTTAATATTTTAATATTTCTTAAGGGGGTATTGCTCGTTGTGAGAGTTATTTATTGTGAACAGCCAGTTTTCTCACTCGTTTTACAACTGTTACAAATTTGTTTATGTTCTTTTCATATTTTTCTATAACAATAGCATCCCAATTTTTAAAATGCACTTTGAATCACTAGATTTTGGTTTTTCTACATTTAGTAATGATTTTTCAAAATTCAACAAACAATCTGTTAGAGCATTGCGGGACTGTTTGGCATCATTTCGGGTCCAAATTTTATCATATAATAGCTCAACATGATCCTCATTGAATCTAGTTTTATTTGCCGCACGTTTCATATGTTTTTTATTTTTCTACGAATTGTTAAAGATAGGTAGCTCAGGAAAACGAAGTGTACAATTTTCACTTCCAAATTTAGGTTCTTTAGTTTCGTTTGACACCCAATGCTCCTATACCATTTTTTTTTTTGCTCTCCTAAGGCTTAGGGTTCATCCCAAACTAGCATACAACCGTTTCAATTAATCTAGTGTTCATGTACATCATATTTTTCCTTAGATTTCATTTCCTAAAACCAAAAGAACATGGTTAAAACTCCAAATCTCATGAAGAAAATAGAAATCAAATTTTTATACATGTTTATTTCACCAAATCTCAAGTCAAATTCGACCTAACCAACTTGCATATGACAAATTCAAGTTTTAATAGGTTAGTTTCACATCTTAACCCTTAGATCCATAAGAAATCATGCTAGAACTTCAATTGCAATTTCTAGGATTTTTGAAACTTACCTAATGTGAGCTTGATCTTCCCAAAAGCTTAATTTTACCATGGATCTCCACATTTCTTGCTCTAAATCTTCCAAGACCTTCTGTCTTCTCTCTTCCTCTCATGAACGATCTCTTCTCTCTCTCTTTTCTCCTCTCTTCTTCACTTAGTTTTGATGAAGGTTGAGAGAGAATACAACAAGTGGGTTTTATCTTTATCCCTCTCTCTCACTCATATTTTCCGCACATGAGATCACTATGCAATTTTTTTTTCATACTAATTACACTAACACCCCCATATTTTTATAATATTATCATCAAACCCTAAAATTATACTTGTGCCCCAAAATAAAAAAATATTCATCTTTTACCTCAATATTTCCATGATATATATCAAAATAACCCCAAGAGTATTTAATGATAAATTATTATGCTCAGATAGATAAATTTTGGGGGTATTACACGCTGCCACTTCCCACCACCCACCGCCCAACGCCCCTACCACTACCTATTGTCTCCACCACTACCCACCGCCACCACCCACCACACCCGAAGAGATAGAGAAAAGGGTTAAAAAAAGGGTTAAAAAAATTTAATGAAATGGTTAAAAATATATATTTGTTTTTTAAAATAGGGGTGGGTAGTGGCAGTGGGTGGCAGCGACGGGAGGTGACGAATGATGGCAGCGGGTGGTAGCAGTGGTAGAAAGTGGCAGAGGGTGGCAGTAGAAAGTGGCGGAGTGTGGCAATAGGTGGTGGCGGCGACGGTGGGAGGTAGCGGCGGGTGGTGGGCGACGGTGATGGGAGGTGGTGTTGGGTGGGTGGTAGCGGAATATTACGTCGTTACTTTTACCGCAAGTGTACGGGTCAAGTTTTATAGAATAGTTAATGAGAAGGGTTGTCGTATCCACAAATATTTGATTAAATTGTTGCGAAGACTGCGATTATCATAACAGAATTTTATGTAGGCGATAAAAATAGGGTTTTTGAAACATATACTATACTAAATTAAAAATTAATTAAACTATAATACTAAATATATTATATAGAAATAGATTATCGAGGGATTAAATTTGTTTACTTATGCGTGTTTGATCCAATCTAGTTTACATTAACGGTATTCAAACTATCCAACAATCTAGGTATCGAAAACTCACTCACTACCTATCCCAAGTGTAAAGTGAATGAATATGAGACTTCGTATCAATGCCAAAGTCCCTTTTGAGCATCTATACGACACTTGGTCACATGAGTCTCGCCCAACCTCACGGATTGCACACTTTCTAATACCCTCTAGGGTCATTAGATCGTCGCGTTGTGTTTAAACCCTAGTCTGAATTCGGGGTTACCTATCTCGAATGTCAAACCCCAATTTCTCAAACCAACCAATATATCATAACAAGCATATAATGGAAGCAATAAAATGGTAAACATAATTGGCTAAAGATAAACAATCATTAATGAATCATGATTTACTCAAACAACGTATATTAGTAAACTACATCAATCCCATAGATAATCAATATTTATCTCTTGTCCATAACTATATATTGAACAATAATCCATATATACATGATCAAACAACCAAAAACGAGTTAAGAATAAAAAGAGAAACAAGGGAGAATAGTTGTTATCTGAAGGTTGCGTCCGTAAAAAACCGCTCCAATCTTGTTTCCTCTTCTCCAATTGTGTTTCTCCTCCTTGGTCGGTTGAGAGCTCTCAAAAACACTCCCAAAGTATTCTAAGATGTTGTTCTCAAAAGTGGGGAATGGATGCAATAGGGAAAGAAACAAAAATATCTAAGAAAATATCTAAAAAATACTTTACAGCAGGGGCTTCACTGCTGCAGTGGTGGGTATGTCGGCAGACTCACCACTGTACTGGTGGATAGTTAGTGGCATTCTTCTCTTTCACCGCTACAACATTGGATCTTACAGATATAACGGTGAGCGTTCAAAAAGTTTTTTATCTCGGTCTTGTTTCACCACTGTAGCGATGGATCTCACCGCTGCAACGGTGAAGCTACTGCTTAATCTTTTGATCCTCTTTATCATTTTTCCATCGATTTTGGTCGTTTTTTTACTGTTTTTGCTCCTAACCCCTGCTTTGAACAAAAACAAATAAAAATGAATTAAAACATAACAAGAATACTAGAAAACAACCAAATTAGGTTTGAAAATAGATAAATTTCACCTATCAGTGGGTGGTGGCGGTGGGAGTTGGTGGGCAGCGACAGTGAAGGGTGGTGGTGGCGGTAGGAGGTAGTGGATGCGGTAGGTGCGGTGTTAAGAGGTGGCAACGAATATAAATAAATTAAAGGGTTATTTATTTATTTTAGATTTTTATTATTTAATTATTTTTTAAATAGTCAAAGGTAAAATTTGTATTATAATTAAAAAAAAATATTATTTTTTAATCAATAAGAGAGGTAAGTGGTGTGTTAGCAAAATGATAGGGGAGATCTCTGGTATTTGCAAAATGACATGGGAAGTATTTAGTATAGTGCAAAATGACAAGGGAGGTCAATATTCGAGAGTTTTCAAGCATTTTTGTTAGTTTAATGTATTTTTGTGTTGTTTTGTAGGCTCATAAATAAATGAAAGAAAATGTGAAAATATGGTATTTAATTAGAAAGTCCAGCATTTGGTTAGAACATTGGGGTTGCAGCGCGAAAATCGGGGATGCAAAGAAAATAAATCAAGGAAGAAACCCTAATCCATCATGTTTTGGGGCTGCTACACCAACCAAATGGCGTTGTAGCCCGAGTCCCAAATCCACCGTACTTTCGGGCTACAACGCAAGTTCAATTAACGCTGCAATACCAATCGAAAAACTTCAAACCCATTTTTGACCATGATAACATTTTATTTTGGGAAAACACGAACCATAAACATTGTATATAATTTTTTTATCTTTCAAAATAATTTTGAATCACCTCAATCGGAGGTCGAATAAGAAAGTTATGGCCATTTTTCAAAACTTTCACGTTGCAATGCCTAGTTTCGGACTTGAACCATATTTTGAGCCTGTACATACCACCTTATACCTAAAACATGGGTGTGGCAAGATTAGAAGAAGAAAACACCATTAGTGTGAGTTCTTGGGAGCAAAAAACACAATGTGAGGCACAAAGATTCATAGAGAGATAGCTTGGAAATGAAGATTGTTGAAGATTTGAAGCCTTGAAGTTCATATCTACAAAAGAGTTTTCTCCTCCTTTTCCTCACCCTAATCTTTCTCGAATTTCTATTTATTATTTTACATTTATGGATTTCTTTAAAGTACTAGTTATGGATTTAGCTATATTGAGTTAGTAATTTAATCTAGGGATTGATGTAATCTTGTTTGAACCATGTTTTGAATATTTTGTTAATTGTTAGTTTTAATTCCAATTTATACCTCTCCAAGTTTAATACTTTTGATTCATGTGACCAATGAATTAGACGATTTTAGGTTATGAATTTTATGTTTGAAAGAGATTGAGTTCGTGACCGGAATTAAGAGTGTATAGTTTAGGTTGTTGTGAGACTGGGAGGAGATCAACACCTAGTTATTCGAGTTGGGAATTTAGGATCTTGATCAAATTATGGATTTATCAACTAAGATTTCTATTCAATTGTATTTGTCTTATTAAGACTTCCAATTTATGCTCACATATGATATTTTGTTTGATTTGAGAACCTGAGATTTGACACTCGAGAGAAGTAATTTTGGGTTCGGACTTAGGTTAAACCAAACGTAAGTTTTAATAGATCGAAAGATTATTAAAGCTTCGATAATCTATAAGGTCGGGGCGTAATGGATGTTTTCACCTAAATACTAGAAAGGGATATTAGTATTGAAATGTTTACATATTCTATCACTTGACAGTCGGGAGAGGTAGTGAAGGAGCACAAGTGACCATTAATTCAATGAATAGAATTGACAAATAATTACTCAATACGATAACATGGGAACTACGAAATGAAATCAAGCCCCTAGAACGATTATGCACAGAAAATCTATATTTTATTTTACTTTTGATTTTAAATTTGTTTTAGTTTTCTTTTTATAAACGTAAAATTTGGTTGCCTAGATAAAGTTAGGTTACAATAATCGCGGTAATTAGTGACGATTTAAACCAATCCCTATAGATATGATACTCTACTCTCCCTATACTATTAAAACTTAACATATACACTTGCGGTGTAGCCAAATAAAAATCGCTACCAGGCAGTAGGTCAATTTTCGGTTAGTTAGTGTCAAGAACATCATAATAGAACTCTTTTGTTTTGGTTAGTTAGTGTTAGTGTGTGAGTTGTTAGTTAAAAAAGAAAAATAAATACCATATATTTAGCCAGTCCTACTCGTAACTAAGAAAAACGAGAAGGTTTCTGAAGAAGAATCACACATATCCCCGAAGGAATAAAGGCCCTCCCATTAACCCATTTTCTTAGCAACAAGGATCTGTCGGTGTAGTGTATGTGTGTGTGTGTGTGTGTGTGTGTGTCTGTGTGTGTGTGTGTGTGTGTATATATAGGTGCCAGTCCACAAACCAACCTGGTTGTGATCTTGACGTTTAGCATAAAGTAAATTCAGTTATTAGTAGTTATATAGTTAGTATTAACAGTAGTAAATTGTCGGTTTAAAGTTCTTGAGAGAATCGTAGAGAGTATGCACAACTCATGGTGTGATTTTAGTTTTGTTTGAATCCTAACATATTCTCAAATGATTTGGGTTCTCACATGTTCTCGAACATTCTTGAGATTCTTAGAATGATTTTGCATGATTTAAACATAGTTTGGTTGTTATAACAAGAATTAAGTGTTTGTTTAGTTGTTATGATAAAATTAATTGTTTGGTTGGTTGTTTATTGGTTTTATGTGTTATCTAAATAAAATTAAAGTATATTAACTACATGATTATGCTATGTACAAGCAACATACACAAGATAAAACTAAGATCAAAAGAGGTTTTGAAGAAACATACCTACTCAGGGAATGTGGTCTTCCCTAAGTAATTGCCTCTTTTTCCTCCTTGATCTTCTTGGTTCGAAGTTGATCACTCACCACCAATTTCTCAAGTTCTTTCTCCAAGAATCTTAAGAACACCCTACTTTGGGGATGTGGTCGTTCCTAAGTAGTTATCTCCATTTCCTCCTTGATTTTCTTGGCTTGGTGTTGATCAATGATCATCGATCTCTTGAGTTCTTGCTCCAAAAACCTTAAGAACACCCTTTGGGACCAAATTTTAGCTGAATAATGGCTTGTTATTTTAGAAATAATCTTGAAAAGCATAGCTTTCGAGAGAGTTGCTCAAGTTTAGAGAGAGAAAACTAGTCATTCAAGGCTTGAAGAAAATAAGAACTAAGCACCTCTATTTATAAGTTGGGGGGCCTGCGTATTTATTATGTATAGGCCAACCCAGCCTCTTCCTTGGGGGGGTTTTGGCCTAGGGGACATGCTTTCTTTTATTGATCGTTTTTTGTGATGAACGAATTTAGGGTGGAAGGCAAGATCTACAAAGATTTGGTAATGATTACCAAATCTTTTCAAAGATTTAGTAATGATTGGCAATCATTACTAATGATTGAAAATCATTACTAATCATTACCTCTCCTTCAATCAATTGCTGGTATATGGGTGCATTAATGGCTCGATATGACACATACAGTTCGGCTTAGGGAGCTAAGTACCGGTTAGTTTCACTATTTCAATTTAGTTGCCATTAATGCTTTCTAAATGCATTGAACCTAGTCTTTATGTGTCACCATTTCATTTAATTCTATTTTATGAGTCATTTCTTGATGAGCACTCATCTGGTTAGTTTCGGATCGAATCGAGTTAACTTGCTTTGAAACCGACGGTTAGTTTTCAAGTTCCTTAGTTACCCTAAAATATTTTGGAGAAAATATATTGATTCTTTGAACCTATACCTTCTATTTAATTCCAAGCATTTATTTCTTGATGGTATGTGCATTTAATGCATTGTCTAGTTGGAAAACCAATTTGATTTGGTTTCAGTAACGGGTAGTCACGAATCAAGGCTTTCGGTTAACTCCAAGATATTTTTATCAAAATATATAGATACCTTGAATATGTACTATACATGTCATTCCAATCATTCAATGCTTAATGATATGGGCATTTAATTCACATTAAATACCTAACTTAGGTGGTAAACTAAATTGGTTTAGTTTCGATAACAGTTGGTCGCATCCTAAGTGTCTTGATTCCCTTCCTAGATATTTTGTAGGAAAGTTGTAGGAAGGTTCCTTGGTCATTTAAAGGCCTCTTATGTGGTACTTTAATGATGGATAGGCCCTTAATTCATTGGGCTTAGGTCAGTTTGTCAAAACAACTTGAATTTGGTGTAATTCCAAATCATGCCTAACTCCTTAATCACCTTTATGATTTAGGGTTTGTCATGAGCTTTCCAAGCCTTGATTAAGGTCTCTTTTATTGTTTATTGGTGATATTTGATATAATATGCATAAATGAAATAAATATTTTTTTGTGTTAAACCGACAAGATTCAGTGTTTGTAAATCTTTTATAGTCATGGTAAGTAACCGAGGTAATTGTTTGAAATATCCTAAATATTTAAGGGTAGTGGCTAATTTTTATCTATACTAAAGATGATTTAATGAAAATTAAATTTTAGTAAATTCATTTTAGACCCCTTTAAATTATGGAAATTTCGAGGTTGACCCGAAACTTTTATTTAATTGCATTTAGTCAAATTTAACAATTTTTGTGTTGTTCTCATGTTTTTGGGTATTTTTTATATTACAGTGTGATCCCAGGTAGAAATTCATTCCCTTCAAACCTAAGTTTCAAGTCTATATGAATTTGTACTTGATCTGACATTGATTGGGCGGGACAAAATGTAGTGTCTATAAGCTCATGTTTAATTATATTATTATTTTTATAGCCGAATATCTACGTTATTGGATACAACTGTGTTGTATTATGTAATATAAATTATTTGTTGGTGGTAGCATTTAAATGTTAATTACTGTTGATTTTCTGAACAAAACATGTGTATAATATTATCTAGATAGAAGAGATTATGTCAATTTTTTTGTTCAATTTTGTTAACATGACTTCAGCATGATATCGCATTTTATATTGAATCCTCTTGAATTGCTTTTTTGATTAGGAAGTTTGTCTTTAATTTTTTATGGCATATTTCCATTCTATTACCTTAGATGTATACTCATATACTGGCTTTAAGCAGCAAGTGGCTATTCGTTTTAGTTTTGTTTTTCTTTCTAGATTTCTGTCTGTTCCTAGATTTTGTTCCTTGAGTTCTATGTCTGTTCCAATGTTTCGGTATTTTTGTTCCCAGATATCTGATGTGTTGGCGATGTAATGTGTAGTGGGAACAATAATTATATATCTCCACTATTTTTGTTTTAGAACACGAAATGGTTATTATTATCCATTTAACTCGCATTTTTTATTTCATGATTCTATTTTTTTTTATTGTTTGATAAAGATTTAATTAGTTTTCTTTTATAATTATTTTATTTTTGATTGGTTATTTTCTATGCAATATTTTTTTATTATTATTATTTATACATATACTCAAATACGTTTTTATATGTTTTCTTTTTACAGATTTAGGTAGTTTTGTTTGATCTTCATTATATTTCAAGAAACGAGGTTGATGACAATGTAGTTAAATCAAAGAAGAAGTTAAAGCTAACTTTTGGTGGTGAAGAGCAAAACAGTAGTATTAGATAGATAAAGTAATGTGAATATATTTCCCATTTTAAATTGCAGAGTTTTATTTCTATTTCTATTTCTATTTATTTTTTAAATTTTAATCTTTTCTTATGAATTATGTTTTGATTTTTGAATTATTGATTATTTAGTTGCATATGCAAAATGGAGCATTGAAGTAACAGATTTGGATAGACAGTACACATTTTTTTTTTTTTTTTGTTTCGATTTAACTCATTCTTAATTGTGATATTATTTTAATGGATGAGATTTTGTGTTATTGGATACTGATTGTGTTGTATTTGTAATATATATTGTTTATGAGAGATGGTATTTAAATGTTAATTATTATTAATGTTTAAGAAAATAGTTATAGAACGTTGTATAAAAATATGAGATTATGTCAAAAAAAATAAAAAAAATTAGGTTCATTTTATTTACGTCTGTGCTGCCAGGCACGAGTTATACCCTAGTGTTAGTCCCTTGAGAAAGGGATAGGACATTAGGTTGGATTCCGGTGCTATTTCCAAGCCAACGTCATTGCTACGTTAGTCAGACTCGGTTAACTTGGTTAAATGGGGCAATGTTGGATGATGCAAAATCAAGACAGAAGACATTGGCTTGCGTCGGCATACGTGGCAAACAACGGGGTCGCTAGACGATCTAAGCGGACATCGGGTATGATCAAACGAGACACGGTGATCCTAAGCGCAATGCGAGGATCGGCATTCACAAGGGCCAGCTTATGCATAAGGCTAACCAAATGTGACAGAACGTGGGCACAAAAACATGTTCTGGGCAGGCAGGCGGTATAGGAAGGCGTCAACATCCGTTAGCATAACCAAGGAAACAAAATAGTGAACAGGAAGCATGTAGGCATGACGGGTAATAAGTAAAATGTTGGGCTAAAGAGTTAGCTCGTGGAAGCTGCAAGAGACGAGAAGCTCCAAGGCAGTTATGGACATTTCTATACAGATAAGGCTGAGAATAACTACCCATCTATGGGCTTGGCAGTCAAGTGTCTCACATGTGTCAACTTCTTGCCTAGATATTTGGGGATGTCAACTGCTAACCATTCTTTGTAAATATTGTTTGTGGATGTCTAACTTTGATTAGAGTGTTAATTTCAGCGAATTGTATACCGAAATCGTAGACACTTTGGTTCTTTGTTCTTAAGTAAATACAAGGTTGGATTTTTCCTGTAATCCTATTTGTGCCTTTGCATGGGTGTGTGATATTCTGTTTATTTTCGGTGTATTATATTATACAAACATTGTAGGAACTTGGTTGACTGATTGTGCTAATGATCAGACCATCACTTGGTTACTAATTTGTGTTGAAAATTTTAACCCTTTGACAGTGGGTATTAGAGCAAGGCAATGAAAATGGCCTATGCATCAAGTGTAAACAGTCGACTGGAAGTGTTGAAAAACTATGTCAGTGGACCATCGACGGGCAGCGAGGTAAACCTATCTATCCAAAACATTGAACGGAGGGTCGACGTTGCGAATCTTTGAGCCTTCTCCCAAGAATTCTATACCGATATATCGGCCAGGTTCAAGTCCATGGCAAAGGACATGAGTGCACCGATGTTTGGAAGATAAACCTCAAAAATATGGAGGAAGAAGTTTCCTTACTGAAAACATCACTAGACAAGGAACGCAAGATGAATCAGCAAAGGTCCAAGTACCGGAACCTAAACCATTCTCTAGCGCTAGAAACACAAAAGAATTGGAGAACTTTCTGTTAGACGTTGAGTAGTATTTCAAGGATGCACACATTCCAGACTCTGAACGGGTGACTATAACCATGATGTACCTCAATGGTGATATGAATCTATGGTGGAAGACACGAGTTTCAGACAAAGACCATGAGTAGATCACGAAGTGGAGAATTTTGCAAAAGGAATTAAATTAACAATTCCTTCTCAGTAATACTTCCTGGATTGCTTGGGAGTCCCTAAAGAATTTGAAACAGACGGGTATGATACGTGAGTATTTAAAGAACTTTACCCAGATGATGCTAGACATAAAGAACATGTCCAAGGAGGACAAACTGTTTAATTTCATGTCGAGATTGCAACAGTGAGCACAAGCACAATTACGGCAACAAGGTTCGCGTAACGTGCCTGCTGTAATTGTTGCTGTTGATAGTTTGGTTGATTACAAACTAAGTAATCAATGCAAATTTTCTATCGGCACCAAGGGCAAAGACAAATAGTGTGGTTCGAAAGAAGAGAAGAACAAGACCCATGATCTAAAGAAGAAGAGAAATGCTAGTTATTTCCAAGCAAAATCTAAAGGCGAAGGGCCATCCTGGTTTAAAGACAACAAGAATCAGGGGTGTTTCCTATGCTACGGACCTCACTAGATGAGAGATTACCCCAAGAAAAATAAGATCAGTGCTATTGTTGCCAAGAACTAGGGAGATGATGATGAAACATCTCCTACACAAGTCAATCCCTTGCAAATTTTTAGCGCACTTCGTGTTGAGATGACCCCGACACAACAACGCAACTTATTGTATGTAAAGATGCTGATAAACGGTTGTGAAATACTAGTGATGGTCGATATCGGCACTACTCACAACTTAGTTGCTGATCGAGAAGTTGACAACCTTAAGTTCAGATTAGTGAAGAATCTTAGCCAAATCAAAGTGGTGAAATTTGAAACTATGCCTATCCATGGCTTAGTTTGTGCCGAATTGAAGATTAGTACGTAGAAGGGAAACATGAATCTGATGGCAATACCATTGGATAACTTGGACATCATCTTGGGGGCTTGTTGATTGCAGATGAGAAAAGACCTACTTTTGTTTACACCACTGAACGTGAACAGTCTGAGAAGGATGGTAAACAAAAAGTTGGCATGTTGTCAGTTTTGCAAGTGAAGTTGGGTATAAGGCACAACGAGGATACTTACCTTGCTACGCTGATCGAAATCAAACCAGAACAGATGGTGGAATTTCCTAACACTGTTGCTTAAATTCTCAAGGAATATAGCAATGTTATATCCCCAGAACTCCTGAAAACCATTCCTCTTTGGTAGGCTGTTAATCACAAGATTGAGTTGGAACTTAGAGCAAGGTCTTCTACCCAAGCCCCTTACTGAATATCTCCGTCGGAGTTGGCTGAATTAAGAAAACAAATTGGTGAAATTTTAGATTTTGGATATATGAATCCATCCAAAACCCTATGCGGTACACCGATTCTATTCCAAAAGAAGACCGATGGCATGATGCGCATAAGCGTCAATTACCGGGTGTTGGCCCAATGAGCTATCCAAGAGGGAGGGTAAATTGGGTAAATAAAAAATTATTAAAGAAAATAATTCAAAAATTCAAATAATTAATTTTAATCCTAAATTTAATTATTATCTTTATATCACAGCGAAAATATAAAACCAACTAGGTGCACACCAAATAATAAAAATAAATATTGTACAGATAGCAGCACACCAGAAATTTATACTAGTTCACCAAGCTACTCTTGGCTAATTTAGTCCTCCGAGCCTCACAGAAAGTCGCACCCACTAAACTCAAGATTCCTTTAAAGGTAGGAACCAAACCCTCACAAAGATTCTTTTCACAGACTTAAAATCAACCTTTACAAATTCTTTTTCACAAGCTTGGGAATAACCTTTACTTTTTACAAACTCAAGAATAACCTAATTCATTTTTAAACTAAGGCTAAAGAATCAAAACCTTACAAACACTCCAAATATCCTTTTACCCGGTAAGTATAGAACCGTTACAAACTTGCTCACAAATCCATTATATCTAGGAAGAATTACTATCTCAATCTCTTTATAGGAAAAGACTGAAACCAGCTACCCTTAGATTAAATACTCCCAATAGTATTTAATCCATTACTCAACTCACCAATTACAAATTGATAAATGATTTTTTTCACTTGGAGCTTCTACCACCCCCAGAAAAATTAGAACTCAATTAATATCCCAAAACTAGTGATAGAAAAGTGAGATATTTAAAATCTGATTTTAAACAAAAATAGGTAGCACGTAGTTGAGCACGTAATCAAATTTATTCAAGAAATTGTTTCAAAATATTTTTCAATAAAAAATCAAAAAATAATTTCTCAAGATCAAATTCCAAATATAATCAAGCATTTACTAAATAGAAAATAATTTGGAAAGATCTCACCCGGAATCCACTGAAAGAATAATTATAATAATGTCACTTCAGATTCGATAGCAGCAATGATCCACAGTAAATAATTCTCAAGAATAACTCTTAGTAAAGCTCTCACAATTCTCTTAGTAAAGCTCTCACAAATAATTCTCAAAATAAGTTTTCTAACGGCTAGTTCTCACTTGTTAGGACATTTAATTTCTCTTATAGACCCCTTTTATCATTAAGATTTCATCCTGGTTCAAATCACTTAAGTATAGCTTTCAAATTTCTCAATTAAGTCCCCCAAATATTTCTCAATCATAATTAAATAGGATAAAAAGAATTATATGTACAAAATTGAAAAATATTCAAACTTAATGAACGATATCTATAGGGATATCATAATATATGTTGCATATCTCAAATAACATTAAATCCCTAATATATCTTGTGAATCCTAACCATAAAAAGTCTAGTAACCGCTACTTTTAGAATAAAATCCAGAATTCCACAATATCCTGAAACAGTACCATAAGTCGACTTACCAATAATCATTGATCGACCGCTCGATTCAGGATGTAGCCAGGCCAAAAATCTATCGCTCATCGGTCAACCTATCTGTCGACTTAGAGATTCAGAGAGTTACATTTCTATTCATAGGTCGACCCCCCTATCGACTTATCGATTCAAAGAGTTCATATTTAAATTCAGGTCGACCTACCTGTCGACCGAGAGATACAGAGACTTTTCTTTCTATGCTCCGGTCGACTTATCTATCGACTTACTAATGCTGAAACACTTCTCTCAATTCATTTTTAATCTATTTTCATTGATGTTTTTGCCTCTTTAACCGATTTCTTTTCTCGGTTAGCTCCACTAAATACTTAAATTCGATTTTAATAAATTATTAATATTTCTTTTTCAATTACATATAGGACCAAATAATTTAACTAATTAGGATCCTATCAAAAACACATATATTTATAAAAATCATTTAAAAATCTTTTTGTGTCGTGTGTGATCCTAATTGGGATATTAAGAATTGAAATTTAACCTGAGTTGTTTTTCCTAGGTTCTTCAAATTCTTCAACCTCTTAATCCTTTATCATCTTTGTCATCATCTTTTAGTATCCATTTATTACTTGTCATCATATCTTCATCATTGGAACTAATAAACTGAAATACTCAATTGAACTGTTAGTTCCACAAAAAATATCAACCTTTAACTGTCCATCAAAATCTTAGGATCAACTCCGGGCATTGAACAAGGTAACTATTAAAAACAAGTACTATATTCCTAACGTTGCAAACTTGTTTGATCACCTTGCTTAATCCAAGTATTTCACAAAAATGGACTTGATATCATGATATTAGCAGGTTCGAATAGTAGTAGGTGGAGAACCAAAGATGGTGTATGTAACACGGTACAGTTCCTACGAATTTCTGGTTATGCCATTTGGTTTAACCAATGCCTCTGCTACATTTTGTAATCTGATAAATCACGTGATGTATGAGTTCCTAGACCGTTTTCTTATCATCTATCTTAACGACATCGTGATGTATAACTAGACGCTAGAGGATTATCTTGTGCACTTGAAAATGATTCTCTCTAGGCTAAGAGATAATCAACTGCATGTGAAGAAGGAAAAGTGTGAGCTTTTCCATGAGGAGATGATATTCATTGGACATTGGGTGAGCTAAGGAAAAGTACGAATGTATGAACAAAAGGTACAGGCCATTGTTGATTTGGCAACACTTAAGAAGGTTGGAAAACTGCGTTCGTTTCTTGGATTTGCGAATTACTATTGGAAGTTCATATAAAGATATTCAAACAAGGTAAGTCTACCTATGGATTTACTGAGGACAGATGTGAGAATGGACTCTGAAATGCCAATAGGCATTTAACCGGCTAAAAGATATAGTTTCTGCGGAACTTGTTTTAAGACTGTCAAAATTCGAGGTGTCTTTCAATGTGTGAACAGATGTATCTGACAGAGCAATCGGTGGTATCATAATGCAAAAAAGACACTTAGGCCATGTTTGGTTACTGTTTCCATTCCAATCCAACCCAACCCAAATATTATGGGATTGATTTTTTAGAACGCATTCGGTAACACAAAACTCACCTAACCCAATCCAAAAAATGAGAATTGATTCTCAAAATCACAAGGAAATGAGAAAAACAAAATTAATTTTTTTTGTGCCCAAAAAACTCAACCCAACTTTAGGGACAAGCTCAGAATTTTGGTAATTGTTAACGACACCTGGTAGAGGAATATTACGTCGCTAACTTACACCATAAGTGTACGGGTCAAGTTTTAATTTAGATCAGAAAAGTAAGGGTATCGTGTCTACAGGAAAAGGTTGACATTATTATTGAATATCGCGATTATCATAACCTAATTTTATCTAGGCAAAAAACAATGTAATTTATAATTAATAAAAATTAGTACTAAAAGACTAATTAATCTAATTAAACTATAACACTATTTTGAGACATTTAAGGGAAAAGATTACCTAGGAATTAATTTCATTTAATTAAATGTGTTTGATTTCGTTTTAGTTTACGTTAACGGAGTTTGACTTATCCGACAATCTCAGTTCGTAAACTCACTCGCCACCTTTCCCGAGTGTAAGATGAGTGAATACGTAACTTCGCATCAATGAAGAAGTCCTCCTCAATGTCTTAACGACACTAGGTCACGTGAGTCTCGCCCCAACGTCATTGATTGCACACTTTCCAACTCCCTCCCGGGTTATTGGATCATCGCGTTGTGTTTAACCTAGTCCGAATTCGGGGTTACCTCTCTCGAGTGTCAAACCCGGATTTCTCACTATATCATAACAAGCATAATAATCATGACAAACCGATAAACACCATCTAATTTATAAAGAACAACCATTAACGAAACACAAACCCAAATTAATAACATTTTCATAAATTATATTAATCCCTAAGCAAATCCATGTTTAGCTAACAGCCATAACCGTATATACAATGAATAATGAGTTAGACATGCTCAAACTGTAATCCTAAATTAAGAAATGAAGAAAGAAATGAAGAGAACTAGTCGTAGTATGAAGGTTTGACGCTAAAAACGTTCCAAGATCACTTCTCCTTCTTCGCTTCATGTTCTTCTCCTTAGGATTTGCTTGAGCTCCCAAATTCCTCTAAAAAATATGCTCTAAAGAGCTATATGGCCGAAAATGAGGGAGGAGTAAGGATTAAATAGAACAAAATATCCTAAAATATCTAAATAATATCTAAATCTGGTGTCGAGTGACCACCGCGACAATGGGATGTCGGCTGGGGTCACGGTCTCGGTGGTAGAGACAGTGGTGGATTCAGGAACCTCTCTGCAGTTTTACTACCACGGCAGTGAGTCTCACCGCCGCGGTGGTGGATGTTCAGCAAGAAAAAATGCCTCTTCGCATATTCACCGCCACAGCGATTGTCTAAGCGCCGCGTCGGTGGGCTGCTTTTTAGAATATTGCTTCCATGCTTGTTTTTCCACCGTTCTTCCACTATTCTTGGTCCAATTTAATCGTTTACGATCCGTTTTCGTCCCTTTTTACCCTACACACCTGATTTAATACAAAAAGAATAAAAACAAATTAAAACCTATTAAAATACTATAAAAGTACTCTAAAACTAACAAAACTGGTTTTGGGAATAAACAGATAAATCACACCTATCAAATACCCCCAAACTTGGAATTTTGCTAGTTCTCGAGCAAAACACTCACACTAAAATGAAAAACACAACTAAATTAAATAACATGAACAACCTAAACACAAACAATCTACACATAACGATATGCGAGTTTTGAATACTTCTATCAACCAAGTCATTTTCCCTTCAACAATCTTCAGTCATATTGAGTTTAGGTGGTAAAATGAACCATGTGGTGTTCTAGAATTTCGACATTCAATAATGGTGAACGTCATTCTAAATCCTTTCAACGTGTATGTGCGAGACTCAATAATATAGCTATACAATGACCGGATTGGATTATCTACCAATTAAACTCACGACTTAGACCATAAAGGACTAGGATATCTATATGCCTAATTGGGGTCTGTTGTAGAATACCCAAGAGGGGGGATGAATTGGGTAATTAAAAATAATCAAAATAAAACTTGATAAATTAAATAATTAATTTTAAACCTAAATTAATTATTATCTTTATAACACAGCGGAATAATATGATCAATCTAAGTGCATACTCAAACAACAAAAGTAGCAAAATAATAATGCAACACACAAAAGATTTATATTGGTTCACCAAGCTACTCTTGGCTAATCCAGTACCCCGAGCTGCACGGAGGTCGCACCCACTAAAACCAAGATCCCTTTAAAGGTAGGAACCAAACCCGCACACTGATTCTTTTACAGGCTCATAATCAACCTTTACAATTTCTTTTTCTCAGGCTAAGGAATAACCTCTACTTTTTACAGGCACCTAATTCTTTTTAACACTAAGGCACAAGAATCAAAACCTCACAAAACACTCCAACTATCCTTTTCATAGGTAAGGATGGAACCTTTACAAAACACTCACACTAATTCTATTCAAGAAGAATTAATACCTCAATCTCTTTACAGGAAGAGAGTAAAACCCAGCTACCCTTGATTAAATATCCCCAATGATATTTAACCCGTCACAACTCACCAATATAAAAATTGATAAGTTGTAAATCTCACTCGAAGCTTTTACCACCCCAGATAAATAAAAACTCAATTAATATCCCAACTAGTGACAGAAATATGTGAGATACAAAAATCTGATTTTAACAAGAATATGGGTAGCAAATTGGAGCACGTAATTAGATTCAATAAATTGTTTTGAAAGAATATTTTCTTCAAAAATGAAAAACAATTTCTAAGATCAATTTTCAAAATATAAAATAATAAAAAATAAACAATATGGAAAGATCTCACCCGGAATCCACATAAATAATTATTAGAACAATATAGCTTAAAATCTGGTATCAGTAAGAATAGATCACAATTGATTATCATAATCACTCTTAGAATAGCTTACAATAACGTAGAATACTATCTCTTATAAAAACTCTCTCAAAATGATATAGAATTATTAACTCTCTTAGAATGATTCACTTCTCTAATAAAAATCGCAGGTCTATTTAAAGGAACATGTAATCAGCCTTCTAACGACTAGTTTACAAGTGTCATGACAATAAAAAGCTCTTATAGACCCCTAATAACAGAAGGACTTCATTTATATTCAATTTCACTTAATAACAACTTTCAAAACACTCAATTAAACCCCAAAGTATTTCTCAATCAAAATAAATAAGTATAGAATCAATTTTAAGTATCAAATTGAGAAACATTAATATTTAATGAATCGTATTGAAATGATTTAATTAGTATATGAACCATATCTTAAATATAGAGAATATCCCCGAAATCTCTCTCAAATCCTAACCAAAAGTGACTACTTTTGGATTTAAACTTGGATCAAATAGTATCCTGAAACTACGCGTTCAGTCGACTGCCCAGTCGACTGAAAGATACTGGAAGTAGCCCATGCAGTTCATCGGTTGACTGCTCGGTCGACTCTACGATTCAGAGAGTTTGTCATGCTTTCACCGGTCGACCTATCAGTTGACTCTTCGATTCAAAGAGTTCAGTTATTTTCACCGGTCGATCTATCGGTCGACTCTTCAATTCAGAGAGTTCATCCACCATTGGCTTGTCGACTCCTCAGTCGACTGCTCCCTTCTGGATTTTTTCTCTGATCTCATTTTTTATTTACTTTCTTTTACTATTTTGCCCCTTTATCCATTTTTATCTTTAAATAAGCTCTACTAATATTCTTATATTCCATTTTAGTCATTCAAAAATATTTCTTTTCAATTCACATAGGAGTAAATAATTACACTTAACCAAAACACACATAAAAGATAAAAATCATTTTGTGTCATGTGTGTGTTCCTAAATAGGATATTAAGAGTTAAGATTTACTTGGGTTGTTTTTTCTAATTTCTTCAAAATCTTAATACTTCTTCATCATCTTGATATCTTCATTTAGTATCCATTCAATTAGACATCTTCATTACTGGAACTTTAAATCACTGAAACACTTAATCAAACATTAGTTCCACCAAAACATCAATACTTAATTGTTCATCAAAATCTTAGGATCAACAGGGTCCACTCTCCACTAATGTAGGCTTGGAAGTTCATAAAGATCAAAAGGACTTGGTTTGATTATGGAATATTTGGCAAGGGTATTTCGGAATAGAAAACGGGTTAACGTTGTTAACTTAACGTTACCCAAGGCTCAACACTTAGCACATTCACTCTCGAAACCCCATAGATAAATTAGAAACAAACCCGAACAATCATTTAAAACCGACGTACTCACTTATTAAAAAGAAACGGAATTAAACAATATTTACATAGTTTTTTTTTTTTTTTAATCTTACCACACCCATAGTTTTTTTTTTTAAATCTTACCACACCCCCAAACTTATTCAATTATTATGATTTCACGGGTGTGGTTTAAACGAAAGAAAAATGACAAGTGATTACTCAAATACCAAACCAATCCGAAGTTTGCCCTAAACCCAACCGCTCACATCAAGCAGCATATTCGAATGCTAACTTGATTCACTCAAATTGTGCCTTTTATTCAGTGATATAGGTTTATTAAAAGATTAATTGGACAGGGTATTTGTTCCTGTACTCAGAATTGATATGGCAATTAGGTTTCGACAGAGTAATGAGGGATAAACATATAACATGGTAAGCTTAAAAGACTCAAGCAAGAAAATGAATGTCTCAATCATATCTCCTAAACTACCTTACCTAGGATTTTGCCTCAAGCTTCCCCTCAATCAGGTTCTAGAACCCTTAATTTTTCATGAGTTTGGCTAATCAATAATCATCCTCAAATCAATTGAATAGAAATATATTAAGTCTATGTGCTTGTGCAAATTAAGATCTACAATAACTTTCACTAAAATGCATTGTCAAGCACACAGAACACACATGTATGAGTATTACCCTTGACCTCGAAAACAACCAAGGGGTAATATCATCATCAGGTAATGGCCTAGATAAACGCAAAACTCAGCATGCAATAACAACAACACAAAAACATTCTAAACTAAACAAACATGCAATACGATAAAACAGTAAAACATACTAATATCCTACACATCACCATCAAACTTGAACCGGACAATGTCCTCAGCGACCCAATCATCAATCTCAACATATAAAATTGAAGCATACTGACGAAGGGGGTTTAGAATATGTACCTAGGAGGCAAGAGAATCTCGCCTTCGAATCAAATCGATAGAGATGGATTTAACTTATTTTTTACCTTGGGTTGCATCCCAAAAAGCGTGTGGTTTATTGTCTTCTGCCCGACACAAAGAACGACTCATCAAAGAGCAGTTTCCACCCATAGTAAGTGTCATACAATACTACATATAGGTTTTGGTTCAGTACGCCCTCAAGCTTGGAGAGATTTGTATTTGATCAGCTCAAGCTTTCAACAGGATGTTTCACCGGCTCATGTACTTCATGGGCCTGGAAGAACGTTGCTAATTGCAATGAAGGATAAATGAGCCACATCGGATTCTTGTAGATATGATCGTCTGGGATCGATGGTGTCATCATATTTTGGATCTCCAATGGTAAAGAATCACAATCGTTGATCCACGCTTGGGTTCTCATATAATTCGAGTAAGCATAGTTGAACTCTCCCCAGCTCCTTCCGCTTGTTTCCGGCTCCTCACGGTGGCTTTCACTGAATGTGGCTTGTGAATCTCTCAATACCACCGCTTCTGACTCAACCTCAATAAAGTAGATTAGTTAAGCGATTTGCGTCTCAAGAGACGTTACGGTCGTATTGATTTCAGCATAGACCGTCTCGATATTGTCGAGACAATCCTCGTGCTCTTTGATCCTGTCATTCGTCTTCCTCCAAAACACTTGATTCTCCCCAATAAAATCAGCGAATATTTTCTCCAAAATGGGGGGAAGACTCAACGTATTGGTCTAGGGTGTCAATCCATGGTTCCAAAGCGGTGGAACTATCCCCCAAGCTTTGGTATCTTCTTGAATAATTCTAACAGTGAAAATCATACTCGGCTATGTCGTCCAGTACCCGATAGTCTTCATTCGTGGTTAGTTGGTCAAAAGATGTGGTACAGTTTCCTCTTTCTACCCAAGTTCTGGTTGCGGCTTGTAACCCATCGAGGAAGCTCAGTAGTTGACACTTCCTCAGGAAACGATGGTTCGGAAACCAGAGTAGAAAATCCTTGTATTAATTCCAAGCACTATAAAATGGCTCGAAATCCCATTGAAAGAAATGCATCAATACTCATCGATCTAACATCGTCAAGTACCCTGCATAAGAAATAAAAACAAAACTACAAAACAAAAATTATAAACAAAAAAAAATGTTTAAAGTAAATTCGGGTCATTTACTCACAATATCTACAATAATAAAATAAAAAAAAAATAAAAAAAAACAATCCCTGGTAACGACGCCAAAAACTTGGTAGCGAAATATTACATCGCTAATTTACATCGCAAGTGTATAGGTCAAGTTTTAGTATAGATCAGGAAATTAAGAGTATTGTGTCCACAGGAAACGTTGAGATTATTATCGAATACCGCGATTATCATAGCCTAATTTTATCTAGCCAAAAAATAATGTAATTTATAATTAATAAAAACTAGTACTAAAATACTAATTAATCTAATTAAACTGTAATACTATTTTGAGACGTTTAAGGGAAAAGATTTCCTAGGGATTAATTTCATTTACTTAAATGCGTTTGATTTCGTTTTAGTTTACGTTAACGGCGTTCGACTTATCCGACAATCTCAGTTCGTAAACTCACTCGCCACCTCTCCTGAGTGTAAGACGAGTGAATACGTGACTTCATGTCAATAAAGAAGTCCCCCTCAATGTCTTAATGACACTAGGTCACGTGAGTCTCATCCCAACATCATTGATTGTACACTTTCCAACTCCCTCCCGGGTTATTGGATCGTCGCGTTGTGTTTAACTTAGTCCGAATCTGGGGTTACCTCTCCCAAGTGGCAAACCCGGATTTCTCACTATATTATAACAAGCATAATAGTCATGACAAACCAACAAACACAATCGAATTTATAAAGAACAACCATTAACGGAACACAAACTCAAACAACTAACATTTTCATAAATTATATTAATCCCTAAGACAATCCATATTTAACTAACGGCCATAACAATATATACAATGAATAACGAGCTAAACATGCTCAAACCATAATCCTAAATTAAGAAATAAAGAAAGAAACAAAGAGAACTAGCCGTAGTCTAAAGGTTTGATGCTAAAAACGTTCCAAGATCACTTCTCTTTCTTTGCTTTGTGTTCTTGTCCTTAGGATTTGCTTGAGCTCCGCAAAATTCTCTCAAAATATGCTCTAAGGAGCTATATGGCCAAAAATGAGGGAGGATGAAGGATTAAATAGAACAAAATATCCTAAAATATCTAAATAATATCTAAATCTGGTACAGAGTGACCGCTACAGCGGTGGGATGTCGGCTAGGGTCACGGCCTTGGCGGTGGATTCAAGAACTTCTCTCCAGTTTCACAGCCACAACGGTGAGTCTCACCGTTGTAGTAGTGGATGTTCAGCAAGAAAAGACGTCTCTCTGCATATTCACTTCCACGATGGTGGTCTGGACACCACGGCAGTGGGCTACTTTTCAGAATATTGTCTCCATGCTTGTTTTCCCACCGTTCCTCCACCGTTTTTGGTCCGATTTGATCGTTTACAATCCGTTTTCATCCCTTTTTGCCTCACACACTTGATTTCATACAAAAAAAATAAAAACATATTAAAACATATTAAAATACTATAAAAATACTCTAAAACTAACAAAATTTATTTTGGGAATAAATAGATAAATCACGCCTATCAACACTCCATGTTCGAACTTCATCCCACATATTTTGGAAATCCTTTATTTGTTTACTAATGTCTTTCATTCCTCCTCCTCGCCATTCTCTTTCGTTTTCTCTTCACCAAACTCTTCTTCGCCAGTCGCCATCATTTATGCCGTCTTTATCGAACTCGTTTGGCACAATCATCATCTTTGTCATCTCTCCATCGTCATTGTCTCTCCATCCTGTCATCGTCTTCGCTATCCACTTCATCCTCGCAATTGTCAATCATAAATCGTCAATTATCTCTCTGCGTGTTTTCATCTTCTTCGTCTTCGTAGTGGATGTAGATTGCTGTTTACAAATCGTCAATCGCAAATCGTCAATCATTGTGCCCAAAAAATGACTTCGGGGTGGATGTGGATTCCCTTCCCATTACCATTCGTTAATCACAAATTGCTTTCCTCCGTCGGATTCTTGGAGCTTTTCCGATTCGCTGACCAATTTGATTGCGTTCTGATAGGAATTGGGAGCGTCGAGGTATTCATTCATAACTGTGTATTGCCATTGTTCCTCCAACTGGGCATCTTTATGGGTAGGTAAGTTCTTCTAAGGAGGATTTTCTCTCTCTATAATATCAATTTCATTTGGGGGTTTTCTTATTTGGGATCAGAAAAACATGAATTAGGTTGCAGATTTATTTTTGTGGTGAATGTGGACTGGAATTGTGGTGGGCTTTTCCGATTTGTTTTTTTCTCCAATCTTCTTTGATCTGAAATTACTATGAATACTACCTTTAGGGATCTTTGTTGCAGTTTTGTTTGGATGATTTTTAGTTTTTAGCAGTTTGTTTTTGAATTCTAGCTTTTAGCACTTTGCAGTTTGGATGATTTTTGTAGTTGAAACAATTTGTAGTTGCAGTTTTGTTTGGAATTTTTGTTTCAATCAATGCTTAGTTGCAGTGAGTGATTCTATATATTGTGTATTTTTGGATTGTTGTGTGATTGATCTTGTTTGGCTTGGTATGTTATTTGTTTTTCATGTTTTTGTTGTTTGTTAATCGATTAGTTGCGCAGATGATAGCTCTAAACGTGGTGAGTTTATTGTTGAGAAACAAATTCAAAAATAATGTGATTACCAAATGCGATCATGTTCCCCGTACAAAAAAAAATTGTCGTTACCCAACGCAATTATGTTCCCAATAGGAAACTGAATTTTCAACTCAACCCAATGCAACCCATCCTAGTTGGGTTGAGAAAAGTGAGAACACTAACCAAATACCACCTTAATTACTTATGAGATCAGGAAGTTGAAGGGTGTTGAACAACGATATTCAATGCACGAGAAAGAAATGACAGTTATTGTTCATTGTCTCGATACATGGAAGCATTACTTGATGGGGACAAAGTTCACAATTGTTGATCCCAAGGTTTTGATAGACAATTAAGGGTTGATGTTTTTTGTGGAACTAATGTATGTATTGAGTGTTTCAGTTTAAGGAGTTCCAATTAAGATAACATCATGAAGTAATTATGAAGAAAGTAGATACGGAAATTAAAAGATTGAAAATTCTAAAGAATCTAAGTGAAAACAACTCAAATCGTTTTTACTCTAAATATATCCCGATTAGGATCACACACAACACAAAAATGATTAATATTTACGTGTGTTTATATTAAGGTCCTAATTAAGCTCAACTATTTGCTCTAATGTGAAATTGAAAAAGGAAAATTAACCTAAGCAAGATTAGTGTTTAAATTAATTATTAGTGTCAATTTAGTTAATCGAGAAAAGAAATTGATTAAAGGGTTTAAATCGTCGAAGATTGGAGTTGAAATAATTTAAAGAGAAGTTGTTCCAACAGCAATCGGTCAACCGACCAAAAAGGATCGGTCAATCGATGGGAAAGGGCTGCAGAATTGGGGAGTTTCTGAATCGATAGGTCAATCGATCAAGAGTGATCAGTCAACCGATGGCCAAAAGGTGAATTGTTTGTATCGATCGGTCAACAGACCATTGATGATTGCTCAGCTGACCAGAGTCGAAAAATAACCTAGAGAAGCATCCTGAATTGATAGGTCAACCAACCCATGGGGGATCGATCAACTGATTGTTGTTTGAGAAATGGCATAGGCTACAACCTTAAACAATCGGTCGACTGATGGCTTATGATTAGTCAACCGACTGAGCTATTTTAGATTTCAAGGATTTTCGGGATCTAATCTAAAACTAGCCATTACTAGCCATTTTTTGGCTAATATTTTGGAGATATTCTATGGATTTGAACATATTATAGATATATTACTGTTCTTTGGATATTCCTATAGATTTGGTACATGAAATTAAAGTGTTTCTTTAATTTCTACATTTAATACTTCCTATCTAGTTTTTATTTGAGATTGAGAATTATTTGGGGTACTTAATTCAATGTTTTAAAATTCATATTTAAGTCAAATATACCATGAATGAAAGGTAATGATGTATGAGGTTTATAGATACCTTTTAGAGACATATCTTAAAGAAACTAGCAATTGGAGGGCATGTTTCAAATTGCTTTATATAGACCTACGAATTTTGAATATTATTCATCCGAATCAATCAATAATTGTGTCTGAGCTTTCTAAGAGTTATTATTCTGACATTATTTTGAGAGATCAATTGTGCGATAAGTTCTTGAGTTAAAGTATTGATTGTGTTGACGTCACCAATTTGAGCTATCTAGCATTTCAATCTATAATCTTTCGGTGTTATCCTAGTGAGATCTTTCCAAGCTATTAATCTTTATTGCGTATTCATTTTTCTATATTTGCTTGGTTGATAAGATATTGATAAAATCGTTTTTGAACTTTAAAGAGTATAAAAATTCTTTTAAAATGATTTTTGTGATAATCTGATTACGTGCTCAATTTTGTGCTACCCGTTTATTTTATAATCAGATTTTGAATTCCTCATGTAAATTCTATCACTAATAATTTTGGGACATTAATTAAGTTTAATTGATTTAAGGTAGTAAAAGGTTCGAGTAGGAAGAAACTTATTGATTCTTGTAATTTGTGAGTTTATGTGGATTATATACTATTGGGAGTATCTAGTCAGGGGTAGCTTGGGTTTTAATCTTTTCCCGAAAAAAGATTAAGATTTGAACTGTACCTAGTGGATAAAAATGTTAGGTTATTCTTTTACCTTGATAATAATTATGCTTGATTCCTCCTGATTAGAATTAATTTGGTGTGAATTATGACGGTTCCATCCTTAACAGTGAAAATGATACTTGGAGAGTTTGTGAGGTTTGATTCTTAGCCTAAAGTATAAAAGAATTAGATTTAATCCTTAGCATATAAAAGGATTATGTTATTCTTTAACTTGGTAAAAGATAAGGTTCTTCCTTAACTTTGAAAAATGATAATTGTAAAGGTTGATTATGAGTCTGGTAAAAGAATTGGTGTAAGAGTTTGGTTCCTACCTGTTAAAAAAATCTTGAGTTTAGCGGGTGCGAATCTCTATGGGGCTCAAAAGACTAAATTAGCCAAGAGTAGCTTGGTGAATTAGGATATATCCTTGTGTGTTGCATTATTACTTTATTTATACTCTTGTTGTTTGGGTTTGCACTTAGATTTGAACATTTATCTGCTACGTTATAAAGATAATAATTGATTTAGGATAAAATTGATTATTTTATTATTAAGTGTTGAAAGATTAAAATTTGTTTAAATTTTTATAACTACCCAATTCACCCCTTCTTTTAGGTAGCTCACTAGGCCAATAAAGTGATGACTGACAATGTGGCGAACACCTACTTTAAGACCCAAAAGAAGTTAACCTCGAAACAAGCACAGTGGCAAAAATTCCTAGCTTAGTTCGATTTTACATCGGTGCATAAACTAAGAAAATCCAATTTGGTTACTGATGCATTAAGCCAGAAAGAAGTTTTAGAATATGTTGCGTTGATTACTTAGGTGGAAACTGATTTCTTACAGAAAATTAGAGACTAGTCCCTACACGATGCATCCTACTATAAGCTTTGACAACAAGTCGATGATGGCGTTGTCTAAAGGTATTGGTTGGAAGACAGGTCGTTATATGTCAAGGGGAGATAACCTTATGTCCCAAGCAGAGGTGGATTAAGGAAATAGTTGTTATGTGAAACACATGACACTCATTGGGCGGGGTACCCCCAGTATTGAAAGAATGTATGCGTTGTTATCTCGGTCATTTTACTGGCCAAATATGAAGGATGACATAGAGACGTATATCAAGACTTGTCTTGTGTGCCAACGGGACAAGATGGAGATGAAGAAAGAAGATGGATTGCTACAACCATTGCCGATCCGGGAGAGACCGTGGCAGTCCGTTTCAATGGATTTTATTTTTCGTTTTCCAAAAATTGACGGTATGCATTCAATTGTTGTAGTAGCCGATCCATTTTCCATGTATGCAATGTTTACTTTTGCACCCCATGCATGTCTTGCCGATGTTGCAGCAAAACTATTTTATAAAAACATTGTAAAAATACTTTGGGCTGCCTAAAGACATAATTAGAGATTGAGATACTCGTTTCACGAGATGTTTCTAGATTGTGTTGTTTAATTTGATGGGCACAGAACTGAAATTTTCTATAACAAACCATCCTCAGACGGAGGGATAGACCAAAAGGATGAATTAATTGCTTGAAGAGTACTTGCAACATTATGTAATGGCAAGTCAAAAGAACTGGGTCGAGTTACTAGATAGTGCACAATTCTGTTATAATCTACACAAGTCGTTAACAACAGGAATGAGTCCGTTCGAGATTGCAAAAGGGCAATGGCCTCTAATACCAAATGAAGTGGTTGCTCAGCGTACTGGTGAGAGTTGTCCTATTGCCTATCGATTTACTCGGGCAAAATAAGAGCTGATTGGTGAGGCCAAGGACAGCTTGGCGAAGCGTAGCCGAAGAATGAAGAAGTATACAAATAAGCACCACAGAGAACTAGAATTCAGAGTTGAAGATCGAGTGATGTTGAAACTCACTCCACAATTTGGAACAAGATAAGCAGCAAAATGGTACACCGATGGTTGATACCGAAGTACGATGGACCATTTGAGGTGGTCAAGAAAGTTGGAAACGTTGCTTACCGGCTGAAGTTGTCAGACAAGTTGAAGATCCAACCCACATTCCATGTAAGTTTTTTAAAACCTTTCAATGAAGACTTACTGAATCTGGGCAGAAAACAGGCAAGGTGAGCATCTCCTGTAATTCGTAAACAATTTGATAAGGACATTGAGAAAATTCTGGATCACAAAACTGAAGGGATGAGTAAGAAGAACTGAAGGATCCGTTTCCTTGTTCAATGGAAAGGGTCAATCGGAACAGACACTAGTTAGGAGAAAGATGTATCCCTCTGGCAATTTTAAAAACAGATCAAAGAGTACTAGGACAAACACCCTCCAACGAGGACGTCGACCTCTTTTGTTGGGGGTGTTTTGTTAGTCCCTTGAGACCGGGATAGGACGTTGGGTTGGATTCTGGTGCCATATCCGAAACAACGTCCTTCGCCAAGTTAGCCAGATTCAGTTAAGTTGGCCAAACGGGGCAATGCTGGATGATACATAATCAAGAAAAAAGGCATTGGAATGCGTCGACATGCTTGGGACACAATGGTGTTGCTGGACAATGTAAGCAGACATTAGGAATGCTGAAATGAGGTGTGATGATCTTAGGTGCAACGCTAGGATTGGCATTCACGAGGGCCAGCTTGTGCATGAAACCAAGCAAACGTGACAAAATGTGGGTGCAAAAACACGTTCTGTGTAGGCGAGCGATATGGCGAGGCATTGACTTCCGTCAGCATGACTATGGGAACAAAACGGAGAACAGGCAGTAAGTTAAAACGTGAGGCTAAAATGTTAGCTCGTGGAAGTTGCAAGAGACTAGAAGTTCCAAGGCAGTTATGGGTATTTCCATACAAATGAGGTTGGGAATAACTGCCTATCTGTGGGCTTGACAAGTGTCTGACATGTGTCAACTTCCTACTTAGACAATTGGGGATGTCAACTGTTAACTGTTCTCTATAAATACTGTTTGTAGATGTCCAAATTTGGTTAGAGAGTTAATTCTTGCAAATTGTAAACCGAAATTGTAGATACTTTGGTTCCTTATTCCTGAGTAAATAAAATGTTGAATTTTTCCTGTAATCCTATTTGTGTCTTTTCATGAGTGTGTGATATTCTGTCTGTTTTTTTGTATTGTGTTGTACAACATGGATGAATGATTGTGCCAACTATTATGCTGCGTTTAGTACGTTGGAATGGAATGAAAAGGAATGGAATGACAATAGGATTGGAATTAGTATGGTAATGGAATGGAATGGTCATTACCATTCCTATGTTTGGTGACGAAAGGGATTACATGTGGTATTGGAATGATATCAGATGGTAAAATAGTAATTTTATTGAATTTTCAAACAGTATAATAATTAATTTAATTAAATTTCATTTGAATTTAAATATTTATTTAGTATTTGGTCTCATTTTTTAGTCAATTATTGATTAAAACCTAATCCTATATAATTGGGATTAATTAATACCAAGTTTATCTTGGTATTGGTTAATCCCATACTTTGTGGGATTAGGGATTCCTTAGTAATGGGAATGCGATTAAATCCTATGTACCAAATATAGGAATGGAATGACTATTCCCATGGTCATTCCAATCCCATCTTAAATCCTGTATACTAAACGCCACCTTAGGCCATCATTTTATTAGAAATTTGTGCTGAAAATTTTAACATGTGACACCTAGTATATTTATATGTTTACAGGTTTGAGAGGAAAAAATATATATGTTATTCAAATGCTATAGGCCCTAGCGTTACTCGGGTTGTCCTGATTTTCGAACACTCCAGAACTCCGGGGCTACGAGACCAACCAACGACCCGCAATTGTGTTTTATAGACCCACCAGCTTGTCTCTCGACCACTGAACTGACCGCTCTCGCTCTCGCTCACGCTCAGGTCAAATTACATCTTATCTTTATGGCGTCGACTTTCATTACTACCGTAGCAACGCCCTTTACTCCTCGCAGAGCCAGCTTCGCTTCTCTCTCCGGCCAAAGGCTTCTGGGTTTGTCTCTCTTCTAAAACCCTAAACCCTTCGTTTTGTACTCTTTAATTACATTTTCAATGATTCTAGCTTTGTAATACTGTCCCATCTTTAAAAATTATTTTCTTCATTTTTGTTATTTCCAATTATAGGACAATCGGGTATGCGAGCAAATTCATTGAGAGTGAATGCAATAGCAACGAAATTAGAACCCACGAAGGTCCCATTGCTAACCACTTAAATTACTTATATGTATGTATGTATGAGATGATCTTAGAACATAACACATGGAATCGGGCTTTAATTATTTGTGCCAACAGGTTGTACCACAGGCCGACAGAGTCTTGATTCGTCTTGAGGAGCTGCCTGAGGTATTTTTTGCTAAACCCTTTGAATGTTCATGGTTTACACTTGTATTTTTTGCTAATTCCTGATTAATAGTTGCAAAACTTAGGATAAGTATTTGGGATACCAATATTGGCCAAATATCTTCCAACGTGAAAATAAGTTAATCGTGATATGATAAATCATTGTAATCATAATAAATATATGATATAAATTAATGTGTTTATAGAGTGAAATCCATCACTAATTCCCCTTGATTTAAGAAGAATAATATCTCCTGCATTTGAGGAGAATAATATCTCCCAGATTTAGGAAAAATAATATCTCCCAGATTTAGGGAGAATAAATCAAACTAAACATGATTGAACGGTTCAAATGTTACACCATCATGGGCCGTAATATCTTGGTCCGAATTAGTAATTAATTATAAATCACACTTCATATAATATGTGTTACTCTCATTAAAGCTCATTTCAGCATTGACCCACTAGGCCTTAGTGTACGGGTTTTTCTTGTGATTTTTAACCTCAGGAATTTCGAAAAAACATTTATGGGGCATTGATCTTTTTAAATTCTTAGGAATTTCCCTTTATCTGATGATGATAAATCACGAATACGATAATTTGGTGCTAATTCATACATTTTAAATCCAACATGGGACTTTAGAAATTAGCATTTTAGTTAAAGCTCCGCCTAGAGCTATATGATTTTAGGTTGGAAGTTGGAACTACTTAAAATGATGTTAAGTGTTGGGTTTCGGGAAGCGTCCCTGTTTTTTTTTAAGCCATGATACTAATGGATTATGGATGTAATATCTTTGTGGACAGAAATCAATCGGTGGCGTGTTGCTGCCCAAATCAGCAGTTAAATTTGAGCGCTATCTTATGGGAGAGGTGAGTTAAACGAAAACATGCTTCTCGAGACATGACGAAACTGCATTTTTTAATGCTTGTGACAGTATATCTACCCTTTGCCTTTCAGGTTCTTTCTGTAGGTGCTGAGGTTGAAGAAGTTGATGCTGGCAAGAAGGTATTGTTAATTGATTTTTTTGTTTGCTTGTAATGTGAAACGACAGAGCAAAACACATTAAAAGAGGGCTTCTCCTTTTGGAGGAACACTCTCATTGACCAAATCGCGATACCTTGATTGGTGTTATGTTTTTCTATTTTGTTTAGCATCTTGTCTAACTATTGTTGCTGTTTTCAGATGCAAAAATGCATAGAATGCATGCTTAGTGAATGCCGTACTTTTCAATTAATTTAAATTAGGGGTTTGAAAGGAATTATGGGTATTTTCATCCTCATTCGATAATAATCTCACATTTGAACCTTTTATTTTAGCAGTGATATTTTATATGACATACTTTTCACTTTGACACAATAATAGAAGTTGTCGCCGTGTGACTTGGAGGTTACGGGTTTGAGTCGTGGAAACAATCTCTTGCAAAACAAAGTAAGGTTGCGTACAATAGACCCAATTGTCCGACCCTTCCATGAACCCTGCGCATTGCAGGAGTTTTGTAGCACTAGACTGCCTTTTATACTTTGCACCTTCAAAAGAGTTAGAGAAAAAGATTTAGAGAAACATGTTTTTTGTGGTAACTACGGCCCCGTTTGGTAACCATTTCCATCCCATTCCATTCCCAGATTTTTGGGAATTCTGTTTGGGAATAGCGTTTGGTAATTTTTGTTTCCGTTTCCATTTCATTCCCATTTGAGAATTGTGCCCACTTTTTTTTTAAGAAATGAGAAACAAAAAAAAGTTGTTTCTCATTATTCCCATTCCATTCCCAAAACCTATAGTCATTATTCACCTACCGGCCGACCACCGTCCGCCACCGGCCATCGCCCGCCGCTGCCGCCCGGTCATCTCCGGCGACCGTCGCCGGTCACCGTCCGGCCGGAAATTTTCGGCCACTTCCGGCAGTCGCCGGCGACGGCGCCATTGTCTTCCGCCCGGCGTCGCCGGCGCCACCGCCGTCCGGTCATCTCGCCGGCAGGGGGCACCGCCGTCTCCAACGCCGGAGAACCGTCGGCGACGGCGCCAGAGCACCGCCGGCCGGACGGCGACGGAGCCACTGCCGTCAGGCCAAAATAGAAGGAAAAAAAAAAAAAAAAAAAGATTTTAGGATAAAATCGTTACCAAACACAATTCCCTTCCCAAAACAAAAAAAAAATTATCGTTACCAAACGCGATTCTACTCCCAAAAAGAAAACAAAATTCCCATCCCATCCCATCCCATTCCCATCCCACTGCTGGAATGGAAACAGAAACGGTTACCAAACGCCACCTACTTTTCCAAATGTTGAATCCCTCCTCACTTGTGTCACATGATATTGTTACCTAATTTGATCTTGAGCTATATATAAAGTCTAGGTCAATCCTCTTTGAAGACGTCTTTTGAGTGTGAGTTAGACTCATTGGATTTCTACACCAAATATTCTTGTAACATAGAACTTGGCGTGCCTTTTGTTGAAAAGTTTATGTATTATCAAGTGCAAATTTAGAATTTGATTATATCTTATGTTATTAGTATGTGTGTCTACTCAATCTTAAATGTCTTCAACAATTGTTTTTGGGGAATAAAAAAACAATTTTGCTTCAAGATATTTATTGTGCTTTTGTATCGACTGATTGAATCAAACGTGCTTTTTTGTTTTGATGTTTTCTGCAGGTTCTTTTCTCCGACGTAAATGCTTATGAGGTATGTTTTTTATGACATTTAGTAAATGGGATATGGTATAGTTTGTTCTAAATGGCAATAGGGGCGGTAAATTTAATCACTTTATTTTCTTTTTTTTATCCCAAAGGCTTACGGTGAATTCATATGTGTATATTCACTTCGTCAGCTAATGGAGGTATGCCAACTATAGGGCACCGAACATATTAAATCACAATATGACATGGATACCACGATTTAGCAGTTTCCAAACAACAGATACGGATACAATTAGGTTATAAAGATTACCAAATAAATGAAAATTGTTGTATTTTCACTTAAAGTAGAATCATTGAAAAAATATAAATGAAAAAAAAAAAAAAAAACAGTTGCCAACATGCTATAACACGGTCCTTCAATATTTTCCTATTACATTAAAGTGAAGAGGATTGCCTCATTTTTATTTTGTTTTTTTTGCTCTGTGAAATTAGGGCTTGTTTGCTTCATATTTTTAGATTCAATCTCCTTAACTCTTCAAAATTGCCTACCTGCCATCCATTGAATACTGATTAAAAAAACAAAAAAAAAACGGTTGACAACATGTTATAACACCCGGTCCTTCAATATTTTCTTATTACATTAAAGTGGAGAGGATTGCCTTTTTTTTTTTTTTTTTTTTTTTTTTTTGCAGTATGAAATTAGGGCTTGTTTGCTTCATATTTTTAGATTCAATTTCCTTAACTCTTCAAAATTGCCTACCTGCCATCCCTCGCGTATGCAATAACTAAATATATTATAAATATTAGGATAGATTTTGATATGTAGGAACAAGATGTGTACCTGGATTATCTGTGTGATACGTGTTTGACACAGGGTTACATGGATTTGCTCATATAGTCTCAAGACTCTCAACCTGTGATCCGGGTCTTGCGACTATCGTTGAAAGCAACGATGCCTTGCTTCTCTAGAAAACGAAAGACAATACACAAATATAGAAATGGAATGTAGAGAACCTGAAAATACCCCTTAGTCTAAACTCGAGAGTTCCATATTCGTAAGTTATAGATCTAGATTTTAGATTTATGTAGCCTATTTTGATAATTCTTCCTTCCTTCAACATGAAGAGAATCATTTTTTTAATTTTTTCTTCTTCTTCTTCTTCTTCTTCTTCTTCTCTCATTTCTCTATTTTTCTTTTATTTGGAAAGATTAGCGCCTCCAGCCATGATTAGGGTTTATTAGCAGCCGTTGGATCAATCAAAATAGGATGTTGGCCTTAATTAATGGTGATGCTATGGTTTATTTAGAAGAAGTTGAACAACCAAAGAAATGAAGTTGGCAGCAGAATTTATTTCCACTATAAATGGCCTCTTATTTATTTTTTTCCTTGGAAAGATATTAGGGTTAAAAATTGTCCGCTCTTACATACTACCATTTATGGTAATTTAGGCCCCGTTTGGGATTAATGTATACAAACGTGTTTGGTAAACACGTTTCTATTCCCAAAATTTTGAGGGTAATTTGGGACTATTTCCTAAATTCTTTAAAAATTTGAGAAACAAACTTTTTTTTATTCCTATTCATTCTCACAAAACTATTTTCACCACCATCCCACTGGCCACCGTACATTTAAAAAGGATAAGAAAGAATAAATGTTTCAATGTTGCAACCAAATTTATTCCTATTCATTCTCATGATTTCAGGAGAATGGTTACTACCAAACATGTTTCTATTTTTGGAATACCCTAGAATGGAAACATAATTCTCATCTCATCCTAATTTATTGGACGTGGAAATAGAAAAACAGAAACACTAGCCAAACATCACGTAGAATGGGAACATAATTCTCATCTCATCCTAATTTATTGGAAGTGGAAATAGAAAAACAGAAACACTAGCCAAACATCAGGTAGGAAAAGAGAAGCCGACTAAAAAATGATATGGGGAGCAAACATCAATTAAGAAATAAGAGAATTCATTAATCACTCCCAACATTCTCAGCATGCTTTGTAATGTTTGTTTTTTGATTTTGAAGTTTTAATTGTGTATTTGTTGGTCGTGTTCTTGTAGAACACATAAAAACATATATTATTTTTTAGAGCATAAACAACGAATGAACTGAATAAGTGTACCTAAGTGCACCATGACCCGAAATAATGGACCACTTAAGCCTACTCCTGCCTTACCACAAGCCATGCATAGGATCGTATTGTGTACTAGTATCCATACCATGTACCTAGGCGACCCACGTCACATGTAACCTTTGTTCGGCACGGATACTTGGCCTCTTAGGACAGTCGGTGCATCAAGTCTCATTTAGTGCAATTTAAATTTCTTCACGTACTATTCATTACTGAAAGAACAAATTCATACCTTTATGTAGTGTTTGGTTTCATGGAATTGGAACTTTTGATTTGGAATTTGAAACGAACATGAATAAAAACATTAAAGTTTGCATGCATTCGTTTCAAATCTAATTCCAAGACTTCAATTCCGTATTGTCGTCAAACACGCAGAGCTGGCCTTGAATCAGAGGCGCTAGGTGAAGTATTTTCTTCAAAGTACTCATAATTGTTTTATAAAATTAAAATGTCGAAAGAAAAAAATAGTTGATATAGTGATTGAATGAAGATTGAGATTTTTTTTTTTTTTTTTTCAATTGTGTCATATTTTAAAATAAAAAATAAAGAGACCAATATGGACGGCCCCCAAAAGTTTGGGGGGCCTAGGCAACCGCCTTGGTGGCCTAGCCCTAGGGTGTGCTCTACGAGCGCGACGTTAGTGTCTTGAAGAAGTAAGTTTTATACATTATTACATTAAATTTTAAATCATTTTCAATCCCAATTTGGATGAGTCTAGACTTTTCATCATTTGAGAGGTTGAGCCTTGGGGTTACACTGGTAAGGTTGTTCTATTGTAACATGGAGATTTTGGGTTCAAATCTTGGAAATATTCTATCTGTAGTCAGAGATAAAGACTGCATGTAGCCGTATATGTGACTATTCCTAGACTTAGTAATGGGGGAGCCTTCATGCATCCGGGCTATCTCTTTTTTTCTTTTTTTGTAAAAAAAAAAATAAAAAAAAAAAACAAAAAAACTTTATAATGGTCTGTGTTTATTGAACTCATTCATGAATTTATGGATAAACAGGTGAATTTGGGAGCAGAGGGAAGGCACTGTTTCTGCAAAGCAGGTGACCTCCTAGCAGTCGTTGAGTAGAGCGCAATAGGAGTTACTGTTCATGGTCTCTGTTGGCGGAACTTCCAGAGTTCTGTACTTGTAAAATGCAGCCATTTTGTTAGTTATTCTCTTCTATGCTGTGACCGAGTTCGTTAGAAATGAATTGAAAACTGAAAATTGAAAGGAACGCAAATAAATTACTTCTGGATTAAATTATATGCAGCGCAAGTCTTTTGAGAGTCGGGTGACGTCAAACAGTGCAAGGTGTAGGAATCAGTGATGGAACAGTTAGCAGTACAAATTTTTTTGAGTGTTGGGTCTAGTAGGAGGTTCCAAATGATATGGTATTAAGTGGAGTAATTTTTTTATATTAGAGTATTTTGGGAAGTTTCAAATTTTTAATGCAAGATTATAACACCCGTCACGTGTAACCTTTCCTTCCATGTCATCTTAGACAATGAAAATATTCAAATAATCAGGGACAAACAAATGAGATTCTCCCAATTTAATTCTGATATCATGTTAGGAGATTTTAACTTAAAAATCATATGGTGTTAATTAGAGTTATACCTTTCATATATAGTGTTTTGGGAAGCTGCACAAATTTGATATGAGATTTAACAGTGTCAGTTGTAATTTTGATATTCTTTGTTTCTAGTAAATTGAATAGTGTATAGTGAGGTCACAACACGGTTTTTTCTCGTAAATATTTTCCCTTAAAAAAATTTGGTTAAAATATTTCTGATCCAAAATATTTTTAAAATTTTGAGATTATAGTTTTGAGAAAAAAAAAATTATTTTCATTTTTTCTCAACTTGTTCTTATTCTAAACTAAAGGGACAAGAATGGTATTTTTGAAATTTACTCTTGCCAAAATCTTGTTGACTTCAAATATGGAGAGCTAATATAAAAATATTAGTTTTAATTAATGTTAGAGATGTATTTTTATTTTACTATAATTTGTAAAATCTGATTGGTCAGAGAAGTATGCAAATCAATTCTTTAGATTTAAAATACAAAAATAAATATGCGAACAGTGTTATAACCAAACATGCTTATTTAATTTTGTTCTCATAAATTATGAAACAGTTTATAAGAACAATTCTTGTTATTCAACATATTTTTATTTTTAGAATTATTGAGAATAGAAACATTTTTTCATTTTTTTAATTTTTTTTAAGAAAAAAAAGGGGGTTAACGAAACGCCAACTTTAGGTGTCCATTGTTGATCCACAAGGAGATTGAACCCACAAGGACATACTCCTTGGCATAGAATATGACTATATTTGTAGATGAATCAATGTAGACAGTATGATAGAGCATGCTTTCCAACTAGAAACTTCTAATTTCAGAACGATTGGTAGTACTGCTTAGAATTAATTTCCTTCTTTTTTTTTTTTTTTTTTTTTTTTTAAAAAAAAAAAATCAATTTTACGTTTTGTTTTTTTGAACATTTAGCCATGGCGACAATCGATGGAAAAAAATTCAAGGACTTCGCAAAAAAAGTATAAAAAGAAAATTACATAATTCATGTCCTCATATTGAGAACATTAACAGATTAATTATTGTTATGGGTATTACCACATAGACTATTTTTTTTTTAAACCTACAACCCATGTAGTATAAAAAAAGACAGAGGCCTCCCATATAATATTATGTGAAAGAACATTAATAGATCTTTATCATTAAAATTATAGATGAATTCTCAATTATACTCTTTGACAGTCAACCTTATATTTTATTTTTTGAAATTAATCCTGATATTTTACAGTAAGACAAAAATGCTCTTGTTTTATCTTTTCTTCTTCTTCTTCTCTCTCTCTCTCTCGCTCTCCAATTCTATATAGACGAGAACATGGTATGCGTACCATTCACGCCGTTGTCGACCATCATGTTGACCACGGCACCATCTTTCCATGAATCATCTTCGTTGACCATGACACCAGTCCCATTCATTGTTACCGAAGACCACCATGCCATTGTTTCATTCACCACCGTCCCCAACCACCATATCACTATCCAATTCGTTCTCATCAAAGACCATCGCACCATCGTCTTATTCGTCGTTGTTGACGGCCGCCACACCACACCATCGTTCCAAATATGGACCTTTGAAGATTGATAGGAGAGATTCAACTAGAAGGAATAATATATATATATATATATATTGTGTATTTTCAAATTGATGTTGCGATTTTGCAAATTTAATTTTTTTTTTTTGGGGGGGGGGGGGTTGAGATTGACCATAGTGGTTGATGGCAGTGGAGATTGGCCATGTGGTGGGAGAAAGATTGATCAGGTTGATGTGGGTATGGATGAGTTTAGAGAGAGAGAGAGAGACGGTGGTTGATGGTGGAGGTTGGCATATGGGTGTAGATGGGTTAAGAGAGAGAGAGAGAGGTGATGGTTGATGGCAGAGAATTTTGGCCATGGTTGTGAAAATTGACAGATGTGGGTGTATGGATGGGTTGAGAGAGATACGGTTGTTAATGGTGGAGCAGATTGGCCATAGTGGTTGAGGACGGGGGAGATTGGCCATGGTGGTGGTGGTTGGGAAAAGTGGGTATGGATGGATTAAGATGGTAGTGGTGATCGACAGAAGTGAGTATAGATGGCTAGAGAGATGGAGAAAAAAAAAATGGAATTTGGAATAGCAAAAAGGGGAAAAACAAAAGGTGGTAATTGAGGGTATAACAGTCATTGTGTCATTATATTTTTATTCAATTTAAAGTAAAGATCAATCGGTCAGTTCGCCTATTTTTCTCTGGTAGAGGGTTTCACTGGCAATTTCAACAATTGATGGGATGTCTGTGCTTATTTCATGTTAGGTGCAATTGAAATTATCGTTTTCGATTTATCTTTTGTCATTCGGCTTTCATTGCACTTGATCAAGAATGGCATCAGAAGGTAGAGTAATAAAAAGGCCAAATATATATATGAGAATGACAGAATTATTAGATTACCAAAACTAAGGCAATGGGTTTCTTTCATGATTATATGTATGCAAAATACAAAACCTACTTGATTATATATTTCCTGAATCTTTATGTATTGCTTGGTTTAGGGATTTTTGAATCTCATCTACGCGTATGCTTATAGTCATTTTAGTGTTCTGTTTTAATGTATTTTCTTTCTTATCACATTTTGCTATGAACTAATGTTTTGCCAATGCAAAATGGAATTACGGTTCAAGATAATTTTACCAAAGCATTATGCATGTATGCAAGGCATTATGGTGTAATTTCAGTTTTCAATAAAGGCCAAGTTATTGTTTTCATGTTATTTGGTGGTTTTGTTTTTTATGGGTATTTTAAAATAATTATTGATATTTTATTTTCTGATTTATTTGTAATTATTTTAGAATTGATTTAGAAGGTTCTATGAAAAATATAGTAAAAACAAATTGTTAAAATTACCGTTTGAATGTATTATTTGCAATTTTAGAATTATATTATGTATGATTTGTTAATCACCAAAGTTATCAAATCCTTAAGACAAATTAGTTCCGACTTGCAAAAAAAAAAACAAAAAAGTTTCAATAACCAATAAACTTTGATGCTTATAAATGACGTGATGATAGTTTATTTGTAGGTAATATGAAGATCATAGTTACAAGACATTACTGGATCACCCAAAGGTTGATCAATTGTTCTTGTAATCAATGAATATAAATGTTGGTAATTAGGATGTATTGTTAGTCTTGTTTACATATCCAAAGATCGTAAATATTTCTAATTAGTGCATACAAAATTGTCAAATTATTTTAATTTTTAGTAGAATCATTATAGTTACGGTTGTACCCAAAGGAGAACATCAATATACATTTATTGTTTATGTGAATTATTTTTTGAATTTGTATTGTATTTTGAAGTTTATTACTCAAAGTACTAATGAATGAGCATTTTATTATCTTTGCAGTATCTGTTCGTGTTTCTTTACATTTGCATGCTTCGTCTATTCTAATTTTTAATGGACTTAATTTCTCTGATTGGTATGAACAAGTCTAATTTCATCTTGGTGTTTTGGATCTTCATTTGGCACTTCAAGTTGAGAAACCAACTACTATTACTGATGTGAGCAATAATGAAAAGAAGTCTGATTATAAGAACTGAGAAAGGTCAGACAGTCTGAGATTGATGTTTATGTGGATGAGTATAGAAAACAACATCATGACAACTCTTACCAAAACAGAAAGTTCTAAAGAATTTATGAAATTTGTGGAAGAGCACTCCCAAACTGTTGATAAGTCACTTGTTAGGACCTTAATGGGTACTTTAATCATCATGAAGGTTGATGGTTCTCGTACTATGTATGAACATGTCATTGAAATGACAAATATTGAAGCAAGACGTAAGTCCTTAGGAATGAATGTACACGAGAACCTTCTTGTACAATTTATAATTAACTCATTACCATCTAAGTATGGTCCTTTGTAGATGAACTATAATACCATGAAGGACAAATAGAATGTGCACGAATTGCATAGTAATCTAATTCAGGAGGAAACTATACTTAAGAATCAAGGAACTCATTCTATTCATTTTGTAAGTCAAAGGGCTTGAAAGAAAGCTGGAAAGAAAACGCGGTAAGGGAAGCCAAGACCACTTAAGATAAATGAGTCCTTTTTCGAAGCTCACAAGTGCTGTTTCTGTGGGAACCATAACACTTTTCAGAAAGATTGCCCAAAACGTAAAGTATGGTTGGAAAAAGAAAGGTAATACTAGTGCTCTTGTATGTTTCGAATCAAATTTAGTTGAGGTTCCTTATAAAACTTGGTGGATTGATTTTGGTTTTACCGCTTATGTTTCGAATACGATGCATGGATTCCTTACAACCCAAACCATAAAAACCAAAATGAAAAATTTGTCTTTATGGATAACATAGTGAAAGCTCTGGTTGAAGCTATTGGAACTTCATTTTATTTTAGACACTGGACATCACTTATATTTATTTGAGACTCTTTATGTACCTTCTATTTAGAAATTTTGTTCCCTTGTCTAAACTTGATACATCTAGATACTCTTTTAAATTTGGTAATGGATGTTTGGGTTTGTTTAAGCATATCCATTTCGTTGGTTTTGTTATTTTTTGTGATGGTTTATACAAATTGAATCTTGATAACCCTTTTGCTTAAATACTTTTGACCTAGCATCACGATGTTGGCACTAAATGTGGTTTAGTAAATAAGCATTATGCTTACTTGTGCGATAAACGTTTGGGTTACATCAATATTAGAAATATTGGTAAAGAATGAAATCCTTCCTGATTTGGATTTTGCTGATCTTAATATTTGTATAGATTGTCTTAAGGGAAAACAAACCAAAGAAACGAGCCATGAGAAGTACACAGCATCTTGAAATTATACACACTAATATATAAGGACCTCTTAATATGTTACCTTTTTCAGTAAGGAAAATATTTTCACTTTTATTGATGACTATTCACGTTATGGATTTGTTTATTTGTTGAGTGAGAAATCTCAAGCAATAGATGCCTTATGGATTTTTATTAATGAGGTTGAAAGACAATTAGAAAGAAAGGTGAAAGTTGTTAGGACAAAAACTTGTACGGCGAGGTTTTTTACACGCTCGCGTATTGACTACTCGCAAGTGCACGAGATTCAGTTTTAATATAGTGGATTTTTAAGATTGGATATCGTTCTCACAGAGACAGTGTGAATAATGGAATACCGCAATTTGCATAGTCTCATATTATTCAGATGGTTCAATAAATGTTTAAATTAAACTAATTAAAATTAAGGTAAACTACAATTAGTAGGTTAATCCTAACTAAGTTAATTTTCTAGGGATTGATTTCGTTCACTTGATATATGTTTGATTTAATTTAGTTAACAATAACGGAGTTTAGATATCCAACAATCTCGGTTTGTAAACTCACTCGCCACCTTTCCCAATTGTAAGACTAGTGAATACGTGACTTCGCGTTGACAAAGAAGTCACCTTCAACATTTTAACGACGTTAGGTCACGTGAGTCTTGCCCCACCGTCATCGATTACACACTCACTAACGTCCTCCCGGGTCGTTAGATAATAATGATGTGTTTACCTTAATCCGAATCTAGGGTTACCTCTTCCGAGTGTCAAACCTCGTATTCTCAAATCCAATCCTAATACCTTAACAAGCATACTAAGATTGTCATAAAATGATAAACACAATTGGAATTAAAAGCAAACAACCATTAAAGAAACATATATTAAACCAAACAAGTATTTACACAACTACATTGATCCCTAGCTAATATTTATCTGATCTAACATGATCTTGGCCATTGAAACATTAAACCAAGAGGTATTCATTGTCATTTACAATAAAACATTAAATTACAAAGAGAGAAATAAAGAGAGAAAGATCAAATCTTAATGTGGAGTGATCCACTGTCGCCAAAGATCGATCTGCCAATGTTTTCTCTTCTTCGGATGATGAATCTCTTCTTCAAGAATAGCAAGGATCACCTTCGAAGGTTAGGGGCGTCCAAGAGTGTCCAAGGTTTTTTTAATGAAAGTAGGAGAATGGGTATTTATAGGTGCAAGGCTTCAAAATATCCGAAAATATCTTCTTTGCTATGCAGAGCTGACCGCCTAGGCGATAGGTATGTCGGCTAGCTTTCCAAACTCTTTGGTCTTTCACCGCCTAGGCGGTGAGACTGGCTCTCAACTCTCTGCATTTTTACCACATAGGCGGTGGGTCTTTGCTCATTTTCAGCACTCTCTGAATTATCACCGCCGCGGTGGTGGCCTTTCCTCTGAGGCAATGGGCTCTGCACAGCAAAATAGATATTTTTAGATATTTTGAAACCTTGCACCTATAAATACCCATTATCCCACTTCTCTTAAAAAGGTTTGGACACTCTTGGATGCCCCTAATCGTAGGAGGTGATCCTTGGCCATTCTTGAAGAAGAGATTCATCATCCGGAGAAGAGGGACCTCTTCATTGACGCAAAGTCACGTATTCACTCGTTTTACACTCGGGAGAGGTGGTGAGTGAGTTTACGTATCGAGATTGTCGGATACCTAAACTCCATTATTATTAACTAAACGAAATCAAACATATATTAAGTGAACGAAATCAATCCCTAGGTAATCAACTTAGTTAGGATTAACCTACTAATTTTAGTTTAACTTAGTTTTAATTAGGTTTAACTAGGTAATCCCTAGGTAATCAACTTATTGAACCATATGGATAATATAAGACTATGCAAATTGCAGTATTCAATTATTCACACCGTCCCGGTGGGAACGATATCCGATCTTAAAGATACACTATATTAAAACTAGACCTCGTATACTTGCGAGTAGTTAATACGAGAGCATAAAATCCTTGTTGTACATTAGGTCAGAAAAATATGGCGAATATTATAAAAGATATAATAAAATTGGATAATACCCAATTCCATTTTCTAAAATCCATGAGAAACATGGCATATGTGCTCAATACACAATGCTAGGTATATCCCAATAAACCGGTGTAGCTGAAAAGCGTAACCATACTGTTGATCCTAAGATTTTGATGGACAATTAAAGGTTGATGTTTTTGGTGGAACTAACGGTTTGATTAAGTATTTCAGTTTATTAGTTTCGAATGATAAAGATATGATGATAAAGATGATGAAGGATTAAGAGGTTGAAGATTTTGAAGAACCTAGAGAAAACAACTTAGGTTAAATTTCAACTCTTAATATCCCAATTAGGATCACACACGATACAAAAAGATTTTTAAATAATTTTTTTTTTATAAATATGTGTGTTTTTAATAGGATCCTAATTAGATAAATTATTTTCTCCTATGTATAATTGAAAAATAAATATTTATAATGGATTAAAATTGAATTTAAGTATTTAGTGGAGCTAACAAAGAAAAAAACCTGGTTAAAGGGGCGAAAACGTCAATAAGAATAAATTAAAAACGAGTTTAGAAAAGTGATCCAGCATCCATAAGTCGACAGGTAAGTCGACTAGACAAAGAAGGAAAACTCTTTGTATCTCTCAGTCAAGAGGTAGGTCGACCTGTGCTTAAATATGAACTCTTTATATCTATAAGTCAACAGAGCGGTCGACCTGTATAGTGAAATGGAACTCTCTGAATCTCTAGGTCGACAGATAGGTTAACCGATATGCACAGAATCTTTAGTTTGGCTACATCCTGAATCGAGCAGTTGACAGTTGATCTTGGTCGGTTGACTTATATGTTTGTTTCAGGATATTATGAAATTTCGGATTTTAATCTGAAAGTAGCCGTTACGTTTTTTTGGTTAGGATTCATGAGAGATTTTAGGTATTTAATATTATTTGAGTTATTCAACACATATTATGTTATCCCTATGGATTTGGTTCATTAAGTTGAATATTTCTCAATTTGGTACATATAATTGTTTCTATTCTATTTAATTGTGATTGAGAAATATTTGGGGGACTTAATTGAGAAGTTTAAAAACTATAATTAAGTGAATTGAACCAAAATGAAATCTTAATGATAAAAGGAGTCTATAAGAGCAATTAAGTATCATAACAAATGGGAACTAACCATTAGAGAGCTGATTTTAAAGCTATTTATATAGACCTGCGTTTTTCATATCAGTAAGAGAGATGAAGAGATATTACTGAGTTTTTCTATGAGAAATCATATTAAGATTTGCGAGAGCTTTTCTAAGAGACATTTTTGAGAATCATTTGCTGAGAATCATTACTGCTACCGAATCTGAAGTAATATCACTCTAATTAATTTTTCGGTGGATTCCGGGTGAGGTCTTTCCAAATTACTTTCTATTTAATATTGTTTGATTAATTTTTGAAATTTGATCTTTAGAAATTGTTTTCTGATTCTTTTAATGAAAAATATTTTTTAAACAATTTCTTGCATTAATCTGATTATGTGCTCAATTACGTGCTACTCATTTTTGTTTAAAATCAGATTTTGAATATCTCACTTGTTTATCACTAATTTTGGGATATAAATTGAGTTTTAATTTATCTGGGGTGGTAGAAGCTCCGAGTGAGAAAAAATCACATGTCAATTTTTAATTAGTAAGTTGAGTGGCGGATTAAATACTATTGGGAGTATTTAATCTAAGGGTAGCTGGTTTAAGTCTTTTTCTGTAAAGAGATTGAGATAGTAATTCTTCATCAATTGAATTGTTTTGTGTGAATTTTATAACGGTTCAATTCTTACCGGGTAAAAGGATATTTGGAGTGTTTGTGAGGTTTTGATTCTTTTGCATTTGTGTTAAAAATAATTAGGTTATTTTTGAGCCTGTAAAAAGTAGAGGTTATTCATAAGCATGTGAAAAGGAATTTGTAAAGGTTGATTCTGAGTCTGTAAAAGAATCTTTGTGAGGATTTTATTCCTACCTTTAAAGGAATCTTGAGTTTAGTGGGTGCGACTCTCCATGAGGCTCGAAGGACTGGATTAACTAAGAGTAGCTTGGTGAACCAGTATAAAGTTCTGGTGTGCTGCAATCTTTACTTTATTTATTTTTGTTGTTTAGTATGCACCTAGTTGATTTTATATTTTCGCTATGATATAAATATAATAATTAATTTATGAGTAAAATTAATTATTGGAGTTATTAAAGTATTTTTTCTTTGATATTTTTTAATTACCCAATTCATCTCCCCCTCTTGGGTATTTTACTGGGCCAACAATTGGCATCAAAGCTAGTTTAGCTCGACACACTTAGCTAACAAAGATCACATGACGCACATAATAGGCACACTAGCTGAGGGGTAGTCTGTGTACCAACCACCTTTGTTTGTAGGTAAAAGTTATTCATTTCGGAAAGATAGAATGATAGTCTTCTTTTAGGCTACAAATTACGATGTGTGGCTAACAATCGAGAATAGTCCATTTATTCCAATGGAAAACGGAGTTGAGAAGAAGAAGAAACAACTAACTACTTCTGATAAGCAGAAACTCTCCATAAACTCTCAGGCTATTAACATTATGTTTTTGCTCTTTAGATGCTAATAAATATTCTAGAGTTTCAGGTTGTGAATCTGCAAAGGAGATGTGGGATAAGTTACAAGTTACCCACGAAGAGACAAGTCAAGTCAAGTAATCGAAAATTAACGCTCTTATGAGAAAATTTGAGTTGTTCAGAATGGAAGAAAATGAATTGATTCATGAGATGTATACTCGCTTCAACAACATTTGCAATAACTTGAGTTAACTTGAAAAGTCATACTCCATGGAGGATAGAGTTCAAAAAGTCCTAAGATCCTTAATAAAAATATAGGAGTCAAAGGTGACGGCAATTGAGGAAGCCAAGATCTTGGCAAATACGAAATTGATGATCTCATAGCCAACTTTATGACTTATGAATTAGCAATTAAAGGATATTAGGATGATACTAGAAATAGCAAGAGGAAATCCTTGGTGCTAAAAGCTTAGAAAATTGAAGAAGAGGATGACAGTGATGATGAAAGTCTTGACAGTGAGTAAGAGAAAGATGTGGCGCTTCTCACAAAGAATTTTAAAAGAATGACTCGGCGCACATTCCGTGGGAGAAAAAACCTCAACATGACAAAAGTGGAATGTTACAACTGTCACAAGACCGGTCACTTTCAAAATGATTGTCTCGAATCGAAGGAGGATAAAGAAAAGGAAAAGAAGAAGAAAGCAAAGAAGAATAAGAAGAAATCCATGAAGGCTACTTGGCATACTGATTCAAGTAGCTCGGAAAAATCAAATAGTGAAGATATGTCCATGTTTGCATTGATGTACACTGGTGGTGAGGTAACTAAATGTTCAAGTTATTATCCATTAGATTTTGATGAATTATTTGATGTTTATCAAGAACTTTCTCATGATTATAAAAACCAGTATTCTAAAATAAATGCCCTTCAAAGTACAATTAATACATTAAACAAGTAAGTGATGGACTACGAATCTGAAAATAATAAATTGAAATCCAAATTGATGGATTTGCAATCAATTGTTATCAAATTCACCGGTGGTGAAAATAACTTGAAAATACTTTTGGGAAGTTCACATGGAGTTTTTGATAAAGCCGGTATTGGATTTCAAGAAAATCTTAAACAAAAATGTTTTCACAATTTTTTTTTTCTGAAATCAAGGATATTGTTAGATGTTTTAAATGTAATGTTGTGGGGTATACTATTCGTCGATGTTTTGATAAAATATCTAATTGTAGACAAGTTTGGGTTCTAAAAGGAACTAAAATTGTCCCGACTAATAAGATCGGACCCACTTAGACTGGATACAACTTAGGAACTATTTGAGGTGCTCCTTACAGGTTATTCTAAAAGCTTCAATAAGGAAGGACAAATGGTTCCTGGATAGTGGTTGTTCACGACACATGATGGAAGACAAAGGAAAATTTACATCTTTGACACCTAAAGATGGAGGTCATGTGACTTTTGTAGACAACGCGAAAGGTAAAATTATCGGTATAGGTAATATCGGTAATGGTACTACTATTATTAAAGATGTGTTACTAGTTGATGGACTTAAATATAATTTGCCTAGTATTAGTTAACTATGTGACAAGGGTTATAATTTAATATTTGATCATGATAGGTGCATTATTAAGAATAGTCATGATAATAGTATCTTGTTAGTTGTATCACGTTTTGAAAATGTTTATACTTGCTTATTTGATGATTTTAATTCTCAAAATTTATCTTGTTTGAATGCTTTATCTGAAAATAGTTGGTTATGGCATATAAGACTTGGACATGCTAATATTGAGTTAATCTCTAACTTATCTAAGAACAGTCTCATACGTGGCCTACCTGATTTGAAATTTGTGAAAGATAAAGTATGTGATACATGTCAATTAGGCAAGCAAATTAGATCATCATTTAAGAAAAAGATGCACACGTCCACATCTAGATGTCTTGAATTATTGCATCTTGATTTGTTTGGGCCTAACTCTGTTGCTAGTTTTGGTGGTAAGTTTATGCATTTGTTATAGTTGATGATTATTCCAGACTTACCTGGGTATTTTTTATTGCTAAGAAAAGTGAGGTTGTTTTTGTTCTTGCTAAATTTTGTAAACGTGTTCAAAATGAGAAACAATGTTCCGTTACTAACATTTGAAGTGACAGAGGAAGAGAGTTTAAGAATAATGATGTGGTAAGTTACTGTTATGAGCATGATTATGCTCATAACTTTTTTGCTCCCAGATCACCGCAACAAAATAGTATAGTGGAGAGGAAGAATATGACGCTTCAAGAGATGGCCAGAACGTTACTTAATGAAAATTGCTTACCAACCTACTCTGGGCCAAAGCAGTAAGTACAACTTGCCATGTAGTGAATCGAGTATCAATTCGTAGTGGGTTTAACAAAACCCCATATGAAATCTGGAATGGTAAGACTCCTAATATTTCTTATTTTAAAGTATTTGGATGTAAGTGTTTTATTTTGAATGACAAGGATAATCTTGGTAAATTTGTTGCTAAATCAGATTATGAGATTTTTCTTGGATATGCTACTAACAGTAAGGCTTATAGAGTTTATAATAAATGCACATTAGAAGTAGAATAAACTATACATATTGTTTTTGAGGAAGCCTAAAAAAATAGATGAGGCATTAACTAATGAATCTTGGATATCCACAATGCAAGATGAGTTAGTTCAATTTGAGCGGAACAAAGTATGGTGTCTTGTTCCGAGATCGAATTTTCATCCAGTTATTGGTTCTAAATGGGTTTTTAGAAATAAAAAGGATGAATCTGGTATGATAATTAGAAACAAAGCAAGATTAGTAGCACAAGGCTATGATTAAGAGGAAGGAATTGATTATGATGAAACCTATGCTCTTGTTGCTAGACTAGAAGCAATTAGAATGCTACTCGCTTTTACATGTTTACGTAATTTTAAGTTATATCAAATGGATGTAAAGAGTGCATTTCTAAATGACTTTCTAGCAGGAGAAGTTTATGTGGAACTACCCCCGGGATTTAAAGGTGATAAATTTTTTGATCAAGTATTTAAACTTTGCAAGGTTTTTGTATAGGCTCAAACAAGCTCCTAGAGCTTGGTATGAGAGACGTAGCCGATATTTGATCAAAAATAGTTTTTGAAGGGGTATTTGTGATATAACACTGTTTGTGAAGCAAACTGATTCTGTTATCCTTTTAGTACAAGTGCATGTTGATGATATTATTTTTTGATCTACTAATGAGGATCTTTGCCAAGAGTTTGCTAAGATAATGCATGTTGAATTTGTAATGAGCATGATGAGAGAGTTGAATTTCTTTCTTGGGTTGCAAATTAAGCAAATCAAAGAAGAAATATTTATAAACCAAGCTAAATGCACCAAAGAGTTGTTAAAGAAATATGGCTTGGAAAGCGTTAAAGAGTACAAAACTCCTATGGCAACGACTACGAAGATAAACAAAGACGATACGGGCAAAAGTGTTAATGAAAAAATGTATTGAGGTATGATTGGTAGTCTGTTGTATTTAACTACTAGTAGACCTGACATTATGTATAGTGTTTGTATTTGTACTAGATTTCAGTCTTGTCCTAAAGAATCACACTTGACTGCGGTTAAACGAATTTTTCTATACTTAAAGAGGACGACTGACCTAGGATTAGCGTATCCTAGGGGGATTGATTTTAAATTGGTAAGTTACTGCGACGCTGATTTTGCCGGTTGCAAAGTTGAGCGAAAAAGCACAAGTGGGTCATGTTATTTGTTAGGACATGCTTTGGTGTCTTGATCAAGCAAGAAATAGAATTCAATAGCCTTATCCACTACTGAGGTTGAATATATGGCAGCTGGTAACTATTGTGCTCAAATTTTATATATTAAGTAACAATTAAATGACTTTGGAATTTGCATGGAGGAGCTCCTGATCTTTTGTGATAATAAAAATACTATTTGTCTAAGTAAGAATCCTACATAGCACTCACGAACTAAGCATATAGAGATTAGACATCACTTTATTCTTGATCGCATTCAGAAAAAGGGACATTGTTATTGAGTATATTGATACCTCTGACCAACTTGCTAATGTTTTTACCAAACCACTAGCGGAAGATCAGTTTGTGAAAATAATTCGCGGTTTGGATATGGCTAGGCATAATGATGTTTGCCTAGAGTAGAGTTCTTGTGTGCTCCCTCCTCTCTAATTTTTTTTTTTTTTTTGAGATGATAAAGGGGGAGAATTAGTTGATGTTTTAATGAATATCTTAAGGGGGAGTTTATTTTTATATTTTTGTTTTATTGATTATTTTTTTGAATATCTTTATTCTTATGCTTAAATGAATCATAAAACCCGTCCTCGAATTCAGGGGTAGTGTGGTTATATTATTATTTTGAAGAAAATATCAAAATTAATTGTCATCATAAAAAAAAGGAAAGATTGTTGATCCTAAGATTTTGATGGACAATTAAACGTTGATGTTTTTGGTGGAACTAATGGTTTGATTAAGTATTTCAGTTTATTAGTTCCAAATGATGAAGATATGATGATATAGATGATGAAGGATTAAGAGGTTGAATAATTTGAAGAACCTAAGGAAAATAACTCAGGTTAAATTTCAATTCTTAATATCCTAATTAGGATCACACATGACAGAAAAATATTTTTAAATGATTTTTATATATTTGTGTGTTTTTAATAGGATCCTAATTAGATAAATTATTTACTCTTATGTGTAATTGAAAGATAAATATTTACAATTGATTAAAATTGAATTTAAGTATTTAGTGGAGCTAACCAAGAAAAGAAATTGGTTAAAGGGGTGAAAACGTCAATAAGAATGAATTAAAAACGAGTTTAGAAAAGTGATTCAGCATCCACAAGTCGACAGGTAAGTCGACCGGACAAAGAAGGAAAACTCTCTATATCTCTCAGTTGATAGGTAGGTCGACCTGTGCTTAAATATGAATTCTCTATATCTATAAGTCAACAGAGTAGTCGACCTGTGAAGAGAAATAGAACTCTTTGAATCTCTAGGTCGACAGATAGGTCGACCGATGGGCACAAAATCTTTGGCTTGGCTAGATCCTAAATCGAGCAGTTGACAGCTGATCTTGGTCAGTTGACTTAAGTGTCTCTTTTAGGATATTATGGAATTCGGAATTTTAATATGAAAGTAGTCGTTACTAGCCGTTTTTTGGTTAGGATTCATAAGAGATTTTAGGGATTTAATATTATTTAAGATATGCAACACATATTATGTTATCCCTATAGATTTGGTTCATTAAGTTTAAATTTTTCTCAATTTGGTACATATAATTGTTTCTATTCTATTTAATTGTGATTGAGAAATATTTGGAGGACTTAATTGAGAAATTGAAAAACTATAATTAAGTGAATTGAACCGGAATGAAGTCTTAATGATATAAGGGGTCTATAAGAGTAATTAAGTGTCATAATAAATGGGAACTAGCCATTAGAGAACTGATTTTAAACCTATTTATATAGACCTGCGTTTTTTATATCATTAAGAGAGATAAAGAGATATTACTGAGTTTTTCTAAGAGAATTCATTTTGAGATTTGTGAGAGCTTTTCTAAGAGACATTGTTGGGAATCATTTACTGAGAATCATTGCTGTTACCGAATCTGAAGTAATATCGCTCGAATTATTTTTTCGGTGTATTCTGCGTGAGATCTTTCCAAATTACTTTCTATTTAGTATTGTTTGATTAATTTTTGAAATTTGATCTTTGGAAATTGTTTTCTAATTTTTTCATTGAAAAATATTTTTTAAACAATTTCTTGAATTAATCTGATTACTTTCTCAATTACGTGCTACCAATTTTTGTTTAAAATCTGATTTTGAATATCTCACTTGTCTATCACTAGTTTTGGGATATTAATCGAGTTTTAATTTATCTGGGTTGGTAAAAACTCCGAGTGAGAAAAAAATTATTTGTCAATTTGTAATTGGTAAGTTGAGTGGCAGATTAAATACTGTTGGGAGTATTTAATTTAAGGGTAGATGATTTCAGTCTCTTCTTGTGAAGAGGTTGAGGTAATAATTCTTCCTGAATTGAATTGTTTTGTGTGAATTTTGTAACAGTTCAATCCTTACTGGGTAAAAGGATATTTGGAGTGTTTGTGAGGTTTTGATTCTTTTACCTTTGTGTTAAAAAAGATTAGGTTATTCTTGAGCTTGTAAAAAGTAGAGGTTATTCCTAAACCTGTGAAAAGGAATTTGTAAATGTTGATTCTGAGACTGTAAAAGAATCTTTGTAAGGGTTTGATTCCTACCTTTAAAGGAATCTTGAGTTTAGTGGGTGTGACTCTCCGTGAGGCTCGGGAGACTGGATTAGCCAAGAGTAACTTGGTGAACCAGTATAAATTTTTGGTGTGCTACAATCTTTACTTTATTTATTTTTGTTGTTTTGTGTGTACCTAGTTGATTTTATATTTCCGCTATGATATAAAGATAATAATTAATTTAGGATTAAAATTAATTATTTGAGTTATTAAAATATTTTTCTCTGATATTTTTTAATTACCCAATTCACTCCCCTCTTGGGTATTTCACAGGGCCAACATATACTTTACTAGATATGGCTAGGCATATGTTAAGAAATTCATCTTTACCAATGTCAATGTGGATGTATGCTTTAAAACTATCATGTATTTGTTGAATCGGGTTCCTAGTAAGGCAGTTCCATAGACATATTTTGAACTGTGGACTCATAGGAAACCTAGTTTAAGGAACTTGCATGTTTTGGGTTGCCTGACAAAATTAAGAATCTATAATCCACAAGAAAAGAAGCTAGATTCAAGAACAACCAATAGTTTCTTCATTGGTTATCCAAAAAAATCTAACGGGTATAGATTTTTTTATTTATAATACAAGAATTGTTAAACCTAGAAATGTTAGGTTCATTCAAAATAGTAAAGTTAGTGGGAGCGAAACTCCATAAAATATGGTAATTCAAGAAGTCAGGGTACAAGTTTCTTTATCCTACACTTCTTCTAAAGTTGTTGTTCCTCTAATTGTTGAACTGTTTAACATTATTAAGAACAACAAATGAATGATTTTACAACTCACAATAAAGTTATTGTTGGTGTACCTATAGCTGAGGAACCACAAGAAATAGTATTAAGAAGGTCTCCAAGACAAATAAATATGTTATTTCTAATGATTATGTGGTATATCTATAAGAGTAAAAATTTGACTTACGAGATAACGATTCAGTTTTATTTTTACAAGCCATTAATAGTAGTAGTTCTGATAAATGGGTAAATTTGATGAAAGATGAGTTAAATCCACGGAACATAATGAAGTCTGAGGCCTTGTTGAATTAATGGAAGGTTGCAAAAGAGTCGGGTGTAAATGGGTCTTCAAGACCAAATGAGACTCAATTGGCAACATTGAACGTTAAAAGGTCGGACTTGTCGCTAAAGGTTTTACTTTGAAATATGGCATTGATTATAAAAAGACTTTTTCACTAGTCTCTAGGAAAAAACGCTCTTAGAATTATCATGCTTTGGTGGTTCATTATGACTTAGAGCCACATCAGATGAATGTGAAAGCTGTCTTTCTAAATGTAAATTTAGAGGAAGAAGTTTACATAGACCAACTAGATGGCTTTCCAGTTGAATGGAAAGAACACACGGTTTATAAACTTAAGAAATCAATATACAGACTTAAACAAGCTTGTAGACACTATACAAGCTTGGGTTTAAAGGGAATAAGTTTCTACCTGATATCATACTATACAATATACAAAAACAACCAAAAAATATGACAAAAACACAAAACTGTTAAATTTGACAAAATCCAGTAAAGTAAAAGTTTCGGATCAACCTCGAAATTTCCATAATTTAAGGAGGTCTAAGATGACTTTATTAAAGTTTGATTTTCATCAAATCATATTTAGTATAGATAAAAATTAGCCACTACCCTTAAATTTATAGGATATTTCAAACAAATTACTCCAGTTACTCACCTCGACCTTGAAACATTTACAACCCCTGAATCTTGTCAATTTAACACCAAAACATTCTATTCATTTATGCATATTACAACAAATACTACGAAGAAACAATCCAAGACACCTTAACTAAGGCTTGGAAAGGTCATAAAAAATCCTTGAATCACATTGTGATCTAAGGATTGGGCTTGGCTTGGATTTTCTCTAAATCCAAGTAGTCTTAACAAATCACCCTAAGCCCAAGCAATCATGGGGACTAGCCGTCATTTAAGGCCCACAAATAAAGCCTTATAATGACCAAGGATCATTCCAAGAAGTTTCCTTCCAAATGGCTAACGAAGGGAACCAGGACACTTAGGGTACAACCTAATATTATTGAAACTAAACCGATTCAGTTCACCACCTAAGTAAGGCCAATGAGAATTTAATGCCCATCCCATCAAGAACTAAATTCTTGGGATGACATGTCAATTCCTCATTCATGGTATCTAGATATTTTAAGCAAAATATCTTAGAACCAACCGAAAACCCTGAATTGTGACGACCCATTACCAAAACCAAACCAGATTAGTGGCCTCCAAGTGAAGCATTAAATGCTTGGGATGACATAGAATGGCTAGGTTCAAAGGATGTAGATATTTTCAGCAAAATATTTTAGGGTTAACTAGGACATTGGAAACCAACCGTCGGTTATCAGGTAAGTTAACCCAATTCCATCCGAATGCAACTGTAGGAGTGTCCTCCAAGTCATGACTCATCACATTGCATTAAATGAAAAGTTACACCTAAGGACTAGATGCAATGAACCTTGGATGCATTTATGATGATCGAGCCGAAATAGTGGATCTAAATGGTATTTAGCCTTAAACCAATCTGGATACATTACACTAAGTGATAAATGCATCAATGATCAAGAATTTTGATTGGAGGAGAGCTAATCATTAGTAATGATTGCCAACCATTACCAAATCTTTGAGAATCTCACTTCCCCATCCTAAATTCGTTATAAGCCAAACGAAACCAAGGGGAGGCTAGTAGTCTTCTAGGCCAAACACTACGCAGGGAATACCCTGGATTGGTCTATGCATTGGCCTATGCACAGGCCCCCAGGTCTATAAATACAAGGCCACCCATCTCATTTTTGCAAGTCTTGAAGGCTTAACTTTTCTCTCTAAACTCGAGCAACACTCTCAAGTCCTAGGACTCTCAAGCATATTTCTCAAATAACGCATCATTATTCTGCCAAAATCCAGTTGTTGAAGGTGTTTTTGAAGGTCTTAGAAAAAGAACTCTAAGGATCAAAAATCACCAATCGACACCGAGCTAAGAGGAGTAATGAGGGAAAGGAAGAGTAGCTACTTAGGGACGACCACATCCCCTAATTAGGGTGTTCTTGAGTTGTTGGCTAAGAACTCGAGGAATCGACGACCATCGATTAACCACCGATCAACTACCAATGAAGAAGATCAAGGAGGAAAATGATGTAAATACTTAGGGAAGTCCATATCCCCTAAGTAGGTATGTTCCTATAAAACCCCTTATGATTCTTGGCTAATCTTGTGAATATTGCTTGTATAGTAGGATCATGTAGATCACACACTTTACTTTCATGTATATAACACATAAAACCCATAAAACAAATGAAACAATCTTTTGATTTTGTCAAGAACTTCAAACAAACACTTAATCTTAACTAAATCGACTAAACTAGGGTCGAATCATACAAAATCATTCCAAGCATCTGAAGAACTTTTAAGAACATCGTATTTCATTTTTTTTAGCCAAACAAAACACACGTATATATATACATACACACTACACCAATAGACCATTGTGGCTAAGAACTCGGGATAAAGGGAGGGTGTCTATTCCTTCGGGGATATGTGCCATTCATCTTTAGAAACCTTCCCGTTTTCGTTAGTTACGAGTAGGACTAGAATAAACATATGGTGTTTCTTTTCACTTTTAACTAACAACTCACACACTAACACTAAACTAACCAAAACAAAGGAGTTTGCTTAAGGTTTTTGACTAAATCAAAGGGTTGTTATGATTATATTAGGGTTATGATTCAGGTTGTTCACAACTCTAAAAACTATTAATAAACCTAATCAGGGTTGTGGTACAGGTTAATCAAAACTCTAAGAACTATTAATAATAGCTAATCAAGGTTGTGATTCAGGTTGTTTAAAATGAAAATTAATTGATAATCAACTGAAACAAACTAAACAAACCAATCTTTAACTAAGACTAACTCAACCTTAAACTAAACTAACCCAACGTTTCAACCATAACAAGTTCGAACTACGTTCGACCTGATTTTTAGTAACTACACAAAGTTTGTTGGCATCCCATAAGGGTTTGGTCACACCTCTAATAATTAATCTAGTTTTCAACGAGACAAGATTGAACTACGTTCGACCTGATCTTTGGTAATTACCCAAAGTACGTAGGCAACCCATAAGGGTTCGGTTACACCACTAATAATGAATCTAATTTTTAATGAGACAAGAATAAACTACGTCCGACCTAATCTTTGATCAACCTAAAGTACGTAGGCAGCCCTCGATTCAGGTTCGATCATAACAAACAATAGAAAACATATGGCTACCCTAACCAAAACGAACTACATAAAGATATGATTCTCATTTAAGATACGTAGGCAACCCATATGCGGGTTTAGTCACATATCCAAACAACTTAGTCTTAGATTGAATTTCATTTAGTATATCTTTCATATTTACACACACACACACACACACACACACACACACACACATACATATATGTATTCACCTGCCTTCCACTAAATCAAGTCAAAAATACATAAAAAGAACAAAAACATTAAAAAAAAAAGGGGAATTATTCTTGTTTAATTAAATCAAAGAAAATTACTTGGATAGTGTTTAAAATTGAATATCTATTTAGGCTGAGGTACTATCTTCGGACGGGTGTTTTAGGGTATCTAACACATTCTCTGAGCATAACCGACTCCCGAACTTAAAGAATATCTCTGGTATATAGACCTATAGAAGTCAAAACAAAGGTCAATTCAAAAGGAAAAATGAATTTCCAAAATCCTGGTGACCTAGTACACCATTTAAGCTTATGCTAGGTGGCGACTCTGTTTTTAACAAAAATCTCAGCCAAGAAGTTTTCCAAAATTGATGCCTAGAAAAGCCTTTGAAAACCCATTTTCAAAATGAACGGATTTGGACGACTTACAGATGAAGGGATGAAAGCTTGTTTTCTCCTCTTCCCGATTTTCTATTTCTTCTGCCATCGAAATCCGGGGTGCGTCAATTGACGACTTCGCTGGGGATCTCATAAGGGAGTTAGGCCTAGTTATAGTCAAAATCCATATTCACTATTAATAACATCTAGGCATTACGTCTTTAATTTCAAGCACAAACATTTCCCTACCAAAAACATAACATTAACAATAATAATAGTAACAATAACAATAATAATAACAAAACAATAATAAGCATATTATTTCATGTGTATATATCAGCATGCATGTATGTCTACTGTCTTTATTTACTGCATTTTATATTTATTGTCTTTACATTACTGCATTTAAATTATGTCTTTACATTTCTGCATTTACATTATTGTATACTCTCTCCAACGCACAAGCAATCACTTTACATTGCATATCATGATGAAAACCCAAGCCATAACCCTCTTAGGGATAGAGAGGCTAGTAGTAGGGGCTTTCATCGGTGATTTTATCTCATTGATCTAAGCCCTGAAAACCCTTATGTTAGAAAGAAAAGTTAGTAGAAGCAAGGTCGGGGTTACATCCTCCTGGGATCTGTCTACAAACCTCTTCTCGTTCGGACCACCAACCAAAGATGGATATTCTCTCGGGGAAGATGCCGGAGGATTGAAAGTCTAGGAATCGAGATTTTTAGGATGTGCAAAAGGAAAATCCAAAACCACATATAGTGAGCCTAGGATAGAGGATAACCAAAACCCTATTCTACTTAGAACACTTATTTTAGAGAAAGATGTTATTTTTTAAATTCTGTATAGTTATTTACGTTACTGTTGTACTAGGTATATAGAATTAAACTTCTTCGATGGTAGAGTATAATAATCCATGTAAGAATTCTTTTTCTATCTCAGGCATTACTAGCTTGATTGGCATTGAAAACGTTCGCAAAAATTTGAATATGGAGCAAGTTGCAAGAAAGAACAAGAATTCTTACTTCACTTAACCCAATAAACCGTTAAACATAAAAACTAATAATGCCCATTGCATACATAATAATTCACTTAAATCATACCTTAACAAAATCACCAGTATATTCATTTTTAAATAAAAAAGAAAAAGAAAAAAGCCACCCCAGAATAAATATCTGAAAATACCCTTTGCCGAACAATTATCCTAAAGCTCATATGCTACAAACATTAAGATAGGATCGACATCACGTCATCACAACAAGATGCAAGAGACAGAAGCTGCCTTGAAAAAATTCGCAAGTAAAAAGAACACAACACATTTTCTCGGGAAAATCAAGCAAGAACCCATATCCCCACCTTGGACCTACCACAATGAGTCTCCCGAATTTATAGTAGAAATAAAACCCATGAATATATTCGGTAACTTAGGAGCCTACAAAAATGACCCTAAACCGCTGCACGGATAATGGATCGCCTTAGGAAACTGCGAGAAAGCCTATTGGGTAACCTATTCTGAGCTGATAAAACAAGTTGACAATGCTTCCATCAAGTGGGAAGATGGGTACGAAGTATACTTCGACGATGAAAAAGACTTGGGAAACGATTAGGCCTCTTACATAGATCCAATAACTGAAACGTCAATGCTCAACAACTTAAGGAAGAAATCCCTATGCAAGACCTAGTTTAGGGACAGATATCCAAGATGTGGGACCAGTAGCCACACCACAAAAACTTGGTAGCGGAATATTACGTCGCTACTTTCATCGCAAGTGTACGGGTCAAGTTTTAGTAGAGTGGGAAGTACCGCGATTGTCATAACCTAACTTTATCTAGGCAACTCAATTTATAGTTTTTGTTAATAAAATATACCAAACTAAGTCAATGTAACTAATTAAACTAATACTAATATTGATGTTTAAGGTAGTAAATTGTCTAGGGTTTAACTTTGTTAATTTAAACGCGTTCAATTTAATCTAGTTTACATTAACGACACTCATATTATCCGACAATCTCGGTATCAAAATCTCACTCACTACCTTTCCCGAGTGTAACGTAAACGAATATGTGATTTTGCATCAATGCTGAAGTCCCCCTCTAGCGTCTATACGACACTTGGTTATATGAGTCTTATCCTAACCTCATGGATTGCATACTTTCTGATGCCCTCCTAGGTTATTAGATCGTCACATTGTGTTTAAACTCTAATCTGAATCCGGGGTTACCTCTCTCGAGTGTCAAACTTCGTATTCTCAATATATCTTAACATGCATTTAAAAGTGGAAGAATGGTAAACATAATAGAATAGACAAAAACAATCGATAATGTAATAAAGATTAAACAAACGATGTTTTCATACACGAATCGCTCCCTAGACAATATATGTTTAGTTTCTTATGGCCATAACCACATATACAATAATATACAAGGTAAACATATACAAAACTATCAACCAAAACTAAGAAATAAAGAGAAACAAGGAGACTAGCCGTTATCCGAAGAACCGATGCTAAAATCGCTCTGAGATCGTTTCCTCTTCTTGACTTTGTGATCTTCTCTTGGTTGATAGGGTTTGGAGCTCTCAAAAACCTCCTAAAAACGTCCTCATAGGTGTGGGAGAGAAAGAGATATAAAAGGGATAAAAAAATATCAACAAAATATCCCAAACAATCTAAAGTATCTGGGGTCGGACCGCTGCAGCAGTGGGAATCACCGTTGCAGAGGTGAGAAGTCAGTAGGCATTCTACTGGATCATCGATGCAGCGGTGGGAAGCACTGTTGCAGAGGTGAGGTTCACTGCTGCAGCGGTAGAAGGGTAGAAGGTTTCTCTTTTATTGATCGTTGCAGCGGTGGTTTCACCACTACAGTGGTGGGCCTGCAGTCCTGAACTTGCCTTCTTTGCTCTTTTTCCACAGTTCTTCCATCGACATTCCATCGATTTACTTGATTATGAACCATTTTTATCCCTTTTCATCCTAAACACCTGATTTATAACAAAACAAATAAAAATGTTTTAAAACATATTAAAAAACTATAATAACACTAAAAAACTACCAAAATTGGTTTGAGAATAAATAGATAGATTTCACCTATCAAATACCCCTAAACTTAAAATTTTGCTAGTCCTTAAGAAAAACACTCACACTAAAATAAAAAACACAACGAAATAACTAACACAAATACTAAACAATTAATAAAAACAAAAACTACCTAAACACAAACAACCTAGACATAACGATATGCGAGTTTTGAATTCAATTAATCGACTAAAAGGTTTTTCCTCAACGACCCCAATTATATCGAGTTCAGGAGTAAAGTGCACCATGTGGTGTTCTAGAATTTCAACATTCAATAATGGTAAACGCCATTCTAGATCCATTCAAAGTGTGTGTGTGTGTGAAACTTAATAATATAACTATCCAACAACCGGATTGGATTATTCACCAACGAAGCTCACGACTTAAACCATAAAGGATTAGGATATCCATATGTCTGATTGGGTTCTACTCTCCACTAATGTAGGCTTGGAATTTCAAAAAGATCAATAGGACTTGGTTCGGTTTGGAACATTTGGCCAAAAGTATATCGGGAATATAAAACAGGTTAACGTTATTAACTTAACGATACCCGAGGCCAACGCTTGGCTCACAATCACTCTTGAACCCCCACATATTAATTCGAAACAATCCTGAACATACATTTAAGGACTTTGTACTCACTTGTCAAAAGAAACGAAAATAGAACAATATTTACATATGTTTTTTTTTTAACATGAACCACACCCCCAAACTTATTCGATTTTTACAATTTCATGGGTGTCGTTAAAACAAAAGAAAATGACAAGTGAGTACTCGAATATCAAACTAATGAAAAGTTCGCTCTAAACTCAACTGCTTACTTCAAGTAGCATAAACGAATGCTAACATGATTTCACTCAAATTGTGCCTTCGGTTTAGCGACTTAGGTTTGGAAAATGTTTTATCTGCCAGGGTATTTGTTACGTGTTCAGATTTGAAACGGATTATAGGCTTCGAATAGGTAACGAGAGATAAAATATATTGCATGGTAAGCTTCAAAGGCCCAAGCGATAAAATGAATGCCTAATTCATATCTCTTGAACTACCTCGCTTAGTATTTTGCCTCAAGTTTCCCCCAATCAGGTTCTAGAATCCTTAAAATTATCCTAAATTTGGCTAATGGATAATTGGCCTAAAATCAATTGAATAACTATACATTGAGTTTACATGCTCGTGCAAATTAGGATCCACAATAACTTTTACCAAAACGGTATGTCAAGCACACAAAATATACATCAATGGGCATTACCCTTGAGCTCGAAAAACAACAAGGGGATAATATCATTATCAGATAATAGCCCAGAAGAACGCAAAACTCAGCACACAACAATAACAACATGAACATACTAGCACAATTAAACAAACATGCATAATTAAACTAAACTAACATAACTAACAACAATTAAACATACTAAAATAGTACACATCACCCCCAAACTTAAAACGGTTAGTGTCCACAATGACCCAATCATCAATCTCAACATTTGAAATAAATCTTGCCGACAAAGAGGGTTTAGAACACGTACCTGAGAGGCGAGATAATCTCGCCTCTGAATAAAGTTGGCGGTGATGATCTAATTTATTTTGAAAACTTGGGTTGCCTCCCAAGAAACGCTTGGTTTAAAGTTCTCGGCTTGACGTAGAGAAGTGCTCGTCAAAGAGCGGCTTCCACCCATAGTAAGTGTCATACAACACCACATATGTGTCTTGATTCAGAACACCCTCAAGCTTGGAGAAATATGGCATTGCTTGGCTAGTGCTCTCAATGTGACTCATTGCCGTCTTATGTGCTTGGTTGGCCTGAATGAATGTTGCAAAAGGCAGTGGAGGACAATTGAGCCACATTGGATTCTTATATATATGATCGTCTTGGATCGATGACGGCATCAATAGTTGGATCTCAAATGGTTAAGAATCACAATCGTCAATCCATGCTTGGGTTTCCGTCTTATTTGAATAATCATCATTGAATGCTCCCAAGCTCATCTTGCTCGTATCTGGTTCTTCCTGGTGGCTTTCGATGAATGTGACTTGTGTGTCTCTCAGTGCCACCATTTATGACTCGGCCTCAATGTAGCAAATAAGCTGACCGATTTGCGTCTGAGTAGACATTACGGTCGTATCAATTTTAGTGCAGTTCGTATCAATATTATCAAGATGAACCTCATTCTTATTGAGATGGTCATTTGTCTTCCTTTAGAAAGGTTGAGCCTCTCCCATAAATTGAGCGAACATTTCTTCCAAGGTGAAGGAACACTCCTCTTGTTGGTTCGAGATGTCAATCTATGGCGCTGAAACTGTGGAACTATCCCCCAAGCTTTGGTATCTTGTTGAATAATTGTAACTCTTATAATCAAACTCCGCCATGTCTTTCAACAATCGATAGACTTTGTTCGCGGTTAGTTGGTCGAAAAACGTGGTACCATTTCCTCCTTAACCCAATTTCTTGTTGCGGCTAGTAACTCATCCAGGAAGTTTAGCAGTTGACACTCCCTTGGGAAATGATGGTTCGAAAAATGAATGAGCAACTCCTTGTATCGATCCCAAGCACAATAAAAGGGCTCAGAATCTCATTGAAAGAAATGCAACAGTACTTGTTGATCTAACATCTTCAAGTATCCTACTGGAAAAATAAACTACAAACAAAAATTATAAACACAATAAATGCCTAAATTAAAATCAAATTATTTACTCACAATATCAACAATAATCTAAAAGCCAACCCCCAACAACGGCGCCAAAAACTTGGTAGCAGGATATTACGTTGCTACTTTGATCGCAAGTGTACGGATCATGTTTTATCAAGGGTTATCGTATCCACAAGGATTGGATTAGATCATCGCTAAGTATCGCGATTGTCATAACCTAACTTTATCTAGGCGACTCCATTTATAGTTTTTGTTAATAAATATACTAAACTAAGTTAATTAAACTAATTAAACTAATATACTAATATTAACGTTTAAGGGAGTGAATTGTCTAGGGATTAACTTCGTTAATTTAAATGTGTTCGATTTAATCTAGTTTACATTAACGATACTCAACTATCCGACAATCTCGGTATTGAAATCTCACTCACTACCTCTCCTGAGTGTAGTAAAATGAATGAATATGTGACGTCGCGTCGACACTAAAGTCCCCCTCTAGTGTCTATACAATACTTGGTTACATGAGTTTTGCCCCAACCTCACGGATTGTAAACTTTCTAATGCCTTCCCAGGTTATTAGATCATCACGCTGTGTTTAAATCCTAGTTTGAATCTGAGGTTACCTCTCCTGAGTGTTAAACCCTATATGCTCAATATATCTTAACAAGCACATAAAAGTGGAAGAACGGTAAACACAATCGAATAGACAAGAACAACTGATAATCAAACAAAGATTAAACAAATGACATTTTCATACACGAATCGCTCCCTAGACTATACAAGTTAAGCATATACAAAACTATCAACCAAAAATAAGAAATAAAGAGAGAAACAAGAAGAATAGCTGTTATCCGAAGAACCGATGCTAAAACTGCTATGAGATCGTTTCCTCTTCTTGGCCTTGTGATAATCTCTTGGTTGATAGGGTTTGGAGCTCTCAAAAACCTCCAAAAATGTCCTCATAGGTGTGGGAGATAAGAAGATATAACTAGGATAAAAAAAATATCAACAAAATATCACAAACAATCTAAAATATTTGGTGTCAGACTACTACAGCGGTGGGAATCACCGTTGCATCGGTGAGAAGTCAGTAAGCATTCTACTAGATGACCGTTACAGTAGTAGAGGCTACCGCTGCAAAGTTGAATTTCATCGCTGCAGTGGTAGAAGGAAAGAAGGTTTCTGTTTTATTGATTGCTGTAGGGTGTTCTTGCAGTCCTGAACTTGCCTTCTTTCCTCTTTTTCCACCATTCTTCCACCGACATTCCACCGATTTACTCGATTATGAACTGTTTTCGTCTATTTTCGTCCCAAACACCTAATTTATAACAAAACAAATAAAAACGTATTAAAATATATTAAAACACTATAATAATGCTCAAAAACTACCAAAATCGGTTTAGAAATAAATAGATAAATTCCACCTATCAATGGGTCAAACCATTAAGAATCTGTGATAGTCTATGCCTAGGAGCCTGTTGAGAAAAGAAATCCTATACCCGACCACCATTGAAAAATGACCCTATCCCAAACGACGAGCTTTTACCCCTGTACCTTTCTTGCTAACACTCGAGCCTCTTAGGAGTGTAGAAAATTCACTCTATTTTCCACTCCACTCTCCCAGATATACCACCAATGCCTCATAGATAACCTGCTTACACATTTTTTTCCCCACCGACCTAACCCACATTCTTCACACTTCAACCCGAACACCTTCTAAGAGTATAATTCTGGAAGATTGGGTCGTCATACTGATCAGTGTTACACTCTACTCTACCATATCAAAGACCTCATTCAGTATGGAGCAATAAACTTCGACAAAATTATGAACTAAGACAGGATAGGGGTGTATTAAGCTTTAACCCTACTATCAAGTAGGGAATTTTTGTGTTTAGATGATGTCCATAAGTGACTAAGGAATAACCCTACTATTATAAAGTGCAGTATTATCTACTTAAAGCTTGACTCCAATCTCCATTTCTAGTTTTCAATAGTTAACATGTCTATCATTACTTAAACACTATAGAAACAACTAAGGCTACGCTAAAAATAGTTTTAACATCTAACTGAAACATAACCCGAAGTATAAGCTGAAAGGATGAGTTTTATTTCAACAAAACGATGGTGAGATATTGATAATAAACTCTGAAAAAGCTAGGAGGAAAACCTAGGAACCTTGAGTATAGAATCACTACACATGTTCTGACTTGGAAGTTTCCAAGTAACCTTGAAGAAATACAGAAGACTTCCTCAAACCGAAATGAAGGAAGAAATATCCGAAAGACCTACAACATGAAGAATGATAGATAAAGTCCTAGAGCCTAAATCCATCCGCAAAAAATTCTTGAAAGATCAGGTAGCTAAACAAATGAAGACTAACCAATATAAGCTAACAAATTGTCTAGATATAACCAATTCAGAGACACTGTGAAAAATCAATTTTAAAAAACAAAAAATAAGAAGAACATCATATAATCGAAGACATTTAAGAATGGAAGAGAATGATAAGCCATATCAGACAAACAACTAAAGTAGTCAGGATAAGGGTAGAACCAACAAAGACCAACTCAAATTACCCTAATCCTCTAAAACATGTAAAAATCAGAAAGAAAGTGTTAAGATAAATAAGAAAAACCGGTGTCAAAAAGTTTCTAAACACTACGTGATCACATGAAAGCCATTAGGTAAATCATGCTTTCTTTACAATCCGAGTATTAAGTCGTAGGGGTGCCTCAACACTTTGTGAGTCGGGCTAACTGGACCGAGATCACCATCGAAAGCTCGCCACATGGATTATATAGTAAGTACGGCTTCCTACTTGCTGGTGTGAATAAAATAATAGAAAACTCTCTTAACAATACTAGGACCAAAAAAAAAAAGAAAAAAAAAAAACATGTGTTAGTAGTCAGTAACTAACATTTGTTTCTCCATCACTTCTATTCTCTCTCCTATCAGTTATCTCGGGAAGGCCCAGTCCTCCTACCCTTAGTCCAAGATTAGAAGAAGAAAAGTAGAGTCATTGAAGAAATCTCAGGTAGCATTCAAGGTCTAGGTAATCTAAATAGCAATCTTAGATAAATATTGAAACTTGATGGTATTGGATTAGATCATGCAGGATAACAAACTACTTGGGCTACTGTTCAAAATTCCGGTTAAAACTATACTTACCATGTCCCAAATATTTTCAGGTGAAATATAAAGCTAAAAACAAATATATCAATCAAAACTAGTTGAGGCCATAAAATCAAAGAATAAGAGACGAGCACAGGAATCGCATATAATCCAGAGACTCAACGCAAGAGCTAATCTAGGCGAACTTTTCCATTGTGAAAGCGGAGGGATAGTTTGAGGTAGATGGAGCGTCTTCTGCCAATGAAGAAGGAACCTTGTCCATTGATATCTCAACGGACGGTGAGACCACGGGATGATAGTCAGGGTCCATCCAGATCATATACTATGTCACCGAGCGAATCTCATTAAATGTTAAGCGACGATGCTCCCACTGAGCATAAGCCTCCATGTCTCTTACCTCATCCCTAAACTCAAAAGTAAAATGAATAGTAATTGTCCCATCAACCAATGGAATATACTGAGCCCTACCGAACTAACGGAGTACGCGACTATGAATGTAGGAGATGCAACCTCAGAATCTTAACAGAGGGATGAAAGGTAGATCCACGCAATCCAGATAGATTTTTGTCGATATCGTATGCCTCGTAGTCCATATTACCTTAGAGCTAACCATCTCTACCAAAAGTGCCGCATAGTCTGGTGGGTAATTGAGATGCTGCATAATCTGAGGAAATTGGGAACATAACTGGTCTACTATTGGATCCTCCATGGACCAAGCCGGTCTTGGTAGCTTGATCAGATGAGAGATGATCCATATCTATAGTAGAGCATAACTCCCAAAGAAATAGTGGTCACCCGCCCGACAAGCAGTTAGTGACCGGTACTATCTAGTAGGACAAATCAACAAGCATCGTGTTTTCCAAGAGGATCGTTTGGCCTAAGAGATCAATTTCCTTCTTAGAGAATAGTGTCTCCTACAGCAATAGAGACACTAATACGATCATTCGGCGCCCACGCTAGTTCGCATAGCTACTCCATATGTCCCTATATCCTTGATCGTTATAGACATCTGAAAACCACCTCTAGAGTATGTCGAACTCTATGGAATTCTCATTGACGTCATAACGAAATGGTAGGTTCTTACGCTTTACTCTCAGAACCTACGGTAACTAATTATTCAATAACAATAACGTGACATAAGAGACTTCTCTTGTCAAAGAAAGTCCTAGTTGAAATAATATTTCCTCCAGACACAGATTCAGCTTGGTCACCTAGAAACAGAAGCACAAAGAGGCCGGTACCGAGAGTCGCACCAGAATCTTAATAAATGGCCCGCCCACAGTGACCTGACGAAGCTCCGTAACGTACTTGAGTGTAGATTGCAGTAGTGCTGACTCATCCAAAGTCAATAACTCTACCCAGTCAGATAGACGAAAGCAGCTTAGAAAATGGAATAAATAGTTATGATGAATAAATCCAGACTAAGCTATGCTATCACTAGGGCTCCCCACCTTTGTGGAACAGACAATAGGATCAGGCGATCGACCTTTTTGGGTAGAAAGGTGGACCGATCTTTTCCCTTTTACCCAGGAAGAAGAGCGACGTAAACAATAAGATATACTCTCCTGATATGATAAGGAAAGTATGTGTATAAAATTTGCTATCATGATTAGGTTTACGTTAGCATAAGATGTACAAAGAAATACATGCTAACAACTGAGGACAAGTTCTAACTATCTTTGCTACCAACATGCCATCCCACTGATAATAAATGCACAAGTACAATAATAAAAGGGAGAAGTACATATCAAGAATGGAAATACATCTACATCCATCCCAATACATTTTACAATCACAACAGCCATGATACATACATCAATAATAATTCATACCAAAAAAATGAAAAATAATACGTCTCCAATAATAAATACATGTACAAAATCTATCCACTACAATACATATCTCCAAAAAAGATACAACTGTACAATCTAATTGAAAAAATAAGAAAGCAATATATGTTCCTGTCAAGGATTTGATGTAGGTCAGTCCATACTTTCTCCAGAACCGTAAGTCGGTGGGGTCGATGTAGTAAAAGAGATAGAAGCCTTTAGGTTAACCATAAACTTTGTTGTGCCTAGAGTAGCTGTACGAGCCTCAGAAGGAAGAGCCAGAGTCTAGTGACAAAAGGATAGCCTGTGAAGTCTATGGATAGCTATACAAGTCCTTACTGTACCGACGATGTTGATCACACTCATCTCTAAGAGCATTCCTCTTAGCTTTGATGGTAGCAAACTCAGAAGCCAGAACCACCTTATCCTCGCTGCGATTAACCCAGAAGGACAATACCCTATGACCTAACAATGTACCTCCTTCTAGTTGTGCTACGTTCGTCTGAGGGCCAATCGACAGGCTTGATAACCACGAAGGTACTCATGTTTAGAGACTGGAGGAACAACCAGTACGTCTACTGGAACCGCCATGTCGAGTATATCAAGATCAATATTTATATAAGGCTCAAGCCACACAGCCGGAGGGGCAAGAAGTAGATATAAGATTCTAAAAATCTGAGGAGTCGCTCTATCCCCATGTACAGTGGACACAACCTTTTTTCACGTCTTAATTTATTTGCAAGTGCACGAGGTCAAGTTTTAATATAGTGGACCTTTTGATCGGATATCATCCTCTAAGAAACTTGTTTGATTAATTGAATACCACAATTTGCATATTCTTATATTATCTTGATGGTTCAAGAAATATTTGAGTTTGAATAATTAAAAACTAAGTTAAACTAAAAACTATTGGATTAAATTCTAATTAAATGGATTACCTAGGGATTTATTTCACTAACTTAATACATGTTTGACTTCGTTTAATTAACAATAACAGTGTTTATCCTATTCGACAATTTAGGTATCTCAAACTCGCTCATTACCTCTCCCGAGTGTAAAATGAGAGATTATATGACTTGACATTAATGCCAAAGTCCCCCTCTAGCCTTTTATATAACACATAGTCACATGAGTCTTGACGCAACCTCATGGATTGCACACTTTCTAACGCCCTCCCTGGTCATTAGATCGTTGTGATGTGTTTAGCGTTAGTCCGAATCCTAAGTTACCTCTCCCGAGTGTCAAACTCTGTATTCTCAAAACCAACCCTAATACCTTAACAAGCATATTAAAATTGTAATAAAATGCTAAACATAATCGAATTTAGACAAACAACCGTTAAAGTAACACATATTCCATTAAACATGTATTTACATGAGTTATATCAATCCCTAGATAATATTTATCTAGCCTACCGTGATCTTAGCCATACAAATATTAAAACAAGAAGGATTCATCATCATTTGATATGAAAAGTTAAGTTATAAAGATAGAAATAAAGGAAGAATGATAAAATCTTAGAGTGGAGTAGTCTATTATCGCCAAAGATCGGTCTGGGATTACTTCGTCTTCTCCAAATGTTGAATCTCCTCTTTTAGCTCTCAAGAAATGCTTAAAATCATGTATATAATGTTGGGAATGTCTTTGAAAAATGGTGGAAATAGGGGCTTAAATAGAAGGCTTTAAAATATTTAGAAAAATAGATATTTTTTGCACAGAGTGACCGCTACGGCGGTGAACCAAACCCTAAGCTCTATGGACTTTCACCACCACAGCTGTGAATGACTACTGCGGCTGTGAGACTGGCACAATTCTCCCTGCACCTCCATCACCTCGGGGGTAGCCTAACCACCATGGTGGTGGGTTTACTATCCTGAAACCTTGTTTCTTTTACCGTTTCTTCATCATTTTCCCACTGTTTCGCTTGTTTATCACTCAATTACGTCTCTACACCTGATTTATATAAATACAAATAAAAATGCAATAAAATATTATTAAAACACTCGAAAACTACCAAATTCGGCTTACAAGTAGATAGATATTCTCAACCTATCAAATATCCCCAAACTTGGAATTTTCCTAGTCCTCGAGCAAAACACCCTAACACTAAAATAAACTAACCATACTAATTAATTTACTACTAAACTAAAAATGAATGAACTTTAACAAATAAGAAGTAAGCGCATGCGAGTTCCAAGTTCAATCGAAGAAACCAAGTTGTTCTTCCCTTAACAGCCCTCAATCAGATCAAGTTTGAGAATAACACACACCACGTGGTGTTCTAGAATTTCAATACTCAATATCAATTAAAACCATTCTAGATCTATTTAAAGTATGTGTGTGAGAACTCAAATATATAGCTATCCAAACACCAGATTGGATTATTCAATAACTAAGCTCATGACTTAAACTGTTAAGGATTAGGAAAACCATATGCTTAACTGGGCTCACTATCCACTAATGTAGATTTAGAAATTCATAGTGATCAATAGGGCTTAGATCAGCATTGGAGAACGACCAAGGGTATCTCAGGAATAGAAAACATAAAATCGTTATAATGACGATAATTCAATGATGCCCGAGGTACAAACACTTGTCGCTATATCTCTCTCATAACCCCAAATATTTAAAACACAACCCTGAACAAGAATTTAAGAACTTTGTATTCACTTGTTGAAAGAACGTAAATAAAAACTATATTCACATAGTTTTTATTTTTATTTATATATATATATATATATATATATATATATATATATATATATATATTTTACAACATAACACACCCCCAAACTTATTCGATTTTGTACAATTTTGGGGGCGTGTAAATAGAATTAAAAGAATGACAAGTGGAATACTGAACCAATAAAAAGTCATCCAAAACCCGACCGCTTACTTCAAGTAGCATAAAATAATGCTAACTTGACTTCACTCATTTCGTGCGTTTGGCTTAGCGATAATGGTTTGGAAATTTTTTAATTGGATAGGGTATTGATATATGTTCAGAATTGAAAAGGTTATCGGATTCGACAGGGTAACGAGGGATAAAATTTCCAAGGTAAGCTTCAGAGGTTCAAGCAATAAAAATGAATGCCTAAATCATGTCTCTTGAACAACCTCACCTAGGGTTTCACCTCAAGTTTCCCCCAGTCAAGTTCTAGATTCCTCAAATTTGTCATGAACTTATTATTGATGATGTCTCTGTGTGCTAGGAACTCTAGCTGAGTCTGGGACACCACGTGATCTTGGAAGGACGACCCCTCCTTAAGGACAAAACGATGCCATTTTGCCCCATGGGGGAAAAAGTATTTGGCAGTAGAATAGGGCCGGCATGAGAGAAGATACTCATATGCCCAATATTGTAAGAAAAATGAGATAGGAAAAGGGGCTAAGTAACAAAATTGAAGAATACAAACAAAGATAAAAGATTTAAAATAAACTCATGGGTAGAAATTTCCAAAATCTCGTGATGCTACCCACTAGAGCTGATATGCGAGACTGCATCCCCGCTAGGAAGGCTGCGAAAGTGAAGCTACCCCAATCAAGCTCTGCCAAGTTGGCCAAGTCACATAGATTCCCTACAAAGTAGAGAGGGATGGTGGAACTAGTCGAAGCCATAAAGGTCTTGCCAAGGAACTGAAGTAATAGAAGATGATAGCGTTGATCGCTCGCCACCAGGTCCTCTGGAAGCGAGAGGGTGAATAACGAATTATACACTAATCTGCTATGTTATATACATGTTCTGGTCCTCGCCTATGCTAGTATCCTACCTAGGAGTCTCTTCGCCTCAGCCCAAAATGTCTCCCTTAAGGGAACAGTCCGCCCTCGGAAGCGAACTTCAGTGATCATCACCTAGTCAAGGGGTATCGACACTAGCTATCTACAAACTAAGTGAATAGAGTTCGTCGTCAAGAACCAGTGCTCAATCAAGGCGTTAGTATACCCATGATCAATACGAGATGCCTAGATAGTTAGGAAATCCCTAAAATAGCATTCTTGGACGAACAAGAGTTTGTCGGGGTGTATTCTCCTAGTGTAAAAGGGTATAAAAAGTAAACCATAACCCCTTGAAGTGCCCATTGAAACTGTGGTCAACCTATAAAAATTTACCCACAAAAATATATGACTTTGGTCTTTTAAAAAGAGGGTTGAATTAGGAAAGGTTTTAATAGAGAACCTGAGCAGAATGGAGAAAAATAGAAAGATGTTCATGAAGATCTCCTACTAGCGATTGATCTTCAAACTCAATGTGATAAATCCATGCCGCATCGAAGGTAAGTGTTCTATCTCAAAATGGCATAGGAATAGGATCCCCCATCTTGAAATCATCTCCTAGAAAATCATCAAAAATGCCCCACTCAGGCATGTTGTCCTCGGGAGGGCCGTAGTCGGGATCTGCCGCCATCTCGATTGTGACAGAAGGGCTAGAAAAATCCTCATCCATAGGAATGTCTGATGCACCGGTCAACATCAGTTCATCGACTCTAGATACCCTAAAAGTCTCATCAGCAGATAAAAAAGAAATGATGGGTACATTATCTGAAATCCTTAGTGCCAATGTCTTGGGTCGACCAGGATCGTTTTCAAGCACTCCCCCTAATCGAGGTCTCAGGGGCCTTACCTTTCCCACGAGAGCTGGAAGGACGACGACCGCCATCACTTAAAGAACCCATGGCTTATATAATGACATCTGGAAAAAAAATCAAGGTTTTATCATTAGGGTTTTGACATAAGAGAAAAGTTAGAATCGCTAAGATTCATACGTGGATTTTAAAGACATGTCAGACTCACCACTACAATTATTCTACAAAAATAATCACAAGCAATCTTGACTAATGTTTAACAATTCATAGCTAGCTGAGTACTAGGGGCAAAGGATTGAGTTTACCTATCTAAGAACAACGGTTATGACCATGTGCATTCTTTACTACTCAAGACTAAGGTATAGCCGGGAAATCCAATTTGGAAACTCCCGCCCCTACAAGTGCGATATACCAAATATTTGCAAACCCATCTTGCTTTGGAGAAACGTCAAAAATGAGAAACAAATATGCCATTATAGGAGCAAACCATGCTAATTCAATTATATCATCAGGATGATATTCAAGACCTTCAAAGAAAAAATACATATACAAGACAAGCTCAACACGAAGCTTGTGTTATAACTACATTTTTGCCTGAAATCAAAATCCATCTCTCAGACAATATACACTAAGAATTTTTCCTACATGCTATAGTAAAAAAAAAATGAAAAAAAAAACAATAAAAGAAAAGAAAAGAAAAAAATAATTCTCCAAAATACAGAATTTAAAGCAAATTCGGGCAAGATATTGGATCTCTACACATTAATACATCACAGACAAAATCAATCTCCAAATTATCTTCTAAATGTGATTAAACATAACAATCATGCATGGGAACAAAATAAATAAATAAATAAATAAATAAACAAAACCAATACTACATCAACCCCTAAAAATCACAAAAAAAGCCACTTCACTTGGGTTAGGGAAAACACTACCTATTTCTAATCTAAATCATGAAATAAACTCAAAATTGTGCATTTCATGTGATATACAAACTTAAAACGCAAAATCATTGCATAAGTATTCAAAAGAAATAGGGTTTTTCAAAAATGACAAAACCATAGCTTATGGTTCAAAGTGAAACCATTTCATTCAAAAATACACATGGAAAACGATCTTCATGGTGTGCACTTACCTTCTAATGGATGAAAATGGACGATAATCGATGAGGAAGTGAGAAAGAACAAGAAGCCTGCAATGATTACTATTCTCCAGTTCTATTTCTATTTCTTGAAATAGTAGACAGGCCACTGGCTTGTCTTTTATTGGAAAACATCCGTGCGCATGGGCCAAAGTGAAAGGATGCAAAAACGGAGCCCAAACCCACTTTTGGTTAAGAATAATTTTTCCCGTTCTATAAAATTTTATTTTTAAGCCAATTGTATCCAGGAAAAAGGAGAATCAAGCTTACCTCAAGATGCATGATGTATTGGAAAATGTGCCTAAGTTGATGTCTTACGCATCAACAAGAGGCTTCGAGTCACATTGTCATAAGTCTTGATAAATCAAGTGTCAAATCATGACTATTGTCAAATTGGAAGAGCATCAAATCAAAAAAGATCAAATCATGATTGAATCAATTCGTTTTGCGATAAAGAAAAACTGACGAATAATTTTACCACTCAAATCATTACTAAAATTACATAAACGGTATGATGTACTAGCAGGTCAACTCCCAGAGAGACTAAACCTCACACTCTAAAGAAACAAAACAATAATAAACCCGTCTACCAAGTATATTTTGGGATCTAATATGTAAAATCCTAAATTCATCACCACAACAAATAGCGAGACAAACGGATTTAGCTTTTCAATCCTGCGGCTAATTAGTGTCTTCCCCAGCCAGCAGGATGGGGCATACTTTACATTACCAATAATCATGAATTGAAAGATAGGAGATGTCTGATTAGATTCCACACCGAAACTTGTCCAGGCGTTGCCTCAGTCTATGATTGAGGCACATTTCATCCTGTCTATATTATCCTTATGGAAACAATGCCCATTTAATCTTATATCGCGAAGTAAAGTACCTGAATCATAATGAATTTAATTAATTTTATTAAACTTAATAAATTAGGAACTACGTGTCAACTGGATTATAGGTAACGTCCGAGATACATAGAAAACCCTCGCGCGTTCGGTTGACAAGTGTAAACTCATCAACAACCGTAGGAACTACGTGTCAGCATGATTCCTATGCCCGGGATACGTTGGAAACCCTCGATGGTTCGGTTGAAGAGTCTAAACTAATGAAAGATGTAGGAACTACGTGTCAGCCTGATTCCCAGTAGAGCCCGGGATACATTGGAAACCCTCATGGGTTCGGTCGACAAATTGAAGCCCAACCATCTGTGATGAAATACGTGCTAACCTCAGTTATCTAAGATATAAGGCAACCTTTACAAGATTTGGTCGCACACTTTAAACTAAAAACTATTCATGCTCATTGAATTAATTGTTAATCCGATTCCCTGTACAAAAAAAGAATACCTAGTAGCATTTTGACCTGATCCTTGGTAGATCACCAAGGAACGTATGAAACCCAGGTGGGTTCGATTGAAATAAAAAGAAGAGATGAGTATTATCTTTATGACCCTCTCCCAGCCCTAGACCAAGGCGCATCTCTCGGAATAGTCCTTTGGCTCTTTTGAGAAAGCTATATGTACTTTTTTTTTCCAACTAGTAGACAATGCTTAACTAGGAAATTACATCAAACCTGACTCCTAGCAAAGCCCAGGACATGTATGAAACCTTATTTTATTGCTATTAAAAATAATCCCACGTCAATCGGGATTGAATCACGTCATCAACACTTAAAATCCACATGGAGTCGCATCAACATTTAAAAATCCCATACCAATCGAGATTGAATCATGACAAAAAAGAAAATCCCCGTAGAGCTACTCAATAATAAGCTCCCCAATTAATTGGGATAGAACCATACCAAACATAACAAGAAACTGCCAAATCAGATTTGACCATACTAGACTTTAACCAGCCAATGAAGAATTAAGTGTCGACTATAGTCTTGGTAAGCACCAGGATACGCGAAACCTTTCTAGGTTGGGTTGTCACCTTAAATAGATTTCCTCCATCCCAAGCTGACTAAGCGTCGACCTGTCCTTGATAGATCACTAAGGTACATAGGAAACCGAAGTCGGTCTGCTCGAAACCAAAGAGATGTCTGTATTACAACATTCTCTCAAACCTATATCAGGGTGCATCTCCCGATAATTCCATTGACTTTGTTGAGTAGCTGACTACCAATCCTTTTGTTAAGTTGACAACAAAGGATGCATGTGCTCGAACTACACGTTAACCTAATATTTGCAAGATTACTAAGGTACGTAAGAAGGCCTTGGGGTATGATTGACAATATGAGATATCGCAGCGAGGGTCAAACTACATTTCGACTAGATTCTCGACCTAGGAACTCAAAGTATGTAGGTAATCCAGGTGGGTTTCAGTTATCCAACGATTACCATCTAGAACCAGTAATACTAATAATACATAAACCACCCAACGGGGGTTTCCTGGCAAAAATGAACACTACAAATCGCACGCTCAGTTCAGGATAGAAAGGTGACCCATGTGGGCTCCGCCGCATCCTTTAAATGCTTAAGAGATAGTCTCACACCCCAGTTAGAGTTGGGGCACTTTATATTCGATTTATTTATTTAGAATTTGTGATGGGACTACCCCCAGCTAGAGTTGGGGCACATTATATCCAGTTTCTCCGTTGAGATTCTGGGAAAAGAGTCACCCCAACTAGAGTTGGGCCACATTATATCAGATCTTCTCTCTGTAGAGTTTCTTGATATAAGACTCGCACTAATCCTAATCATAATCAATGCAAAAAATTCAAAAACTAAAATATATAATCCCAAAAAATGAATAGGCTAGAAACTCCACTAGGTATTAAGTTTCACGAGTGTCTTCGCCTGTTGTGAGTCATTTTTAATCTTGTATTGATATGACGACCCATGAATCTATTTCCCTAACCAAGGACCTCTTCTACCTAATATTGATAAACTTCACTAGTTCGAACTACTTTTGACCTGATTCTTAGTTAAATCTAAGATATGTAGGCATTTCCATAGGGGTTCCGTCAAGCGAGCTCACGAAAATCAATATCATCGACCTCAATCTCAGACTGACTAGACACCCCTGAATTGGTTTCTCTAACGTAGAACTATTCCACCCAATCTTGATTTAATTTACATTTTAGAATTGTATGTGACCTGATTCTCATTAATTTGAGATATTTAGGAAAACCCTTTGGGGTATGGTCACAACCAGTAGCGAGTTGTATTTTACGGATTGCGAACAATAGTATAGTGTCGTAGTAGAATTTACTTGATATGCTAGAACTTCATGTGATCTAATTCTCATTAATTTGAGATATAGAGGAACCCTTTGGGGGTACGGTCACAACCAGGAATAGATTGACCAAGTGTCATCCTCCTCACCTCCTATAGGATAGACCGTGCATCATTTTTTAAGAATAGTATTTTAACTTCGAAGTATAATATAGACAACCGGTGTATTTTGATTTTGTAGTGTAATGAAGACAACCAAAGTACTTTAATTATGTAGTATAATGTAGACAACCAGTATATTTTAATTTCATAGTGTAAAGCAGACAGTTAGCTAGACCGAATTTTATGGATTTCGAACAATATTATAATGTAGTAGTGGAATTTACTTTATATGTTAGAACTACATGTGACCTGATACTTATTAGTTTGTGATATATAAGGAAACCCTTTGGGGTACGATCAAAACAAGGAGTTGGTTAACCCAAGCATCATCTTCTCCGCAACCAGAAGTCGATTAACCGAGAGTTATCTTCTCTACCTCCTATAGGATAGGCCGCGCATCATCCTTTAGGAGTATGGTAGAGAAATACCAACCAGTAGCGTAATAGAAATGAATAGTGTAATAACAACCAATAATATATATGTATTTTATAATTCCGGCCAACCAGTAGTATAATATAATAGTATAATGCTTGGGAGGGTTTGCACAAAGTGCTATCCTCACCATGCCCTATAGGATTAGATATATCACTATCCTCCAGGAATGTAGATAGACAGGAACCAGATGTGTCGCCATTCTTCCAGCAATAGTCTTCCAAGATTGATTGTTCGTCATCCTTTGAGGTACACAATGGTAGAAGTGAGCAATTGTTATCCTCATTGAATCCTCTAGGATTAGGCATGTCTCCATCCTTTAGGACATATTTCAATACTTGTCTTTAAATTTCATATCTAGTGGAACAAAATGTTAGTGTCTCCTTGTTTGTCATTACGAGTAAAATCGCATGACAAAGAAGGGCAACTGTAGACACCGCATTTTGTCCCACCCATTCAGTGCCAAATCAAAACGAAGTTCAAATAAATTTTAAACTTGGGTTTAAAGTGAATGAATTTATACCTGAGATCACACTATACAATATACAAAAAAATCAAAAACATGACAAAAACACAAAACTGTTAATTTTGACAATATTTGATTAAGTAAAAGCTTTGGGTCAACGTTGAAATTCCTATAATTTAAGGAGGCCTAAGATGACTTTATTAAAGTTTGATTTTCATAAAATAATCTTTAGTATAGATAAAAATTAGCCAGTACCATTAAATATATAGTATATTTCAAACAAATTATTTTGATTACCTACCTTGACCATAAAACATTTACAACCCCTGAATGTTGTCAATTTAACACCAAAAACATTCATTTCATTTATGTATATTACAAAAAATAATACTAGGAAACAATACAAGAAACCTTAAATAAGGATTGTAAAGGGCATTACAAAGCCCTAAATCCCAAGGTGATTTAAGGATTGGGCTTGACTTAGATTTTACCAAATTCAAGTAGTATTGACAAACCACCCTAGGCCCAAGCAATCAAGGTGCCTAGCCATCATTTAAGATACATAAATGAATCCTTATAAGGGCCAAGGAGACTTCATAAAATTTTCCTACCAAATAGCTAAGGAAGGGGAACAAGACACTTAGGGTATAACTAACCGTTATCGAAACTAAACTGATTTGGTTTGCCTCCTAAGTAAGGCATTCATTTAGCATTGAACGCCCATACCATAAAGAATTAAATTATTGGGATGACATGTCAAGATCACATTCAAGGTATCTAGATATTTTAAACAAAATATCTTAGAACTAACCGAAAATCTTGAATCGTGATGATCCGTTACCGAAACCAAACCGGATGAGTGGCCTCTAAGCAAAGAAATAAATGAACATACTGTCAAGCATTAAATTATTCCATTAAAATGGAATGGTTAGGTTCAAAGGATGTATATATGTTCACCACAATATCTTAGAGTTAATTAGGAACTGGGAAACCAACTGTCGGTTACAAGGTAAGTTAACCCGATTCCATCCGAATGCAACCGTAGTTGTGCCCTCCATGTCATGACTCATCACCTTGCAATAAATGCAAAGTTACACGTAAGGACTAGATGCAATGAACCTTAGATGCATTTATGACGACCAAACCGAAATAGTGGATCTAATTGGTACTTAGCCCGTAAACTAAACTGGATCCATCACATCAAGTCATAAATTCACCCATATCCAAGGATTTTGATTGGAGGAGAGCAAATGATTGGTTATAATTTCCAATCATTTCCAAATCTTTGAGAATCTCACTTCCCATCCTAAATTCGTTCCTAGCCAAACCAAACTAAGGGAAGACAAGTAGTCCCCTAGTCTAAACACTACCTAGGGAACACCCTGAATGGGCCTGTGCATTAGCCAATGCACAGGCCCCCAGGTCTATAAATACAAGGTGACCCCTCTCATTTTTGAAAGTCTTGAAGGCCTAACGCCTATCTCTAAACTCGAGAAACTCTCTCTGGTCCTAGGCCTCTCAAGTATATTTCTTAAATAATACGTCGTTATTCTGCTGAAATCCAATTGTGGAAGATGTTATTGAAGTTCTTTGAGCAAGAACTATAAGGATCAATGACATTGATCAACATCGAGCGAAGAGGAGCAAGAAGGGAAAGAAATACTAGCTATTTAGGGAGGACCACATCCCCTAAGTAGAGTGTTCTTGAGTTCTTGGCTAAGAACTCGATGAATCAACGACCACCAATCAACCATTTACCAAAAAGATCAAGGAAGAAAAGTAGGTAAACACTTAGGGAGGACCACATCCCCTGACTAGGTATGTTCCTATAAAAACCCCTATGATTCTTGGTTAATCTTGTGGATATTGCTTGTATATAATAGTATCATGTTGAAACACTGATAGGTGTAAAATACCTATCTACTTCTAAACGGGATTTGGTAGTTTTCGAGTGTTTTAGTTATATTTAATTGCTTTTTAATTTGTTTTTATGTAATTCAGGTGTAGGGATGCAAACAAGAGACAAACGAGTGAAAACGGTGGGAAAATATTGAAGAAATGATGAAGAACAAGGTTTCAATATTTTAAAATCTCGGCCTAAGCAAAAATTCCTCGGCCTAGGTGAAGTTGAGGCAGAAGTCCCTCGGCCTAGGCGGAAATTCCTCCGCTAAAGCGAAGTTGAGGCAGAAACTTTGGAGAAGCTCCGTGGCTTAGGCGAAAATTCCTCGGCCTAGGCGAAGTTGCGGCAGAACCTTAACCGACATCACCTCCACCAAGGTAGAAATTCCACCGCCTACACGAAATCCTCTGCACAACAAACATATTTTTTTTTGATATTTTGAAACCTTGCACCTATAAAACCATTTTTCTCTCAATTCCATTAATACTCTTAGATGTTTTGAGAGCCCTTTTAACCTTAGATAGGATTAGATAATTTAGGAGTAGATTAGAGTAGTTTTAGGAAGTGATCCTTGGCTAATTCTTGAAGAGCTAAAAGAGGAAGTTCATCAATGGGAAAGAAGAAGCTCGGGAGGATCGTTCTTTGGCGAAAGTGGACTACTCCACTTTAAGATTTGGCTTTTCTTTCCTTGTTCCCATCTTTGTACTTAATGTTTATTATTAATGATGATGATCTCCTCTTGATTTAATATTGTAATGGCTAAGATCATGTCAGTTTAGTTAGATATTAGTTAGTGTTAGATATAATTTATGTAACTATCTCTTTGGTTGAATATAAGTTATTTCAATGGTTTGTTATCCAATTCCAGTTGTGTTTATCCTTATTTCACGTTTATTATGCTTGTTACGATAAATCGAGAATACGGGGTTAAACACTTGGGAGAGGTAACCCCGGATTCGGATTAGGGTTAAACACAACGCGACTATCCAATAACCTGGGAGGGAGTTGGAGAGTGTGCAATCCATGAGGTTGGGTCAAGACTCACGTGGCTATGTGTTCAAAAAGGCATTCGAGGGGGACTTCAGCGTCAATGCGAAGTCATGTATTCGCTCGTTTTTTACTCGGAAGAGGGAGCGAGTGAGTTATAGATACCGAGATTGTTGGATGTGATGATAACTGTTATTGATAACTAAACTAAACCAAATAGGTATTAAGTGAATGAAATTGATCCCTAGTTCATTAGTGTAATTAGAATTAATCCTTAGGAGTAGTTTTAATTAGTTTAATTTAAAATATTAATTGAATCGTCAGGATAATATGAAACTACGTAAATTGCGGTATTTAATTATTCACACTTTTCCTGTGGGAACGATATCCGATCTTCAAAGATCCATTATATTAAAACTTAGGCCTCGTATACTTGAAAGAGTAAGTAGCGGCGTATTTCACGTGCTACCAAACACACTTTACTTTCATGTATGTAACACATAAAAACCATAAAACAACCAAAGAAGCTTTTGATTTTGTCAAGAACATCAAACAAACACCTAATGTTAACTATAACAACCAAACCAGAGTCAAATCATACAAAGTCATTCCAAGCATCTCAAGAACATTCAAAAACAGTCAAGAACATTCAAAAACATAAAATCATCCAACAACATGTTAAGAACATATGAGGATTTAAACAAAACTTCTATCACACCATAAGTTGTACATAGGCTATATGATTCCCCCAAGAACATCATATATCTTTTCTTTTGTAGCTATGAAAAACACAACTACACACACACACACACACATTTGTGTGTGTATTATATATACATACTACACCAACAGACCCTTGTGGCTAAGAACTTAGGATAAAGAGAGGGCCTCTATTCCTTCGGGGATATGTGTTATTCTTCTTAAGAAACATTCTCATTTTCCTTAGTTACGAGTAGGATTAGAATAAATATATGGTATTTCGTTTCAATTTTAACTAGAAACTCACACACTAACACTAAACTAACCAAAACAAAGGAGTTTGCTTAAGGTTCTTGACAAAATCAAAGGGTTGCTACATATGTATTAGGGTTGTCATTCAGGTTGTTCACAACACTAAAAACTATTAATAAACCTAATTAGGGTTCTGATTCAGGTTGTTCACAACTCTAAAACCTATTAATAATCCTAATTAGGGTTGTGATTCAGGTTGTTCACAACTCTAAGAACAATTAATAACAACTAATTAAGATTGTGATTCAGATTGTTCACAACCAAAACTAATTGTTAATCAACGAAAAAAAACTATATCACACCCCCACCCTAGGCCCCCACTGCCGAACGAGGCCGAGCGTGACGTCGACATGACGCTACCTGACCAATCAACCAAATACATACCTATATGGGCTACTGCAATTGTTTTTCCATATATATATATATATATATATATATATATATATATATGAATACCCGTTTTAAAATTTGGGCATATACCGGTCCCAAATATTCACAACCCAAAAACACAAAAATACTTGAACCTTCCACGGTTCATATCCGACCGGCTCACCTCCAACACGACAGCACCTCGGGACTCTACCTAGTGCCAGTGGTAGACCAACTTCTAGCTGCGGTACCTGAAACCAAAATTCTTTTATTGGTGTACTATCTTCATATTAAAAAAAAAAACATTTTACTGATCAAGCACAAATGTTAAATACTACTTTTCAAAATATAATATTTTATAATCACATACTCGGTTGAAAATTCAGTTCCACTATCGCCAATGGAATAAAATAATATAACGATAATACTGTATATCGCATACCATATTTGGAACCAGTTTCCAATTGCCACCAATGTGAAGGAATAATGTGTTTAAAATACCCAATACAAATATTTTAAGTTAACCCATCCATATATTTTAAATCAGCCTGTCCAAATATTTGAAATCAACCCGTCCAAGTATTTTAAACCAACCAGTCCAAACATTTCAACAAAATATAAAATACTCCGCACATCCTCTCCTACTAGCCATATGATCATTTTTACCTCACGATCAGAAGTTGCATTGGTACCATACCACCTGCAGGATTTGCACTCCTGACGGGTCAAACCATACTGTAGGACTTTGTCTAGCAGGTAATCCACATCTCACAGGACTTATTCTCCTGATGGGAAGAAAAATCCACATCTCTTAGGTCACACCCGCTTAACAGGAAGAAAATCCATATCTCGTAGGTCATGCCCGCCTAACGAGAAGAAAATTAACATCTCGTAGGTCATACCCGCCTAATGAGAAGAAAATCCACATCTCGTAGGTCAAACTTGCCTAACAAGAAGAAAACTATGGCATAGTTAGACAAAAATCTCCATTCACCTTTAAAATCTACTTAATCCAAAAATCAATTTTCACCTTTAAACCAACTTGATCCTTATACATTTTAAATAATACATTTTCCACAATTTATACAAAAATAAGATATGTAAATTTACATAGAAGACACTACACTCACCTCAATTTTCGTATTGCAAAAAAAAAAATATCGTCGCCAAAAACTACTAGGACGCTGGCGCCTATGAACCTAACAGCGATAGTGCCTAATTTAATATTTTATTTAAAATAGCGATAATATGCATGCGTGGCCCTAAAATGCACAATTTCCTATTTCCAAATTAAATTATGCAAAATTATTATATACCCGATTCTGTTATGTTAATATTAAGTGACTCCAAAAATTATTATCGTGATTGCGGAAATTTTTAATGCTAATAATTCAATTTAATGAAAATAATAATTGATTCAAACTTTACCTATTTCGGAACGCCCGCTGGTCGAGAAATTGATTTTTGGTTTTTATTTTATTTTATTTATTTATTTTTTTCGGTTCTTGAGTCAGCCCCTTCTCTTTCTCTCTCTCTCCTCACCAACTCTCGCACACACATACACACGTCTGCTCACTCCCACACTACGACTGAACACGAACACGCACCCACGAAGTCACCGGCAAGCACATTGCTAGACGACGGCGACGATCAACCGGCCGATACTTACACACTGAACTCACCCCACCGCCATCGTCGTTGATCAATAACGACGATCACATACACGTCGGTCACCATCGACGACTCTCTCACCACTGTCAACTAAACGACAGCCTCTCCCACTCAGACTGACGACGGCCATTGGTAACCAGTGAAGACGAACCCACGCCAGACTGCACCCATCGCCGGCGTTCGAAACACACCGACGACTTCCTTTTCTCTCTCTTTCTCATTTTCTCCCTGTTTTGTTCTGTTGGTTTGGCTTACACAACCCACACACATTCACTTAACCCACTAGCAATACCCCCATCGACGATCATCCACCCCCTATGTACATACACCGTCGATCGCCCCCCACACATACACCAACTGAACGAACACACATAATAGCATACACGATAGAAGAATGACAACGATCACACAACACAGATCGAATGGAGGAACCCACACCATGCTCGTCGGATCTCACCACCCCCACGCCGGCCGACCCTTTCTCTCTCTCTCTGTTTATTTTTTTTTCTCTTTATTTTAGGTTCTCATTTTCCAATCTTTCCTTCTTTCGAGGTTGATGATCACATTTCCATGGATATATATATATATATATATATATATATATATATATATATATATATATATATGCGTGAGAGTAGTGGTATTGCTTGATCCATGAATCACCACGTCAATTCCAATCCCTCTGTTTTTGGTTTTTGATCAACCGCATATATATATATATATATATATATATATATAAATTATTTATTTCCAAATTACATTAACCTCCCCTCAATTTTTCTTTAGGTTATTATTTATACCCTTTTGGAAATTTAATATTCCAAAAATTTTAAATTCACCCATTAAAATTTTAAATTGAGTAATAAATAACTTATTCTACCCCGTTATTTTTTAAAAGCTCTAAAATACAACTACGATTATGCGTATGCAAAAATTACTGTATTACAACCCTTTCCTTCTAAAAGAAATTTCGTCCTGAAATTTTAGTTACCTTGATCGAACGAGTGCAGATATTTATTTCTCATCTTGTCCTCTCAATTCTCCATCGCTTTCTCCACCGAATGATTGTGCCAGGGAATTTTCACTAATGAAACCGTTTTCGTCCGCAACACTTGATCTTTACGACTCAAAATCTTGACTGGCTCCTCAACGCATGTCAGATCTTCTTCCAATTCGATTAGTTGAGAAGTTAACATATGCAAAGGTTCTGGTGCATATTTTTTAAGCATTGACACGTGGAAAAAGTCATGTAATCTGAACAATTTCGGTGGTAAGACAAGTCGATAAGCTATCATTTGAGTTATATCCGGTATCAACATTTTCTGTTCTCTCTCCTTAGTTCTGATAAACTGGGGTCCTACATCTCATGCCACACAACGCTTCGTACGGTGCCATCTCAATTCCCGAATGGTAGCTGTTATTGTAGGTGAATTCCATCAACGTCAAGTGATCATCTCAACTACCAGGAAATTCTAGAACACAACCCCTCAACATATCCTCCAATTTTTGGATCATACGCTCTGATTGGCTGTCAGTCTAAGGATAAAATGGGGTACTGAATTTCTGTTTGGTACCTAAAGTAGTTTGAAGAGTTGGCTAAAACTTTGAAATAAATCTTGGATCTCTGTTTGACACTACGGAAACCGGCGCACCATGTAACCGAACAATCTCATCAATATACAGTTAAGCATACTTATCTAGAGAGTACATCATCTTTACGGCCAGAAAATGAGCAGATTTTGTAAGCCTATCAACGATCACCCAGATGGAATTTTGGCCATTTTTAGTACGGGGTAATCCCGAAATGAAATCCATTGTGATATACTCCTATTTCCACTCCAGAATGGGTAGAAGTTGCAATAACCCATTTAGACGTTGCTGCTCGATCTTGACTTGCTGACTAATGAGACACTTGGCAACAAGTTTAGCAATTCCCCACTCCATTCCATTCCACTAGTAGTGTTCTCGCAGATCTCGATACATTTTGGTATTGCCCGGGTGCATTGTGTATGCTGAGCTATGCGCTTCCTCCAAGATATCCTTCTTCAAATTGACGTCATCAGACATATACAGTTTATTTCCCACCATCAAAGCCTCATCGTTATCCCTGATGTGATAATCATCTCTATGACCACTCTTTACTTCATCTCTGATCTTATCCAATTGGATATCTGACTTCTGTGCTTCTATAATACGGTCAATCAATGTCGGCCTCAAAGTCAAAATCGCAAGCAACGTTGCTATCTGACCAACCGCCAACTGAACTCGCAAAGATCTCAACTCGGTATACAAATTGGTATGAACAACCTAAATGTGTGCAACCGAACCCACCAATTTCTGACTCAGCACATCCGCTACAACATTGGCCTTTCAGGATGATAGTAGATAGTACAATCATAGTTCTTGATCAATTCTATCTAGTGTCTTTGCCTCATATTTAGTTCCTTATGAGTAAAGAAATATTGAAAACTCTGGTGGTTGGTATATATCTCACAAGTCTTGCTATACAGGTAATGTTTCCAGATCTTCAAGGCAACCACAATCGCCGCCAATTCCAAATTATGTGTCGGGTAGTTACGCTTATGATTCTTTAATTGTCGGGAGGTGTATGCAATCACATGACCATGTTGCATCAGTACACCCTAGTCCCTGATGTGACGCGTCACTGTAGATCACAAAGTCAACCCTTTCAGTTGGAAGAGAGAATATTGGTACATATATCAGTCTATTTTTCAGCTCCTGAAAGCTCTGCTCACATTTGTCGGTCTACTTGAATTTAGATTCATTGCGAGTCAATCGGGTCAACGAGTAACTACAATAGAGAATCCCTACACAAACCAACGATAATAACCCGTAAACCTCAAGAAACTTCGAACTTCGGTCACACTTTTTGGCCTCTCCCATTGCACCACGACTTTGACTTTCTTTGGATCCACATGAATACCATCTTTTGTGATAACATGCCCCAAGAATACCACTAGATCCAACCAGAACACACATTTACTAAATTTGGCATACAATTGCTTCTCTCGTAACGTCTGCAACACAATCTGGAGATACTCTGCATGCTCTTCTCTACTTTAGGAATAGATCAGTATATCATTAATAAACACGATAATAAACTGATCTAGATAAGGTTAGAAGATCTGATTCATCAAATCCATAAAAGCAGTAGGGGCATTCGTCAACCCGAACGGCATAACTAAGAATTCATAATTCCCATACCTCGTACGAAACGCTGTCTTCGCCACATTACTCTCTTTGAGTTTCAGCTGGTGATATCTTGATCGAAGATCTATTTTTGAAAAACACCCTGGCCTTCTACAGTTGATTAAATAGATCATCAATTCTAGGCAATGGGTATTTATTACAAACCGTCACCTTATTCAACTGTCAGTAATACACATCCTTAATGTGCCGTCCTTCTTCTTCACGAATAATACTAGGGCTCTGCGGGGAAAAACACTAGGTTTGATAAAATCGCGGGTTTACAGATCTTGCAACTGTATTTCAATTCCTTCAACTCGGTAGGCATCATATGATAGGGTGGAATTGATATCGGAGTAGTTCCTGGAAGTAATTCGATAGTGAATTCTATTTTTCTATCCACCAGCAACCCTAGTAATTCTTCTTAAAAAACATCAGGAAAATCCCTAACCGCTGGTATATTCGCCACCTGAACTTCATTTTGACTGGTGTCAATCACATGCATGAGGCATCCCTGACATCCCTTCTTTAATACTTTCTTGGTCTCCAGGACTAAAATCAAACTGACTGGGGTAATGATTACATCTCCCAAAAATACAAACTCTGACTCGCCTAAGATCCAAAAAGTAACTTCATTTTTAAAACAATCCACCATGGCATGATAAACGATTAGCCAATCCATACCCAGTATCACATCAAAATCGTGAATACTCAAGTGTAGTAGATCCATCGACAACTTCCTATCACCCATACGAAGCGGACTATATTTATACGCACTAACTATCAACATAGACTCACAGTTCTTGGTTACTTCCTACACATCATTCTCTATTAATTTCGTTGTGTTTACTAATTTCTGCATAACTTTTGATCTGCCTGCCCATCAACCTGGAATGTATTTCTAGATCGAGTCTATTTTGGAATATTCTACATTTTGATTCTTCTATTTTCACCAAATCAGGAATAAATCGGGACTAGACATTGAGTTTAATTTCATATTGCCGAATGATCATCTCTTCCTGTTTTAACCATATGAACCCTCTATCTCCAATAGAATCACAAGGTTTCCTTAGTATTGCCTAGAAGACAGTTTTATGCACACCCTCGGATGTTGTACACTAGGATAGACTCCATGTATATCAAGTAGTAGCACAATGTGTTATGTAGTCCCATAATATAAGTAAGGTATTGTCTAATAATCCAACTTAAGTATGCTCTGCCACACTATTGTTTTAACAACCAAAATATTAGGTCCTACCGATAGTGAATCCCAACGTCAAGTAATACGGATATGATTATTTATCAGTTATAATTTAACATTTCAATCCACTAGCACGCCCACAATCGTGATCCATCCATAACTACTACCAACACCACCACCAAATCACCAACTAACAGTATCACAACTTTGTCGCACCCACTAATTGTCAACAAGACAAATAACAATGCACGATGCCAATGTATTATCTAATGCATTGAAATACTATCACTCACATGCCGAACCCACCTATCGACACCCTATCTCATGGTCCACCACTGGCTCGATACCACCTATCGACACCCTATCTCACGGTCCACCACTGGCTCGATAAACTGACATGCCTACAAAACCTATAACTTAGGCTCTGATACCACAAATGTCACACCCCTACCTTGGGCCCCCATCGCCGAACGAGGTCGGGTGTGACATTGACATGACGCTACCAGACCAATCAACCAAATATATACCTATAAGCGCTACTGCAATTTTTTTTACAAATACATACATACATACATACATATATATATATATATATATATATATATATATATATGAATCCGTATTTTAAAAATTTGGGCATATACTGGTCCCAAATATTCACAACTCAAAAACATCAAAATACCTGAACCTTCCACGGTTCATATCCGACCAACTCACCTCCAACACGACACCACCTCCGGACTCTACCTAGTTCTAGTAGTGGACCAACTCTTAGCCGCGGTACCTGAAACCAAAATCCTTTTATTGGTGTACTATTTTCATAATAAAAAAAAATATTTTACGGATCAAACACAAATGTTAAATACTACCTTTCAAAATTTAATATTTTATAATCACATACCTGGTTAAAAATCCTGTTCCATTGGCACTAATGGAATGAAATAATATAACAATAATACCGTATATTGCATACCATATTTAGAACCAGTTTCCAATTGCCACCAATGTGAAGGAATAATGTATTTAAAATACCCAATACAAATATTTTAAGTTAACCCATCTATATATTTTAAATCAGCCAGTCCAAATATTTGAAATCAACCCGTCCAGGTATTTTAAACCAACCAGTCCAAAAATTTCAACAAAATATAAAATACTCCCCACATTCTCTCCTACTATCCATAGGATCAATTTTACCTCACGATCGGGAGTTGCAACGGGACCATTCCACTCGTAGGATTTGCACTCTTGACGGGTCAAACTACCTTGCAGGACTTTGCCTAGCAGGTAACTCAAATCTCGCAGGACATATCCTCTTGACAAGAAGAAAAATCCCTATCTCGTAGGTCACACCCGCCTAACAAGAAGAAAATTCACATCTCGTAGGTCACACTCGCTTAATGAGAAGAAAATCCACATCTCGTAGGTCATACCCACCTGACGAGAAGAAAAACCACATCTTGTAGGTTATATCCGCTTAACGAGAAGAAAATTCATAGCTCGTAGGTCAAACTCGCCTAATGGGAAGAAAACTATGGCATAGTCAGACAAAAATCACCGTTCACCTTTAAAATCTACTTAATCCAAAAATCATTTTTCACCTTTAAACCAACTTGATCCATATAAGTTGCAAAATCATCCATTTTAAATAATACATTTTCCAAAATTTATACAAAAATAAGATATATAGATTTACATAGAAGATAATACACTTACCTCGATTTTCGCACTATAAAAAAAAATATCGTAGCCAAAAACTACCGGGACGCTGGCGCCTGTGAACCTAACAGTGATAGGGCCTAAATTAATATTTTATTTAAAATAACCCTAATATGCATGCGTGGCCCTAAAATGCACAATTTCTTATTTCCCAATTAAATTATTGAAAATTATTATTTATCCCATTCCGTTATTTTAATATTCAATGATTATCAGAATTAACAATTACAAAAATTATTATCACGATTACGGAAATTTTTAATGCTAATATTTCAATTTAAAGAAAATAATAACCGATTGAAACTTTATCTGTTCCGGCGTAACTTTATCTGTTCCGGAACGCCCGCCGACCGAGAAGTTGATTTTTGGATTTTAGTTTTTATTTCATTTTCATCCTTTTTTTTTTTTTAATTTTATTTCTTTCTTCCTTCTTTTCCTCTTATTTTTCTTCCTGTTTCTGTTCTTGAGTCAGCCCCATCTCTCTCTCTCTCCTCACCAACTTCGGTACACACACACACGTCTGCTCATTCCCACACTACGGCTGAGCATGAACATGCACCCACAAAGTCGCCGGCACCCACACCGCTAAACGATGGTGACGATTAACCAACTGACACTTACACACCGAACTCACCCCACCGCCACCGTCGTTGATCGACAACGAAGATCATATGCACATCGGTCACTATCGATGAATCCCTTACTACCATTGACTGAATGATAGCTTCCCTCCACTCAGACTAACGATGACCATCGGCAACCAGTAACGACGAACCCACGCCGGACTACACCCACCGCCGGCGTTCAAAACACACTAACAACTTCCTTCTCTCTCTCTCTCTTTCTCCTATTCTCCCTGTTTTGTTCGACTGGTTTGGCTGACACAACGCACACACATTCACTTAACCCACCAGCGACACCCCCACTGATGATCATCCACACCGTATGCACACACGCCGTTGATCGCCTACATACACACCTGTCTGCACATACACACACCAGCTGAACAAACACATATACAACAGCACACACGACAGATGAACGGAGATGATCACACACCACAGATCGAACGGAGGAACCCACACCATGCTCATCGGATCTCACCACCCCCACGCCCACCGACCCCTTCTCTCTCTCTCTCTGTTTTTTTTTCTTCTTCATTTTAGGCTCTCGTTTTCCAATCTCTCATTCTTTTGAGATTGATGATCACATTTGCATGAATATATATGCATGAGAGTAGTGGTATTGCTTGATCCGTGAATCTCCACATCAATTCCAATCCCTCTGTTTTTGGTTTTTGATCAACCGCATATATATATATATAAATTAATTTTTCCCAAATTACATTAACCTCCCTTCAATTTTTCATTAGGTTATTATTTATACCGTTTTCAGAATTTAATATTCCGACAATTTTAAATTTACCCCTTAAAATTTTAAATTGAGTAACAAATGACATATTCTACCCTGTTATTTTCTAAATGTTCTAAAATGCAGCTACAATTAGACATATGCGAAAATTAGGGTCTTACAAACTAAACAAACCAGTCTTTAACTAAAACTAACTCAGCCTTAAACTAAACCAACCCAGCTTTTCAAACGTAACAAGATCGAAGTACGTTTAACTTGATCTTTGGTAACTACCCAAAGTTTGTAGGTAGCCTATAAGGGTTTGGTCACACCTGTAATAATGAATCCAATTTTTCATAAGACAAGACTAAACTACGTTCAACGTAATCTTTGGTAACCACCCAAAGTATATAGGTAACCCATAAGGGTTCGATCATACTTCTAAAAATGAATCCAGTTTTCAATTAGACAAGAATGAACTATGTCTAACCTGATCATTAAACTACCCAAAGTACGTAGACAGCCCTTGATTCGGGTTCGGGTACCACAAACAATACAAAGTAGATTTCTACCCTAACCAGAATGAACTACGTAAAGTCCTGATTCTCATTCGAGATATGTAGCCAACCCAGGTATGGATTTGGTCGCATATCCAAACAACTTAGTCTTACATTGCGTTTCATTTAGTATAGTTTCTATATTTAAATATATGTCTGTATATAAACAGTTATTGGGTGTCACTGACTAATAGTAGCTATAGTATTTACCTGCCTTCCACTAAATTATGTAAAAAATACATTTAAAAAAAAAAAAAAACACAAACTTTAAGAAAATGGGAATTATTTTTGTTTAAGTAATTCGAAGAATGATAGTGCTTAGCAGTGAATATCTGTTTAGACTAAGGTGCTATCTTCGGACGGGTGTCTTTGGGTGTCTAACACTTTCCTCGAACATAGCCGACTCCCGAACTTAAAGAATATCTCTCGTACATAGACCATAGAAGTCAAAACATGAACCATTTCAAAAGAAAAAATGAATTTCCAAAAATCTCGGCCCAAGAAGTTTTTCAAAATCGATGCCTGGAAAAGCCCTTGAAAAACCATTTTCAAAATGAATGGAATTGGACGACTTAGAAAGGAAGGGATGAAAACTTGTTCTCATTATTTTCCCGATTCTCTATTTATTCCACCATCGAAATCTAGGGTGCGTTAGCTAGCGACTACATTGGGAATCTCATAAGAGAGTCAGGCCTAGTTGGAATTTAAATCCATATTCATTATTAATAATTTCCAAGCATTATATCTTTCATTTAAAGCATAAACAATTCCCAACCAAAAATATAACAATAACAACAATAACAGTAATAACAATAATAATAACAACAAAACAATAATAAGCATATCATTTCATGTATATATATCATCGTACATACATATCTACTGTCTTTACATTATTGTGTTTAAATTCTGTCTTTACATTTTTGTATTTATATCTCACTGATGTAAGCCTTGAAAACCCTTAATTTAGAAAGGAAAGTTAGACAAAGAAAGGCCAGGGGTTGCATCCCCCGGGATCCGACTATGAACCTCTTCTCGCTCGGACCACCAACCAAAGTTGAATGTTCCCTCAGGGAGGACGTTGGAGGTTTAAAGGTATAGGATCCGAGCTTTTTAGGATGCACTAGAAGAAAATCCAAAACCACATATAGTGAGTCTAGGATAGAGGATAACCAAAACCCTGTTATACTTAGGAAAATTATTTTGGAGAAAGATGTAATTTTTTAAATTCTGTATGATTATTTATGTTACCGTTGTACTAGGTATATAGAATAAAATTTCTAGGACAAGTAGGGCATAATAATCCATGTAAGAATTCTTGTTCTATCCCACGCATTACTAGCTTCATCGACACCAATAATGTCCTAAAAAATTTGAATACAGAGAAAGCTGCAAGAAAAAACATGAATCCTTACTTCACTTAACCCAATAAACCATCAAACATAAAAACTAATAATGCCCATTGCATCCATAATAATTCAATTAAAACATACCTTAACAAAATCACTAGTATCTTCGATTTTAAATAAATAAAAAAAAAAAGGCCACGTCAAATTAAACATCTGAAAATACCCTTTGCCGAATAACTATCTTAAATCTTATATGCTAGAGACATTAAGATGGGATCGACGTCACGTCATCACAATAATATCCAAGAGATAATATCTACCTTGAAGAAATCTGCAAGCAAAGAGAACCCGACACCAGGTCTTGGGAAAATCAATTAAGAACTCACCCACATGCCTACCTAGGACCTACCACGATGCGTCTCCTGGATTTATAGTAGAAATGACACCTATGAATAACTTTGGTTACCTAGGCACCTAGAGAAACGACCCTAAACCCCTGCACAGAGATTGGATTGCTTGGGACCAGATCGGCAATGTGGGTCAAACCATTAAGCAGCCAGGACAGTCTATGCCTAGGAGCTAGTCGAGGAGAAGAAACCTATACCCGACCACATTTGAAAAATGTTCGTGTCGCAAACGACGACCGTTTACCCCCCCCCCGTACCTCATCTTTCCAATACTCGAGCCTTTAAGGAGTGTAAAAGATTTACTCTACTTCCTGGTTTGCTCTCCCAGATATACCACCAATGCCTCATAGATAACCTGCATACACCTCTTCTGCCCCACTAACCTAATCCACATTCCCTACAGTTCAACCCAAATGCCTTCTACGAGTATTACTCCGGAGGAGTGGGTCCTCATACCGATGATTGTTACACTCTACTGAACCACATCAAGGACCTCACTCAATATAGAACAATTAACTTCAACATAATCATAAACAAAGCGAAGATAGTGGTATAGTAAGTTTTAACCCTACTATCATGAACTGGACCGAGATCACTACCGAAAGCTCGCTACATAGATTATAGAGAAAGTACGACTCCCTAATGGATTTCGAAGACATGTCAGACTCATCACTACCATTATTCTACAAAACCAATCGCAAGCAATAATGACTAATCTTTAACAATTCATCGCTAGCCGAGCACTAGCGGCAAAGGATTGAGTTTACCTCTCCAAGAAATTTTGTTATGACCATGCACATTCTTTACTACTTGAGACTAAGGCATAGCCGGGAAAATCAAGTCAAAAATTCCTGCCCCTACAAGTGGGATATACCAAATATTTGCAAACCCATCTGGCTTTGTAAAAACATTAAAAATGCTAAACAAATACACCACTATAGGAGAAAACCATGCTAATTCAATTATATCATCAAGATCATATTCAAGACTCTCAAAGTGAAAATACATATAGCACACGAAACTTGTGCTATAATTACATTTTTGCATGAAATCAAAATCCATCTTTAAGACAATAGACACTAAGCATTTTTTCTACATGCGAAAAGAAAAAGAATAATTCTCCAAAATATAAAATTTAAAGCAAATTTGGGCAAGAAATATACAAGATATTGGACCTCCACACATTAATACATCACAAACAAAATCAATCTCCAAATTATCTTCTAAACATGTTTAAACATAACAATCATTCATGGGGAAAGAAAAGAAAAAAAAAACAATACTACATCACCCTAAAAGTCATTAAAAAAAGGCCACTTCACTTGGGCTAGGGAAGAACACTACTTATTTCTAGTCTAAATCATGAAATAAAGTCAAAATCGTGCATTTCATGTGATATAAAAACTCAAAACGCAAAATCATGACATAAGTTTTCAAAAGAAATTGTGTTTTTTCAAGAATGACAAAACCCTATCTTAGGGTTTAAAGTGCAACCATTTTGTGCAAAAAAAAATGCGGAAAATTATCTTCATGGTGTGTACTTACCTTCTAACAGATAAAAAATAAAAGAGAATCGATGAGGAAGTGAGAAAGAACAAGAAGCTTGCCGCGATTATTGTTACTGCTCCCAGTTCTGTTTCTGTTTCCCAAAATAGTAGATAGCCCACTGGCCTATTTTTTATAGGAAAACATCCTTGCGCAAGGGCCAATGCATAGGGATGAAAAAATGGAGCTTGGACCAACTTTTGGTTAAAAATGATTTTTTCCTATTTTATAAAAAATTATTTTAAGCCAAATTTATGTGGTAAAAAGGAGAATCAAACTTACCTCGAGACATATGATGTATTGGAAAATATGCCAGAGTTGATGTCTTACGCATCGACAAGAGGCTTCAAGTCGCATTGTCATAAGTCTTGGAAAAACAAGGGTCAAATCATGACTAACGTCACATTGGAAGAGTATGAAATCCAAATCGTGATCGAATCATTTCGTTTTACGATAACAAAAAATCTGACAACTAAATTTTACGAGTCGAATCCTTACTAAAATTACATAAATGGTATGATATACTAGTTGGCCAATTCCCAGAGAGACTAAAACTCACACTCTAAAGAAATGCAATAGTAATAAATCTGTCGGCCAGGTATATTCTGGGATCTAATCAACCAAATCCCAAATTCATCACCACGACAAATAGCGAGACACAACAATTTAGCTTCGCAATCTTATAGCTAATAAGTGTCCTCCCTAGCCCGCAAGCTGGGGTATACTTTATACTTCCAATAATCAGGAATTGCATGATAGGATATGTCAGATTAGATTCCGTAACGGAACTTGTCCAGGCGCTGCCCCAGTCTACGATTGGGGCATATTTTATCCTGTCCATATTTTCCAAATAGAAATAAAGTCTATTTTGTCTCATAATGTGAAGTGAAGTGCCTGAATCATATTTAACTTAACTAATTTTGTTAAACTTCAAAAAGTTGAAGCTACGTGTCAACCTGATTATCGGCATTGTCCAGGATACGTAGGAAATCATCGTAGGTTCAGTTAACAAATGTAAACTTCTCAATAACCATAGGAATTACGTGTCCCCTTGATTCCCGTCAATGCTTGGGATGCGTAAGAAACCCTTGCGGGTTCGGTTGACAAGTCTAAACTCATTAAGGACGTAGGAACTACATGTTAGCCTGAATCCCGGCAAAGCTCGAGATATGTAGGAAAACCTCGAGGGTTCGTTTAACAAACTTAAGCCCAACTATATGCGATGAACTATGTGCTGACCTCAGTTATATGAGAGACACAGGCAATCTTTACATGGTTCGATCGCCCCCTTCAAAATAAATTATATTCATGCGCATTGAACTAAGTATCAACCAAATTCCCTGCATAAAACAAGAATACCCAGTAGCATTTCCACTAGATCCTTGGTAGATAACCAAGGAACATAAGAAACCCAAGTGGGTTAAGTCGAAATAAAAACATGAGACAAGTATCATCTTTATGACACTCTCTCAGCCCTAGACTAGGGCGCATATCTAGGAATAGTCCATCGACTCTCCTAAGAAAACTATATGCACTCTCCTTATTTTCCAAACAATAGAAGATGCTTAACCAGGAAACTACGCCCAATTTGACTTCTGGAAAAGCCCAGGACACGTATGAAACTTTATCCAGTCTATTAACAAAATCCCACGTCAATCGGGATTGAATCACATCATTAACATTAAAAATTCCTAAGGAGTCAATATTTAAAATCCCATACCAATTAAGATTGAATCATGACAGAAAACAAAATCCCCACAGAGCTACTCAATAATAAACTCCCCAATCAATTGGGATAGAACCATACCAAACATAACAATGACCCACTAATCTGAATCTGATGATACTATACTTTAACCAGCCAAGGAAGAAATAAGTGTTGACTTCAGTTCTGGTAAACACCTGGATACGCGAAACCTTTCCAGGTTGGGTCGTCATCTTAAACAGAATTTCTCCATCCCTAGTAGACTACGCTTCGACCTGTCCAAGGTAGATAAACAAGGTACATAGGAGACCCAAGCCGGTCTGGTCGAAACCCGAGAGATGTCCGCATCACGACATTCTCTCAGTGAGGGCCGGACTATATTTGGACTAGATTCTTAACCTAGGAACTCAGTGTATGTAGGTAACCCAGGTGGGTTTTGGTTATCTGACTATTATAATCTAGAACTAGTAATACCAATAATACATAAACAACCCAACAAGGATTTTGAGACTCAAATGAACACTACAAATCGTATGCTCAGTTCAGGATATAGAGGTGACCTATGTGGGCTCTGCCACATCCTTTGAATGCTCAAGGGAGAGTGTTGCGCCCCAGCTAGAGCTGAGGCACATTATAATCGATTTCTTCTATTAGAATATGTGACGAGATTAGCCCCAACTAACGCTAGGGCACATTATATCCGGTTTCTCCATTGAGATTCTGTGATAAGAGTTACCCTAGTTAGAGCTTGGGCGCATTATATTAGATCTTCTATTTGTAGAGTTTCTTGATATAAGTCTCACACCAATCCCAATCATAATCAATGCAAAAATTTTAAAAATTGAAATGTATAATCCTAGAAAATGAATAAGCATCGTCAAGCACCAGTCTAAGATTAGGGCACATTTTACCCGTGATTAAATTTCCCGTAGGACTTTTCTAGTACTCATAAGGCAATCCCAAGTGGGATGTTTCCAAGAAACGCCATTAGTTGTTGACTTTCCCGAGGGTCTTCTTCCGTTTTGAATTCTCTCAGTCATTTTCTATCATGTATTGATATGCTGACCCAGGAATTAGTTTTTTCTAACCAATAATGTGTTCCACCAAATATTGATAAATTTCACTAGTCTGAACTACATTTGACTAGATTATTAGTTAAGTATAAGATAGGTAGGCACCCCCAAGTAGGTTCGGTCAAGCCAGCTCATGAAAACTAATATCATCGACCTCAGTCTCACACAGACTAAACACCCTGAAATTGGTTTCTCTAACCCAAAATAATTCTACCCAATCTTGATTTACTTTACAAGTTAGAACTATTTGTGATCTAAATCTCATTAATTTGATATATGTAGGAAAACCCTTTAGGGTATAGTCAAAACTAGTATCTAGTTGTATTTTATGGATTTCAAACAATAGTATAGTAATAGAATTTAATTTATATGCTAAAACTACATGTGAATTGAATCTCATTAATTTCAGATATGTAGGAAAACTCTTTGGGGGTGTGGTCACAACCAGCAGCCGATTGATAAAGTGTTATCCTCTCCACTTCCTATAGGATGAGCCCACAACATCCTTTAGGAACAATATTTTAATTTCGAATTATAATGCTCACAATCAGTGTATTTTAATTTTGTAGTGTAATGTAGACAAGAAGAGTACATTAATTTTGTAGTGTAATGTAGACAACCAGTGTATTTTAATTTCACAGTGTAAAGTAGACAGCCAATCAAAAAGAATTTTAAGGATTCCTGACAACAGTATAATGTCGTAGTAGAATTTACTTTACCCGTTAAAACTACATGTGACCTGATTCTAATTAGTTTGAGATATGCAGAAAAACTTGGATTACGGTCTAACCAGGAGTTGGTTGACCAAGCGTTATCGTCTCCGCAACCAGGAGTCGATTGACTAAGCATCAACTTTTTTGCCTCTTACCGGATAAATCGCGCATCATCCTTCTAGATTATAGTAGCAAAATAGCAACCCGTAGAGTAATGGCAACTAGTAGTGTAATAACAACCAATAGTATAGATGTATTTTATAATTCTGGCCAGCCAGTAGTATAATATAATAGTACAATGCTTAGGAGGGTTTGCACAAGGAGTCGTCCTCACCATTCGCAATAGCATTAAATATATCACAATTCTTCAGCGATGTAGATAGACAGGAACCTGATGTGTCTCCATTCCTCCGGCAATAGTCTTCCAAGGTTGATTGTTTCTCATCCTTCGAGGTAGGTAATGGTAGAAGTGATCAATCGTCATTCTCGTCGAATCCTCTAAGTTCAAGAATGTCTCCATCATTTAGGATAGATTTAATACTTTTCTTTAAATTTTAGGTCTAGCAAAACACAATGTTAGTGTCTCCTTCGTTCTCGTTACAAGTAAACTAGCATGACAAAGAGGTCCAGCTATAGACACCGTATTTTGTCCCGTCCAGTTAGTGTTGAATCAAGTACAAGTTCAGATAAACATGAAACTTGGGTTTAAAGGGTGATGAGTAGTTTATTTACCAACAAATCAAGTACGTTTAGATTCAAATATTTGTCAGTTTTCAAGTATTGTGTTAGTTTAATGTGTTTTTGTACTGTTTTGTAGGAATCATACATGAATGGGAAAAAAGGTAAAAATATGGCATTTTGATCAGAAAGTTTGGGGCTGCAACTGGGTATTCTGTGCTGCAGCGAAAAAAATAGTGGCTTTGGTCAGAACAATTGAGCTATAGCGCTGAAATTTGAGTTATAACGCGGATAAGGAATAGAAATCGAGGAAGAGCAATAAAACGTTGTGGTTGCAGCGCCAACAAAATAACGCTGCAGCGCAAGTCCCCAACCCACTGCATTTTGGGGCTATCGTGCTGGTGGCACGTAATTAACGCACGCCACTCTCACCACAAGTATACGGGTCAAGTCTAAGTATAGGTTGGGAGAGTAAGGTTATCCTGTTCACAGAGATTGGTTGAGATTATTATCGAGTACCATGATTATCATAACCTAATTTTATCTAGGTGGTAAAAAAAATATAATTTATAATTAATAAAACTGATACTAAAATACTAATTAATCTAATTAAACTATAATAATATTTTGACATGTTTAAGGGAAAATATTGCCTAAGGATTAATTTCATTTACTTAAATGCATTTGACTTCGTTTTAGTTTACGTTAACAGCGTTCGACTTATCTGACAATCTCGGTTCGTAAACTCAATCGCCACCTCTCCCAAGTATAAGACGAGTGAATATGCAACTTTGCGTCAACGAAGAAGTCCTCCTCAACGTCTTAACGATGCTAGGTCACATGAGTCTTGGCCCAATATCATTGATTGCACACTTTCCAACTCCCTCTTGGGTTATTGGATCGTCGTATTGTGTTTACCCTAATCCGAATTTGGGGTTACCTCTCCTGAGTGTCAAATCTTGTATTCTCTATATATTATTGCAGTCATACAAACAATAAAATAATGATAAACACAATAAAAATAACGAAGAACAACTACTAATGAAACATAATTCAATCAAACAACATATTCATAAAATATATTAATCCCTAAACGATCCATGTTTAGCCAATTACCATAACTATATATACAATGTAAAATGAGCTAAACATGCTCAACAACAACTGAAATTAAGAAAATAAAGAAAAGAAATGAAAGACTTAGCTAATATCTGATGATTTGGCGCTAAAATCGTTAAACGATCGCTTCTTTCTTCTTCTTCTTCGGGTTGTGAGGTCTCCCTCAAAAACCTCTCAACCTAACCCTAAATATGTTCTAAGGGGCTTAGGGGGTGTAAAATGGCCGGAGGAGATGAGAGGAGGAAAATATAGGGAGAAAAATATCAAAATAAATATCAAATTATGTGTGTAAAGTGATCACCGCTACACTGGGTATATCGGTTTGATCTTCATGGCAGTAGTGGGTGCATAAAATATTTTGTTGTTTCACCTCCTCGGTGGTGGGCTTCCAGCAACAAAATGGCCTTCTCTGCATATTGACCACCACGGCGGTGGGCCAGGTTTTAGAATTATGCCTCTATGCTCGTTTTCCCACCGTTCTTAATCCGATTTGATCGTTTATGCTCTGTTTTCATATCTTTTCACCCCACACACCTGTTTTAATGCAAAAGGAATAGAAATATATTAAAACATATAAAAATTCTATAAACAAAATACTCTAAAACTAATAAAATTGGCTTAGGAATAAATATATAAATCACACCTATCAAATACCCCCAAACTTTAAATTTTTCTAGTCCTCAAGTAAAACACTCACACTAAAATGAAAAACACAACTAAATTAAATAACATGAACAACCTAAATACAAACAATCTAAACATAATGGTATGTGAGTTTTAAATTATTCTATTGACCAAGTCATTTTCCCATCAACAACCCCCAATTATTTCGAGTTCAGGCGGTAAAACGCACCATGTGGTGTTCTAGAATTTCCACATTCAATAATGTTGAACGCCATTCTAGATCTTTTTAACGTGTATGTGCGAGACTCAATAATATAGCTATCTAAGATCAGATTGGATTATCGACCAACGAAACTCATGACTTAGACCGTAAAGGACTAGGATATCCATATGCCTAATTGGGGTCCACTTTCTATTAATGTAGTCTTAGAAGTTCATAAAGATCAGAAGAACTTGGTTCGGTTTTGGAATACTTGGCCAAGGGTATTTCAACATAGAAAATGGGTTAACGTTGTTAACTTAACGTTATCCAAGACTCAACGCTCGACACATTCATTCTCGAACCGCCATGGATAAATTGAAAACAACCCCGAACAAACATTTAAGACCGACATACTCACTTGTCAAAAGAAACAAAATTTAACAATATTTACACATGTTTTTTTTTGTTTTTTTTTTTTTAAATTTAAACTACCACACCCCCAAACTTATTCGATTATTACAATTTCACGGGCGTGGTTTAAACGAAAGAAAAGGGACAAATGAGTACTCAAATACTGAACCAATCTGAAGTTCGTCCTAAACCCAACCGCTCACATCAAGCAGCATATTCGAATGCTAACTTGATTCACTCAAATTGTGTCGTTAATTCAATGTATAGGTTTAGAAAAAGATCAACTAGCCAGGGTATTTGTTTATGTGTTCAGAATTGAAATGGTATTTAGGCTTCGACAGGGTAACGAAGGATAAACATATAACATGGCAAGCTTAAAAGGCTCAAGCGACAAAATGAATGCCTTAATCATATCTCCTAAACTACCTCGCCTAGGTTTCGCCTCAAGCTTCCCCTCAATCAGGTTCTATTATCCATAATTTGTCATGAGTTTGGCTAATCGATAATCGGCTTCAAATCAATTGAATAGAAATACATTGAGTCTATGTGCTCGTGCAAATTAGGATCCATTTTCACCAAAACGTATTGTCAAGCACACAGAACACACATGCAAGGGTATTACCCTTAACCTCGAAAACAATCAGGGGGTAATATCATCATTGGGTAATGGCCCAAATGAACACAAAACTCAACATGCACACAACAACAACACTAAAACATTCTATACTAAACAAACATGCATTACGGTAAAATAGTAAAATATACTAATATCCTACACATCACTGCCAAACTTGAAATGGACTAGTAAATGGAGAATACGGATTTTTGAAAAACCCCATATTCGGATTAGAGTAAACAAACGCCACAATTCTATAACCCGGTCAGGGTTTGAATCGTGGACAATCGATGACATTGGGGAAAGACTCACGCCACCTAGGGTCGTTAAGACGTTGAGGGGGACTTCGGCTTTAACATGAAGTCGCATTATATCCCTCGTATTACACTCGAGAGAGAGGTGACGAGGGAGTTTTAGAACGGAGATTGTTGATAGGGTAAATACAACGCGACGATCCAATAACCCAGGAGGGAGTTGGATTGTGCGCAATCAATGACGTTGGGCGAGACTCACGTGACCTAGGGCCGTTAAGACATTGAGGGGGACTTCTTCGTTGACTCGAAGTCATGTATTCCCCCATATTACACTCGGAAGAGGTGGCGGTGGAGTTTACGTACCGAGATTGTCAACTAGATCGAACCCCGTAAACGTGAGTAAATCGAGATCAAACACGTATTTGTAAACACATTAATCCCTATGCAATTCTTGACCCTAAAACATATTAGCATATTAGTGTAGTTAATTTAGGTTATATTAGTATTAGCTTAATTAATCAAATACATTTGTTTTCGCCTAGATAAAGTTAGGTCACGACAAACGCGGTATTCGATAGTAACGACACCAATCCCTGTACATACGATAACCCAATCTTAATGATCACACTATACTAAAACTTAGATCTCGTATACTTACGAGAGTAAGTAGCGGTGTATTTTATGCCCTATCAAACATTCAACTACTCTTCCTCTTCTTTGTCGCTTGCCTCCTTTTACTGAAGCTTATGCCCCATTGTGTCCTCCTTATGGACCCGTTTCCACTACCAAACCCGTGATAATCCTCTTTCTTCGTCTTTCTCTTATGCTTCCGCTTTCTCGACAACATCAGCAATACAAATTTCAGATAATTCAAACAACTCTAACAATAGTTAAAAAAAAATAAAAAAATATTGATGAACAGTATTTAAACCAATTCATAGATGAACTAACCAATTCAAATGTACATCTAAGAATATCACAAAAAGGTTTAAGATTTTAGATATTGATATACAATCTATACATGTTAAGAGTTGTGGCATGAGAAAGGAATTTAATGAATCTTTTATTTCAAAAAATAAACTGTTGGTATCCCAAAGTGGTCAACACCTCGAGTATGGTCCAATCATATGACAAGTGGGTCCTCTTATTGAGCTGGGGTTGCTAAGTTAGAGTTGGAGTTTGAGATTCTTCAAGTTAACTATAATCGTCGTCTTGGGAGACTAACTAATTGGAATCCAGAGTCCTTCCCATGAAGGATCAGTACCAGCACAAGGCTGAGCCAGGATTTGTTTTGGCGAAGCCCCGCCATCATGAGAGTAAAAGCTCAGAGAAAAAAGATACAGAAATATGTCAAGTATGTAAATAGTAATTGTGCATTAGGCTATTTTAGCATTGTTTACCTAGTGAGCTAACCAAGAGAGGAGGTCAATTGGGTAGATATAAAAAATTTAAACAAATAAATCTTTCAACACTTAATTATCAAATAATCTTTTTTTATTAAATCAATTATTATCTTCGTTATGCAACAAATAAGTGTTTAATTCTAGGTGTACACCAAAACACAATATAATAAAAATAAAGAATGCAGGGCATCAAGATATATCCTAATTCAACAAGCTAGTCTTGCCTAATCCAGTTTCCCGAGCTCTACAGAGATTCGTAACCTCTAAACCCCTGATTCCTTTAATGATAAGAACCAAACCCTTACAACAATTATTTTTCCAAACTCATAATCAACCTTTATAATTTTTCTTTTCTGAGACTAAGGAAGAACCTTATCTTTTTACCAGGTTAAAGACTAATCTAGTTTTATTACAGGATGAATCCAAACCACACAACTCTCACAAACATCATTTTCCTAGGTAAATATTGAACCTTAACAATTTACTAAAAATTAATTCAATTTCAGAAAGAATCAAAACTAGTTCTTTTCAAGGAAAATAATAACCTAACCTTTTTCTACTTAGGACAAAGATTAAACCTCAATATTTTTCACCGAAAAAGATTGAAACCTAACTACCATGACTAGACACTGGGACAACCGTGTCTAATCCGCTCAAACTCACAAATACAAAAAATAATAAGTTTCTTCCCACAAGGAGCTTCTATCACCTCAATACAGATATACTCAATTAATGTCCCGAAATTTATTACGTAATAGATTCAATGTGAGGAAAATTAATATCTCACTAATAAAAAAATGTGGATAGCACAAATTAAAGCACGTAATCAGATACACACATAAAATCGTTTTAAAAAGCTTTTTCAGACTCTGAAATTTGAAAACGATTTTCTAACGATCTTAACTCCAAGCAAGCAATAATAATATGAAATCAAAATTAAGAACAATAACTTGGAAAGATCTCACCAAAAAAACACTGAAGAATGAAAACAGAATTGCAAGATAGCTCAAGTTAGTGACATCAAATCAATCAATGTTTTAAATGAAGAACTTTAGCAAAAAATCTCTCTCGGAAAATCTTAGCAGAATGATAACTATTAGAAAAGCGTAGAAACTAATTGTTCTTGATATATTTCATCTAAGTTTTACAAGTCTATATATATAAACTGATAACAAGCCCTCCAATGGCTACTTTTCAAAAGATATGTCTCTAAAAATCACTGTTAGACCCCATATAACAAAATCATTCAATTCTGGTGAAATTAACTTAAAAATATCATTGAAAACTCTAAAATAAGTTCATAAAATATTTCTCAATTATCAATCATAAAGATAGGAAGTATTTAGTTACTAAAATTGATAGAATCTTTAATTATGTGGATCAAATATATAGGGATATCAAAATATATGTACCATATCTTCAATGAGATTAGATCCCCCGAAATTCTCCCTTGGAATCATAAAAAATGCCTAGTTTGTGACCGAAATACCAAGTTCCTTGAAATCTCAATCGAAATAGTCGGTTGACTGATCCCTGGGCATCGGTTGACTGATTGATAAAACATAGAAACCAAGATAAACCCAAAACGCCATGTTGTTGACCAATCCTCCTTTAGTCAGTTGATCGATTGGTATAGAGAGTTCCTCCTACCAAACTCCAGCATAGTCGATTGATTGATTAAGTCCCAATTGGTTGACCGATTAGTTTAGAGACTTCAACTTTTACACCCTTAAGCCCATCGATCGACCGATTTCTTTTAGTCGGTTGACCAATTGTTGCAGGAACTTCACATTTTGCTCTAAAACCTTACAATTTCAAACTGTTGACTGATCTCTTCTGATAAGTTGACTGATTGATGCTGGATGGTCATTTACTATACCATTTCTACTCCAAACCCCACTACTTTATTCAATTAACCAATCGCTTTTCTCAATTGACTCAATTGACCCTATACTTTAACTTTTTTATAAATTAATCCTTATTTTCAATTAGGTCAATTTCTATTTTTAATTTTCACATAAGGAGCAAATAATTAATCAATAATTAGGAACCTAAACTCTATCATTTCAACACATAAGATATAATTTATTTACGAGTGTCGTGTGTGCTCCTAATTCGGGTTGCATTAAGAGTATAAGAATATTGAGTTGCTTTCACATAATTTCTTCAATGTCTTCAACACCCTTCATTTCTTAACTTTGTCTATATTTTCACCCTTAATATTTTCTTCATGACCTCTTCAACACAATCAATAAATGGAATTTTTTTTATGAAACACTTAACAAACACATTAGTTTTACCAAAAACAGTAACACTTAATTGTCCATCAAAACCTAGGGATCAACAAGCGTCCCTCGGGCTTGTATAGTCCCTGGTATATATAGGCAATGGAGATGATTAGGTTTACCTAATTAGGCCTAAACACAGTTACTTAGACCAAACCATGTGTTTAGCTAATAATCCAGGCCATGTACTGGGCTTGTGCTTTCTAGCCCACTTGGAGAAGCCAGGGGACCTCTGTCAAGCTTGTGGAAGTGAGATGGTAGAGGAGAATAGATAACGGACTAAAATAGTGTGCTGGTAAAAAATGGCTAAGTCCTTGAAGTTGTTTGTCTAGAGAAACAGCATAGAGTTATGGGCGGTTGTGTCCCTGCGAGGCACACTGATCCTTCTTGGGTTCAAATGAGAGTCCAGGGAATGAGTCTTGATCGGCGTATGCTCCTCCGTGGCACTTTAGATTTCTCAATGTGTCCACATCACGGTGACGGTGGACACATGGTTGGGACCTTGGTGCTGACTTGAAGATACCTAAAAATACCCTCATCAGAAACAATAAAATATAATTTTAAAAATAATAAAGAATAAGTTTTGGGGTATTTTAAAAATACCCCAAAACTTATCAACTTATACCAACTTATATATGCCCCTCTTCTTAAGAACCTGTAGTCTAAGTGGACTTCAGTATCTATTAAAACAGTCAAAATATCAAACCAATGGTTCCAAAATTTAAATCCCAAAGCCAACAATAGGTATACCATGTTCTAGAAAGCTTGGACCACTCGTACAATAATCTAACGGGTGAAATACATTTGAAAATCACATAAATCAATACCTTTTCCACTTTTAGGTTGGAATTTAACCACCAGTCCTGCATGGTCCCTTTTGTGGAAAGAATTTTGGCGTTCAATAGGATTTGTTATATTGGTAATCTATATTGCAAAGAACTGCTAGAAAGAAAATGCTCATCTAAAATATAAGATAAACTCCATTTTTAGAGGACTAAATCAAATGAAAATTAAAAAATAAAAATAAATAAAAATAAATATTTACTCTTATTTTATTAGTTTGATTCAATTTCACTAATATAAATATTAAAGGAGAGTTATATATTTTACTTACAATAATTTCATTGGCAATGACAGTTCACCAAATAATATAACTCTAGACTAAAGCATTAAAGAGTTGATATCATGAAAATCTAATGCGCAGAAGAAACATATTTGAAGTTGTTGAAATTTATTATCTTGCTCAGATTCAACAAATGAAATTTGATTTTTGTGTAAAAATTGGAGCAAACAAAATATTCAGGATCAAACTAAGAGAAAATATATTGGTTTTGTATTTTTTACAATAAAAACAATAAAAAATAAAAATCTAAATTGGGAGTGGGAGTGGGAGAAATAGGGAAAAAATACTTTGATTGTCGGATGCCATATATTGTTTTCAAAATAAATTAAATCACAAGAGATTGTTTAGAGTTATGAGAAATCAATCTTCTTGATGGCATTTTTCACCCTAACTTTTCAACTTATAAGGTGTGTTTTAAAATAGTTGTTACATTTGATGCATTCCATAAAAAATGGTATTTGACTATGGAATAGGACTAAAGCCCCAACACCGAGGACTAAAGCCCCAGCACCACCAAATAAACATTGAGGGGGAAGGATGTGGGGAATTTACCAGGATAGAGAAGAGTTGATGTTGAAAACATTTGACACATATAGCTTCCCCTATGATAGACTAGTGTTATGGATGCCTTTGACCATCAACCTTACCTTGAGAGGAAAATGGTAATTGTCAATAAATTAAAATAAAGAACTAATACAATAAAAAATTAAACATGGTCTTCAAATCACATATCTAGGGAAAAACAATTGACGCACCCCGAATTTTGAAAATAGAGGAATACAAGAGTTGCGGAAGAATAGCAAAATAAAGTTTCGTTTCCTTCCACTCAAAATCCTAAAAAATTCGTTCATTTTTAGAAAACTAGTTTCAAGGGCTTTTCTAGACATCAGTTTTGAAAACATTTTTTGAGTCAGAATTTATTAAAAAATGGAGTCGCCACCTAGAATTAGGTTAAATGGTGTGCTAGGTCACCGTCTTTTTTACAAAAATAATTTTTATTTTTAAATGGCACAAGTTTTTACTCAAAAGCAGTTGGTCTTTATTAGAGATTTCTTTAAAGTTCGGGAGCTGGTTATACTTGGGGAAGGTGTTAGGCACCCTAAGACACCTGTCCGAAGACAGTATCTAAGTTTAAATAGATCTTTATGCTTAAACAAGTCAAAGTAACTTCATTAGGTTTTGGTTAACACAATAATTCCAATTTTTGAATGTAACAGCAGCAACAGATAAAATAGATAAAATAAAATTATTTTTATTTATTTTTAATGTTAATCGAACCTGTAAAGGTTATCTATGTATCATGGTTTTCACAGAGAATCCGGTCGAAACGTAGTTTGCCATGAGATGGTTTTATTTAAACAGATGACCGGACATGTATGAGGTTGTCTATATATCTCAGATTGCTAAGAATCAGGTCGAAACGTAGTTCTCTGTAACACAATGGTTTTATTTATTTATTTATTTATTTATTTTTCTTTTCTTTTCTTTTTTATTTATTTTAGATAAGATAAGAACATAAATGACACCAATAGTAAGTGGATATGCATGTTTGGTTTTGTCAAGAACACTCCAATCGAATTTACTCACTTAAGGAAGTTTATTGTTAATGTTTACTTTATTCGTCCAAAAGATAAGAAGACAAAAATGTGTCTGAACTACTCATAACTAAGAAGACGGAAATATTTGTAAAGAAGGTGCACACTTATCCCTGAAGGAATAGAGGTCCTCCATTTATTCTAACTTTTAGCTACAAAGGTCTCGACAGAGTAATATATATATAAGGTGTCAGTCCACAAGCCTGAGACTTAGTGGCAAATTGTAATCTAAGCTAGTGCAAAAAAGTAAATATTAGTTGTTAGTAGTCAGTAGTTAGTAGTTCTTCATCAGAAGTTTGTTTTAGATTTATTGAAGTTCAGTTTCACGTGTTCTTAACATAGCCAAACATGTTATGCACAAATCATAGTGTTCTTGATGTTCTTGATACGAACTATGATATTTACACTATATACATGATCTAAGCCTCAAAGAACTATCCAAATATACTATATGCCAGTAATATAAAGTTATTTAAACAAAATCAAAGAGGAGTTTGAGATGACTTAACTAACTTAAGGGAGTGATATTTTCCTAAGTGCTTTCATTCTTTTTCTTCTTTAATCTTCTTGGTTGTTCTTCAACAACTTCTTGAGATCTTGTTCTAAGAATCTCAAAAACACTTCTTCAGAGCCTTTTTTCCAAGATTTAAGTGTGTTTATGGAGTGTAATGCTTAGGATATTCCAAGACCCAAGAAAGAATTTCAAGCCTAAATAGAGAAGAGAAATGTCCAAGCCTATTTCTAAATGAAAACAGACTGGTATTTATAGGCACATGGTACCCTGCACATTGGGGAATGCACAGGCTTCCCCAGCCCACTGCACATGGTGTGTTTAAGCTAGCTATGACTTTTTAATGTTCTTTAATGCTAGGGTTAGAGCCATATGATGAAGATTTACCTAGATTTCCTAGGTAACCATTAGATTTTGATAATGATCATATTATCTTTACAAGATCTTCATATTATCTTTACAAGATCTTTGCCATTATTGCTCATTTAATGTTTTCACATAGGCCATTAAATGCTTATTTAATGTCCGATTTGATAGATTTAGATTTGATTTGCTTGGTAAGTACTAATTATTCTTGGTAATCTAGTTGCTTGATTTAAAAAATATATTTTTCATTTAATTCCCATTAATGCATACATTGAATGTAGTCATTAATGGACATTCATGTCATTTAATGCCCTGACTTGACATTGATTTGAAGGGTATTTAATGCATTGAAGGGATGGAATTTGGTCCCGTTAGCTTTGTAATTGCTAGTTACTTTCAAGTAACGAGATTGTCTTTAAGATATTTTGGTAAAAATATCTTCTTCATTTAATTCCATTAAATGCATACATTGAATGGAGTCATTAATGACCATTCAAGACATTAAATGCCATGACTTGACCATGACTTGATTGGTCTTAAATGCCTTGATGTGATGGAAATCGGTTCGGTTAGCTTTGTAACCTTTAGTTACTTCCTAGTAACTAAGTTGCCGTCAAGATATTTGCTAGGAAAATCTTCACAAGATCTATTCATTAAATGCTCTCATTAGTGTCTTGATTAAATGAGGTATTTAATACTTGATTAGACCACCATTTGATGGGTCTTGAGTGCTTGACACGATGGAAACCGGTTTGGTTGGTTTCGAACTATGTCTTTAGGCATTAGTTACTTTAAATAACTAAATTGTCATGGTGGATTCTTGGTTGAATCAAGGCTTTAGCTCGATTTTTCTTTTTTCTTTTTTTTTTCTTTGGTGATTAGTACTTTAAACAAGATAATTAAATAAGTCTTTTTGGTATCAATTAAATGAAGCCGGTGATAGTAAAAGTTTCAAGGGTCAAATCCGAAAACAAAGGTAATTAGTGAAATTTCCTTTAAGATAAAAAAGGTAGTAACTAATTTAATCATATTAAAAGGGATTTTCTTGAAAAATCTACTTTCAATATTGTCATTTTATTCCCCTTTAAATTTAGGAATTTCGAGATTGGCCCGAAACTTTTATTTATACCAAATTCAATTAAATCGACAATTTTATATTTTCTTATGTTTTTTTCGGATTTTTGTAATATCCAATTTAATCTAAGGCAGAAATTCATTCCTTGTAAATCTTAGTTTAAAGTTTATCTAAACTTACAATTTAGATCCAATACTTAAATGGGCGGGATAAAATTCGATGCCTACAACAATGAACGTCTTTCATGTTGGGAAAAGAGAGATAGAGAGAGAGAGAGAGATGTGTATAAAATAATGGTCAGACCATCATGGTGCTGCTCCGATGGGGGTCTATTGAGGCAAATTGACAATTACCTAGGGAGAAATCGAATTAGAGGGGAACTCGATTCAACGTCCTCCTCTTCACGGCCCGATTTAGCACCCTCATTTTCCAAGCCTCCGTCAATCTTGACATAAAATCTAGCCTCCATATCTCCATCCACAAGCTCGATTTTCGGTCAGCCAAAGTCGAATTGCCCGAAGCCGTCAAGAACATCAGTTACATTACCTTGCCAAAAATTACTTTCAAATCAATCACATAATCGTTATGCTCCAAAATCCTACGGAGAAATTGATCAAGGATCTTAATCCAAACTGAATTTTCTCCGACATGTTCTTTCCCTAGACCATTGATTTGGCTAATGAGCTCAATATGTAAAAAGAGAGAAGCTCAATATACAAAGAGAGAAAAGTGTTGCTAGGGTTGTATAGTGGTGGCATCTGTTTCTAGTAAAATAAAGAGGGAAAGCGAGATGACGGCAACGGCTAGACAACGTGATGGCAATGGATAAGGGAGAGGGAGGGGGTTGGATCAGCGACAATATGTGAGTGTAAAATGGAAGGAGCCACCGCTGCCCTCACGAGGGATAGAAGTCATCGTTTCATCGCGATGGTGATGGTTTCGTAGGGCAGTGGTCGTGAGGGCTAGAGGGAAAGAAAGAGATGGAGAAAATGATGAAAGGAGAACGTTGGGTTTTGGGGAAGAGAATGAGAACAGGAGAGGAGAGACACAATCACTCTTGCGGCTAAGAAAACCCTAACTATCAAGATTTTGTGTAAGGAAAATGATCTTACAGTCCAGAAATATATATGAGTTTATCTTTTGATCCAACGACCATTTTATCATTGTCTTGATTTATTATTTAGATATCATATAAGATTATGAGAATTTAAAATGTTGTTTGATTTAACTCATTAGATCTAAAATAAATCAAATAGTTTAAAATATAAAATGTAATAAAATTAAAATATAAAGTATAGCTTGAATAAATATGTTTGTTATAGTTGGGTCGTTAGATTTTGATGTTGAACCTCTTCAAAGGTGAGTCGAGACTTTTGATAGAGTTCCCGTGAACTCTTCATTTGGGTTCATCTAGTGGATGAATGTAACTCAAATTGAAATTGGTTTTGTTTTATTAAAAGAGTCGTACCTAAATTTATATGGTTTCTTTATTACGGATCGCGAATAAATTCGCGGGATTAACATCTATTTAAGGGAAAAATACTACATACTCTCTTTAAATCACCAAATCTATAAAATAGTCCTATAATTTTTTTTTTGCACAAAATAATCTCATGAAAGGCGCTACTTTGCACAAGATAATTCTAAACATTTTGAAATGACGATTTTACCTCTTTCCTCTTCCTTATTTGTCTTTTCAAGTTGTAGTTCTGTTCCCTTGCCGATCACTTCCGTAGCCCTACATTTTCTCACCAACGACGAAGCCCAGTCGGTAACCAAGCCTAGCGACGATGATTACCATGTAGGCGCCGCATCTAGATCTAGTTCGATTTTTGATCTATAACTGGTGGCTTGATTTGAGCGATTGTGACGGCGACCACTTAGAGTTTTAGAGACGTGAATGAACTGGAACAATCAAACAATTTATGGGTTCAGATTGCTCAGATTTTGCTATGTTCCGAGCTATTTGCTCTTGAATTTTGACATATGGTTTCGAATTCTGACGATTCTAATGTGAGTTTGTTCATCTACTATCGAATAATTCTATTTTGCTCTGTTCCGAGCTATTTGCTCTCGAATTTCGCGATATGGTTTGACGATTCAAATTGTGAGTTTGTCCATCTACTATCGAAGAATTTGGTGATTCAGATTTCTTGATTTCTCTCAAAACGAGTCGAGAGATTCGGGAAGCGTTCGAAATCGTTTGTCGTTCAATCCGACGGTTTGTCGGGTGGAAGAGTAAGCCATTGCCTAAACTTGAATTGAATATGTAAATTATTTATTATATTTTGGATTTTTGGTTAACAATTGATGAATTCGCGGCAGATAACTCAACAAGAGTTTACGGAAATGGCGAAGCAATTGTTTCTTCGCTGGAATTGGCGAAGGAGAACAAACATCAAATAGTGGAGACGGAGCACTTGATGAAGGCACTTCTTGAGCAGAAGAATGGACTTGCAAATAGACATGGTATTTGCAGTTTGAGGCCAAATTTTGTCCTGCGATTCGAAGCGATTTTCTTATTCAAATTGATTTTTATAGGATTTGTATTGATTTGGTTGATTTGTTTGGATTGATTTGGTTGATTTGAATGAAATTTAGGGTTTATTTGGTTGGATTGATTTGATTTGTATTTGAAAAAAAATCAAACATATGAATGTGGAGAGAGAATTATCAATTTGAATGAAAAAATTGGAATATAATATGACCTCGTGTTATATTCAACACGAGATCGTGTTAAATGTAACACAAATATATAATAGATGAATTATCAATTTGAATTAAAAAATTAGAATGTAACATGATCTCGTGTTAGATTCAACACGAGATCGTATTGAATATAATACGAATGTAGGATAGAGGAATCATCAATTTGAACGAAAAAATTAGAATGTAACACGAGATCAGGTCGAATGTAACACGATCTGAGATTGTGTTGAATATAACACGACCTTCATGTTGAATATAACATGAGGGGTAAAATCGTCACAAAAAGGCAAAATGACTATTTTGTAATATGTTTTTAAAAAATGTGTATTTGATAGTTTTATCCTCATATGAGGACTTTTTGATAAATGCCCCTCTATTTAATTGAAAACTCTTATAGGGTCTAATGAGTCACTCTCTCTCTCTCAATATTTGGGTAGAACACTCAATAAAATTATTTAGGGTAAATGGCCTTTTACACCCCTTTATTTTGTCTAATTATCACTTAATCTTCATCCACTTAAAAAAAACACACTTTGTCTACTATTTTTAAACAAAGTAAGAAATTAATTTATTTTTTTTCGTTTAAATTAACAGATATGCTTGAAAATTGATGAAATTAATTTTTTCATCCAATTTTTTGATAAAATAGACTAAATTGTCATTTTATTTTAATTTTTAATTTAATTTTGTTATCATTAATGTTTTAAACAAATTCAATTAAAATAAAATAAAGAGACAATTTTGTCTATTTCATCTAAAAATTTAAATGAAAAAATTTATTGCATCCAATGGAAAAGTAGTTTCACACTTTGTTAAAAAGTAAAAAGAGATCAAGTGTAGATTTTGAAAGTAGAGGGAGTGAAGTAAAAATAAGATAAAATAAAGGGGGGTAAAAGGCAAGTTATCCAAGTTATTAACATTGTTAAGTAATGTTGTATCAATTGTTTTCTCTTGATTTTAGTTGTATATTGAATTGGGTTTTTTTGTCCAAATTATATTCTGATCCCCTAGTATTTTATAATTTATTTCCATTAAGTTCCTTGATTTTAATTTATATTATTTTAACTTTCATACTTCTAGTTTGTTTCAACTAAGTACTTTTGTCTACTTTGATTGTTAAAAGTAACAATTAAAGCACGTGATTACCGAAAGTGTATGAAAGAGTGCACGTGATCCCACATGATGTGGTTGCTAATTATGACAATTAAATTAACAGGATTTATTGAACAAAAGTACAATAACTTAAATGGAAAGAATGAAAATAGAGAGCCTTAACTAAATAAAGGGAAAATTGCATTTTTATTTAAAATCTCTAAAAATAGAAAGTTATGAGTTGACTAATAATTTGCATTCAAAGCCCCCAGCAGACACCAATCAACTGGTTCCCCATCAGACAGATCAACAACACTGGACATGGGATAGACAGGCTAGAGAACAGATTTGATCGAGCTTCCAACTTATCTTTTTATTTGTGTTACGACCAATCATTTATTTTTAATTTAAAAATATAGAAAACACATATTACATATTTGTATTTAATTCAATTTTTTTTTTATAATCTATTATTTTTCTATGTAATTCAATTGCATAATAACTTATGTTTTTTAATTTGACACGGTTTGGTGTTTAATTCAACAAATTCTAAATTCTACAATAAAATATATTTTAAGCGTTGTTACTTGACGTTATATTTTCGTATAAATAAGGATTAAATATAACACAAAATTTTAATAAACACCAAAGTTGATCATGCATACATAGTTGATAATATTGAATGTCACACAATATTTAAATATTAAAGTAACATGTATTTCAACAATTAGTTTTTAAATAAAAATTGAATAGTTCCAATTTTGAATTTTAAATTAAAATATGTGAAAAACAATCTTACCAAATAATGATTATATATATAGCTCATGCTTGAAAATGAAAATATTTTAACATATAACCAATCCCAAAATTTTAGGATGTATAAATAAAAACTGATAAGAGAAAAATTGGTTATCCCTAAATCACCCAACAAAGGCCTAAATGTGGACGAAGACCCTGACTAGAGATTGACAAAATTGCCAAGCTAGATAGAGATTAGATGTCGGCACGTTGGAGGTCCAGCTTGCCAAGCAATGTCCTTGAAGATTCAACCAGCCAGAGGTTCAAGCATAGTTCTAACTAGCCTTGACCGAGTAGAGACCGAGGTACTTCGTCGAGGTAAAAATGCCTCGCCGAGCCAATTATACCTTACTGAACTCAGGGTGTCGAGCTCAGAACACCAAGCCGCCCCTGAGTTGTATTTTGAGAAGGGACATACCTATATGGCCCTTCTTAGCATAGGATATCGACGGTAAAGGTTTTCTATCGGGAAATAGTCTTTATTCGTCCTCTGCTCGGTCCACCACTTGAGAACTCAACAAAATACGTCCCCCAACCTCTGGATTCTCTTCCTTGTTCCCCTTATCGGTCATCTCCTACTTGGGACCTCTAGGTCGGACACCTCCTAGTCGGCCCTTCCCAAGTTGGCATCCCTTAGTTGGCCCTCCCCAGGTCTATATCCCCTTGTCATCCGTCTTATGCTTGTTCGTCCTTTGCTTGGATCGGATGTCCAGGTAAGGTCGAGATAGCTCATTATCACCTCTGAAGACGAAAGACACTCATCTCAGGGCCATGGGTCAGGTTGCTTCTCTCTGTTCATGCTTGGTCAGCCAAAGGACTTCTCCTAAAATGGCTAAAAGGCCCAGGTCCAAAAGCCTAACCTTTCGACACGCCTGCACATTAGTCATGCACCGAATTACGGTAATTAACTAATCTTAGACCCCCCTAATTTTGTTGATCTAATCATCTTCCTTGCTTATAAAAGACAAGGGATTCAATGCTCAAAGGTATCTCTCATCTACCCTTTTAAAGTAAATTAATTGTCTATCCCACCGAGCTCTTACTCTTATGCCAGAGGAACTTTACCAGGCAAAACCTCAATGGGTCCTTATGCAGGTATAAGCTCGCCGAGTTCGAATTTCACAACATTTGAGAACCGTTGCCTTGAATGGACTAGGTTTAGGAATTCTCTACCTCCATCTCAGTAAGAAAAATCCACATATCTTCTGACTAGATCAAGTGAAGGTGTTAGCTAATTTTCAACACCAATAGTTTGGCACAGTATGTGGGAAGTGTGCAAGAAGCCTTCCTTTGGTCATCAACTCCCTACTCGATTAAGACTTGATGATTACAACATCTAGTAAGATTATTTATCGAAGTGATCAAACTCCTTCGATGAATATCAACCCAAATGCTCTCCCCTTCAAAGATATGTCGAGGGTCCTGAGATCGGACACTAGGGCCCCCATCTAGATAAACTACCCTCTATAAGGAAAATGGGCCTTTCAACTTTTCCCTTTGGACCCTTTGTGGGGAAGACCTCTAGAGCTACAAAAGATTCCCAGGTCGACAATTTGGAGCATCGGCTCGACAAGTTCCAAAGACACTTCCAGGTCATTCTTTCCTGCCTACCGCCGATCACTGGTCAGGGTAGACCAGCTCATTAGACAGCGGGGTGAGAAGAGCATCCTCAAGAATCGGTAGATCGTATGATCCACACCAATGGGTATATGCCAAGGTCACAAACCCAACCCCGTAACCGAGGAGCGAGAGAGTGAGATTTGGATCCTTCTATTGCCTTGGGATTGTCATCGCCGCCCTTCTAGGAGCACAACCTAAGGACCGTTCAGAGTCTCTACCGGGCATAGCATCAAGCCACACTGCTAAGTCCAAGCACAAGGTCTGTCGCGTGTGAGAAGTAGACTTGTATTCTCCACCATCAATAAGACAAGGTGCCTGGGCTGCAACTAGCCAAGTAAGGACGCCGCCTAGGGGTGAAACCGTCATAGATCACTACCTCACTAACATAGAAGTGGTCCTTCACCAAATACAAAGCTTACGGGGAGTAGTTGGACTCTCCACAGAGGTGAGGTCCCCATTCAGAGAGGACATCTTGGATGAGGTGGTTTCTACGCAAATTTGCCTACCCCCAATGACTCCTTATGACGGGAGCTCAAACCTGGTGGACCATCTTTCCATCTTCAAGTCCCACATGGATATGGACACCACTTTCGTGGCCCCAGGTATAAATTCTTCCCACTCACCCTCGCCGGAGCTGCCCGATCATGGTTCCTAGACTTGGCCCCGGCCTCAATATCTAGTTTTTTTTAGCTTGAGCAACTTTTCCTTGCTCAATTCATTCGCCCCCTCCAAACGCCAAAGACCATGATGTACATCCTCGTACTCCAACAAGAGATCAGTGAGACCCTTGACAACTATGTGGATAGATTCGAGAGTGAGTCCATTGCTTGTGAAGACCTCTCCGACCCCATAGCCTTGAACGCTTTCATTAACGGACTTAAGTATAGGAGGTTGTCCTATTACCTCTGCTCAAACCCCACCCCTAATCTCCAACCATCCCTAGAGAGGGGCACCCGGGTCTATAACGCCGACCTAAGAGATAGTATTAAGAAGGACCAAAAAAGGGGCCAAAAGAATAAGGGAAGAGCTGACTATAGCCTGAGAAGGGCTTAGGAGCAGAGAGGAGGCTAGGACCTCTTCTTGGGGACTGGAGACCTCTCCTGCCCCCAGGGCCTCACCAGCAAGGGTTCACCCACCTGACAACATCTATAGCAACGACTATGCCGAGATCTCAGGACAAGAATTTTTCCTTCCTGCTCCTCTCCTAAGGGGGAAACGTATGTGTAAGTCCCCCTAAAAATATTTCTAGCTTCATTACGATCAGGGCCACTCTACCAAAGGTTATTTCCAACTCAATAAGGAGATAAATGCCCTTATTTGGAGGGAATATCTTGGCAACTACATCCAGAGAAAGAATAGAGAGTCGAAGTTGGTAGAAAATTACTACCAATAAGAGTACAAGGGTTAGAAAAAAAGAGCAAATCGTAACCGCCCTCCGCCTTGAGAGGAAGATACGGGGGGATGATGACGGTCAACATGCAGATGGTGAGATTAACGTTTGATAGGTGTAAAATACCTATCTATTTCGAAACCGAATTAAGTTAGTTTTCGTACGTTTATATAGTATTTTATTATGTTTTAATTAGTTTTTCTCTTTTTGTATTAAATCAAGTGTGTGGGGCAAAAAGATAGGAAACTAGAGCGAAAACGATGACATCAAACTAAAGGCGAGTCCAAGTTACAGTGGATAAACAAGCAAAGAGGCAAAAATATGAAGGATTCTCACCGCCTAGGTAGTAAAGATGCTGAGAATGACAAAAGGCTACTGACAGCCCACTGCCTTGGTAGAAAATTCCTCCTCCTATGTGAAAACCTCATTACAAACATTTTCAAGTCCACCGCCTACTTCTTCGCCTAGGCGGTCACCAAACCTACAAAGCCAGTACAGGTGTTGTAACTTCAAGGCTATTTTGAACTATTATGAAATCCAATTATAGAAACACTAAAAACATGAAAGTTGTAGATATTTTTCTTAGATTTCCATAGGTTTTTGAATCACCTCAATCGAAGTTCGGATGAAGAAGTTACGGTCAAAACAAAATTGCAAACCTGCAGTAACTTCGCCAAGGAAAATTTCCGACAGAAAGTTCTAGTTTTAAACTGACCTAACTTCGCCTAGGCGAAAATCCTGTAGCACAGCCTTGATATTTATTAGATCTTTTGAGATCTTTTGCCTATAAATACCCCTCTCCTCCCCATTCTCCGGCCTCTCTTGGTTTTTTGAGCACCTTAGGCTATATTTAAGCCTAGGTTTAGGAGTTTTAGAGGTGGAGCTCACATCCCGAAGTGGAGAAGATGGTGAATCGATCGTTGAGTGTTCTTAGCGGTTTATCTTCAGACGAGGCTAAGTTCTTTGATTGTTTTTCCTTATTTATTTATCTTAGGATCCTGTGAGCATGTTTAGCTCAATTTATATGTTTATGCGGCTATGACCATGAGTTAAATATGGATTGTAGTAGGGATTAAAGGTATATTTATAAATATATTTGTTTGGATGATTTCGGTGTTGCGTTTATATTTGTTCTTCGTAGTTTGATTGTGTTTATTATATTGTTTGTTTATTATGCTTAGTTTGATAAATGGAGAATATAAGGTTTTGACAAACCCCAGATTCAGATTAGGGTAGACAAATGCCACGATTCTATAACCCGGTCGGGGTTTGAATTGTGGACAATTGATGACGTGGGGCAAGACACACGCTACCTAGGGTCGTTAAGACGTTGAGGAGGACTTCTTCGTTGGCTCGAAGTTGCGTTATATCCCTCATCTTACACTCGGGATAGGTGGCAAGGGAGTTTTAGAATGGATATTGTCGATAGGATAAATACAATGCGACGATCCAATAACCCAGGAGGGAGTTGGATTGTGTGCAATCAATGACGCTGGGCGAGACTCACGTGACCTAGGGTCGTGAAGACGTTGAGAGGGACTTCTTCGTTGACTCGAAGTCATATATTCCCCCGTCTTACACTCGGGAGAAGTGGCAGTAGAGTTTATGTACTGAGATTGTCAACTAGGTCGAACACCGTAAACGTAAGTAAATCGAGATCGAACACGTATTTGTAAACACGTTAATCCCTATACAATTCTTGACCCTAAAACATATTAGCATATTAGTGTAGTTAATTTAGGTTATATTAGTATTAGTTTAATTAATTAAATATTATCTTTTTTCACCTAGATAAAGTTAGGTCACGACAAACGCGGTATTCGATTGTAACGACACCAATCTCTGTGGATACGATAACCCGATCTTAACGATCACACTATACTAAAACTTAAACCTCGTATACTTGCGTGTGTAAGTAGCGGCGTATTTTATGCCCTATCCCATGGAAGGCTTGGTTTAGGAGGGGAGACATTTACCTCTATAAAAGGCACGAGTGGAAGGCTAAGAGGAAGGCCAACGAAAACATGTATGAGGTAAGCACGGTCGATGCCGCATTGCACAATGTCATCTCTTTCAGGAAGGCTGACCTTTAAAGAGTACATACACCCCCACGATGATGCTCTGGTTATTACCACCATGATTAACCATTAAAATATAGGACATATCCTAGTTGATGGGGAAAGTTCCACCGACATCGTCTTTAAATGGGCCTTCGATAAAATAAAAGTAGAGACAAATACCATACAAGATATTAAGTCCCCTCTTGTTGGTTTTAGTGAGGACATTGTTAATTCTCTTAGATGGGTGTCCTTGCCCATCATAATTGGATATAAGCCTAGGTCAGCAATGGTATGGACCAAGGGCCTAATTGTGGACAGACCCTCGCCCTACAACGTGATAATGGGATGACCAATCATTTCCATCCTCAGGGTCGTCTGCTCTCCATATAGATAATGAGGTTTCCCACAGGCCAAGGAGTAGGAGAGGTGAAAGGAGATCAGGATTCATCTATAGCATGTGCTAGGAGGACGCACAAAAATAAGAAAATAGTAATTATTAGCCAAGCCCGAGCCTGGAAGTGCCGAGCTCATGGCCTTGAGCGAGGGGCTGGGGCCTATGCTTATCAACGACGCCCGTGATAAAGAGCCTGGTCCTCGGCTGTAGGAAGAGTTGGTGGAGGTGCCTATCCATCCAACGATTAAGTGGAGGATGGTCAGGGTTGGTGCTAAACTTGACTTGGATTAGCTAGTCAAGCTCATTGACCTCCTCGAGATAAGATGTTTTTGCATGGTCACACTATGAGTTCCCGGGGATTAACCCCAGCGTGACCATGTATCGACACCGTGCTAACCTACACCACTCACCCATGAGGTAAAGCAGATAAAATTCCACCATGACCACCAAAAAATCATCGAAGAATAGATAGATATGTTAGTGACATCGGCCGTGGTGGAGGAGGTTAAGTTTTCAGACTGGCTCTCCAATATGGTCCTTGCCCTCAAAGAAGAACACAAGTGGCACCTTTGCATAGACTTTATCGACCTGAACAAGGCGTTACCCAAAAACTTTTTTCCCCTGTCGAGAACAGATCTGGTCATTGACGCCACAATGGGTCACAAGCTTCTAAGCTTCTTTGATGCTTATATCGACTATAATCAAATCCCAACGTTCCCCCCAGATAAGAGCTAAACCACATTCACCATAGACAAATTAACGTAATTGTAATAAGGTCATGCCTTTTGGCCTGCACAACGCGGGAGCCATCTACCAGAGGTTAGTAAACAAGATGTTCAAGGAGGAGATGGGCTCGATAATAGAAGTGTACATAGATGACATGCTCTTGAAGAGATCCCAAGCTTCTACAAATGTATCTCACCTCCAGGGTTAATTCGAAAAGCTCAGGACACATCGGATGAAGCTTAATCCCAACAAATCCATATTCAAGGTTTCAGTGGGAAAGTTCTTAGGCTACATGGTTTCCCAGCACAGCATCAATGTGAACCCTGACCAAATAAGTTCCATGCTCGATATGGCCTCTTCCCGCACAAAGAAGGAAGTCCAGATGCTCACTGAGAGGTTGGTCGCCCTTAATCCCTTCATCTCACATTCCTCAGGGAAGTGCCTTTCTTTATTTAAGGTCCTCTATATAATAAAAACTTTAAATAGACAACAGAGTATGAGTCTGCCTTCCAAGAACTCAAGACGTATTTTTCATCGACTTTCTTGCTCAGTACTCCGGGGAAGAAGAGTTACACTTGTACATTTTCACCTCGTCCACGATAATGAATGCAACGTTGGTAAGGGAGGAAAGCGGTGCTCAAATCTTAGTGTACTACTTCAGTAGAGTCCTCATAGATGTTGAGACAAGGTACCCAAGGTTCGATAACATTTCATGTTCCCTCTTAGTTACTTCGCGAAAGCTAAGGCGATACTTTCAAGTGCACATAATTGTAGTCCTCACTGACTAGCCATTGAGGCAAGTCCTCCACTCCCCTGATGTCTCAGGACAGCTCACGAAGTACAGCCTCGAGCGCAGGAAATTCCTCATAGATTATTGACTGAGGAGGACTATCAAGGGACAAGTCTTGACAGACTTCTAGCTGAACTCACTTTCTTTGATGATCAAGAAACATCTATTCAAGAGTAAGGGGACCCTGTCTTTGAGAAGGTCTGGATTTCGTCCAGCTCAGTTCCGAACCTCGGGCGTGATACGTGGCAGCTCTTCAAAGATGGATCCTCCAATGTGAATGGGCGCGGAGCCAAAATGGTTCTCATGGCCCCGTACAGAGAAAAGGTAGAATACGCCCTTGGTCTAGGCTTTTGGGTTACTAACAATGAGGCCGAGTACAAGACTTTACCCATGGGACTCCACTTAGTGAGGAAATTCAATGCAAAGACCCTCAAGATCTTTTGTGATTCTCAGCTCGTGCTACACCAAGTTAATGGAAAATACATGGCCAAGGACCCGAGCATAACAGCATATCTCGAGAGGGTGAGGACACTCGTGGAAAACTTTGAAAAGTTTAAATGACCAAGATCTCCTGAGAAGCGAACTAGTAAGCTGACACTCTGGAAAACTTGGTTGCAACGATGGAAATCACTTTGAAGATACCATGCCCATCAAATATATAGATGCCCCGAGCACTAAGACCTCGGATCAGGTGGCCACAATCTGTGCTCTCGTGGTTGAGTTGACCTAGAGGGACCCGATCAGAGAATACTTGTAGCACGAAACCCTTTCGGGAAACTATGTCGAGGCCAGGATGATACGCTACCATGTAGCAAGGTACACCATCATGGATGGAGTTCTGTACTGCAAATCGGTCTCGAGCCTGTACTTTTGATGCCTTCACCCAAAATAAGTCGAGTATATGTTGAGGGAAATCCACCGAGAGAGTGTGCGGTAACCACTCAGGGAAAAGAGGGGAAGGCCTTTGTCCTCAAGTTATTTTGCCAGGGGTACTTCTAATCGAAAGTGAACGAGGATGCCGTGGAATTCATCAAGAAATGCGACAAGTGCCATAGGTTTGCACCACATCACCACCTTCTTCCAACTGTCCTGGTCCCAATGATGAGCCCATGGCTATTTACCCAATGGGTATTGACCTCCTCGGGCTGTTCTCTGAAGAAACTAGACAAAGAAAGTTTATGGTCGTCACCGAACTACTTTACCAAAGTGGGTAGAATCTGAACCTCTAGCCCGAATCACGAAAGAGAAGATTAGAGACTTCGTGTGGAAGAGCATGGTTTCCTATTTCGGTATACCAAAAGCCATTGTGTCCAACAATGGTAAGTAGTTCGATAACGACCTCTTCTCAGAACTCTGTGTCGGGCTTGGAGTCTGGACTTATTTTGCCTCTTCAGGCCACCCACAAGCAAATGGGTAGGTGGAGGTCACCAATAGAACAATCTTGCACAACCTAAACACCAGACTTGACAAATCAAAAGGGAAATTGGTTGAAGATTGTATCTGGTTCTCTGGGCATATCACACAACCTTAAGAACCCCTACCAAGAAGACGCCCTTCACGATGACATTTGGCTCCGAGTCCGTCATCCCTACTGATATCGGTATGCCTTAACCGAAGACCATCATAGTATTTGACCCAATAGAGAATGACGTGGATTTGGCTCTAAACCTCAATCTCCTCAAAGAGAGAAAGGAACGAGCCTGAGTACGGTAAACATCATATCAATAAAGGACGACCAGATACTATGATAGAAGGGTCTGACCATAATTGTTTGATACCAGCGACCTCATCCTCCGAAAGATTACTCTATCCACCAAGGAACAAAATGCCAAAAATCTATCCCCCTCTTGGAAGGGGCTATATAGAGTCACCCACATTGTGGGTCTGGGCACCTACGACCTTAAAACCGTGGAAGGAGTCCCACTAAGGCACCCCTGGAACACGAAGCACCTGGAGCGCTATTTTGTGTAAGGAAGGAAATATATTGTAAAAGAAAAAAGCTTAAATTTTTTGGAGTGTAAAGAAATTTCCTATCAATGAAAAACGTGTTTGGTGCGAAGTGTGTCAATGACTCGAATGTATATCTACAAGAGCAGTATCCCAGTGCACAACATCGTGGGTGATAATTGGACCCCCTACACAGGTTGATAGTCTAAACCTAGGGATTGACCAAGGCCATCCACCAAGGGTAGGGCATCAATCGAGTATGAGGGCCTACGGCCAAGTATCTACCTCATCATAGCCAACTATAGATCAAGCAATGTAAAAGGATAATGCTCCTGTAAGGACCAAATTAGGATAACCCAGAAAGGCTCAGGGATGGGCCCCCACTACAAAGAACTCATGCAAATACCAACCATAGCCTAACCTACCATCCAAGCTCATTCTACTCAGCTCAGGTACTAGGTTAGGTAGTAGGGAAGACATGGGTCAGGTAGGAACACAACCTAGTTATGAGAAGCGAGAAATTTGGAAAATGAAACCTTTTTACAAATTCGATACCGTCTCATCAAAATGATTGCCTAGAGAATAGTACTATCACACTTTGACGTCGAACAGACCCTATATGGCAAAAACCAAAGGCGAAACCCCATAGATGGCCTGAGCTTAGGAGTTGACCTAATCTCAAGCGTATCGACCAAGGATGGTCATCCGTACCGAGCTCAGTACCCCTTCATAGCTGAATAACCTCCGTGTAGCATCAACGTAGTGTAAAACCTCCAAATATGCGCTTAAGCCAGAACAAAAAAGAAATCTAAAAATCTCCAACTAGATGAAATTTTCCGATCAGAGCTCAATATTGCTGAGCTCGGAGGTTGAACAAGATCTACCCAGTAAAATCATAGAATAGGAAACTTGTAGGTCGAGCTGAACTCAAGCTCACCGAGCTCCGATACCAAATAGGACTTGGTGATACAAATAAAAAGTTGGTCCTATCCTGAAGAACTTACCAAAACTAAACTCAATGGCAAAGCTAAAAAGGTTTTAAAAATGTTAAAGTATGAGAAAAGGTCCGAACCGATCTCAGGCGCACCGACCTCACTTAACCTAATAAACTCTGTTTTGTACTCTCCAAATTGGCAACCTCAAAAACTTCATAAGCTCAATTCACCAAAGCAGGGCGCCCAAGCTCGGTATGCAAGATGACTCTAAATGGTTACACAAAGAGAGTAGATCTTCGAAGAAGTCCCAACCTCATTTAACCGAGATGAGGTGGAAGACTAATTCTGGTTTGCATGTTCCTCTAGGCTCGATATGCTAACATTTAAAAGCAAGCTAACAAATGCAAATGACAAAGGGACAAACTCAAACAATTTTACCGAAACTAAGAAGATCTTTTCATTTCATCGTTCAAAAAATTTGAGTAGAAGTGTGGGGTTCTTGCCCATTACCAAAGTTCATTCTGGGTAGTAAAACAAAATGAAAAAATACAAGAAAGAAATCAAAAGGCCAAAGGCCTGAAAGGAGAATATACGCACCCTGCCCGTGCTTAGCAGGTACAAGTGTTCTGCCATTACTGAGCTGGGAAGCTCTTACTTTGTCTAGGAGGGACTAACCTCATCCTCACCGACCTTAGTCCTGTTATCTTCAGCTCCTCCAACCTCACATTCTTCTCTTTACTCTTGGCCAGCATCATTTTCATCCTATGGGTTGGATAGCTCTATTTGAATATGCTCGTAGGGGAACATCGGATATTAGCATCGAAAGCACCGAATGGCCACGTTGAAGTCATCAACTATTACCTTGGTCTTGATCTCAAGCTTGAGAGACTTGAACTCCTGGCTACCCTTTTACTTCGTAATAGCCTCACGCTCAGCCCGGGTTGTGACCTCTCTCTGCTACTCCTTAGTCACTTGGAGGCGATGCCCCACTTTGGACAAATTAGCCTCCAACTTATCGACTTGAGAGGTCAGTTGGGCCTTGTCATTGGTCAGCTCTTTGACCTAAGCCTGGATCAGTTATCACTCATGCTGACCTGATTCATCTGCTCGTGGAAGTCAATCAGGCTGGCGAGCATGTTTGCCTTCTTGTCAAGGAGGGCCTTCTCGTTCTTACTAGCCTGATTAAGGCGTAGGCCTACTACAACCGTCTTGAAGAGACGATGTACAAAGAAAGGTAAGGAGTTAGGACTTGGAAAAAATTACGAAACAAAAAAAGTAGAAGAGAAAACCCCTTACCACCATCACATCTTAGTATGGCTCCGAGATTATCTTGACATTATTCTTCCCTTCTATCTACCGGAAGTCCTCAGGAGGGTTAATTCTATGGATAACACTTGATAGTTGTTCAAAGTAGTCCAGGGTTCGATGGTCTAGAGGAACACACGTAGATAGCAAATCGAAGAACTATGCGTCGACAATCATCCCTAGAAGGACAGGACTCTTTGCCTTCACTCGTTCGGGCCTCTGCTCGTTTTCTACTTCTACCACCCTCCTCTTGCGCTTCCCCTGGGGATTTTCTTGGTCCAAATTGTCAATAGCTACCGAGGAAGCGAGTCTTTGTTGGTGGGAGGACTCTTTCCTCGGAGCCCTTGATTGGACATAGGTCTGGAAATTAATGGTATATGTAGCAATGGATGTTCTCTCCTCAGTGGTACCTTCACACTAGGTGCCCCTCCAGGACTACTCGGCGTCTTGAGCCAACTTTTCCTTCATAATCTTATTTAGGGTGGCCTTGTCCTTCTCTACAAAAGTATGGAAAATAATCAACAAAACACCCGTCAGCAAAAATATCCAAGTATTGAGAAATAACTAAGCAAGGGTGAGAACTTATTGTTCGTCTAAGAAGCGTTGAGCATGGGTGGAGAAATAGACAGTACACAGTAGAAGTACAGGTCGTAAAGCATTAACTTGAGGAGCTCCTTCACGTCGGTGAAGACCATCTTGAGGATCATATCCTTGTTCTTGAGAGTTTTTAGGCTCAAGTCAATCCTTCTCTTGGTCTTCTTATCATGTTCAACAAAACAAAAGAAATAAACAAAGTTAGAAATTTTTTCCAAAAAAAAAAAAAAAAAAAAAAAAAAAAGCACCCCCGTGCTCTGAACATGATCTTACCAACTCTCTCGTAGTACTTTTGAATAGGGTAGTTCATATCCTCTCCTAGGCTGAACTCTTATCCCCCCCCCCCCCCTTCCGATGTAAAAGAACTTGGGCTTCCAGCCCTTGATGAATGAATCTAGGCCGCAAAGAAATTGCATCCTGGAGGAAATGTAGCACTAACCCTTACCCTGGGGCAATGACTTAGCAAAGAAAAGAGCCCGAAAAAGTTCTATGGTCAACTCGACCCTCTCCTCACAGAAAATCACATAGGAAGATACACTAACCGTAGCTATTGGGTGGAATTGCACTGTACCACTGAATTATTGTAGTTTGTCCACCAAAGAAAAAGATGGAGCTCTCGTCGGGCCCGAGCTAGGCTCCACCTACTAGAGCGGAAAAATTGATAGAGTTTGATCAGAAGGAACGGACTCAAAGATTGAGTTGGAGCTAGAAGAAGAGAGATGAGAGGAGAAACAAAATTTAGACATGGGGAGAAGAGAGAAAGGATACCATTTACCAGGCAGAGAAAGGGCTCTCAAAATTCTCTCTAGTGTGAAAATGTATGGGAAATGTCCCTCTATTTATAGGAGAAGATGTCCTACCAAACGGTCGCTCCATTTGATGACCCTGAGTGCCTTAATCTCCATGCCTGTTAGATTGTACGGGATACGTATTGCTTATCCGACGGCTAGTGACGATGATTCTTGAGGAATCCAAGTGATATTGATCGAACAAGGTTGGTTGGGCTGAGCTCACTTCCCTTGCCAAACAGAACTTTCTCCATGGATTATCGACTTTTTTATGACGAATCGGAGCGTTCTAAAAAAAGTCTTCTTTTAAACATTATATTGACCTGCATAGGACACAAGCCAGAGCAGAGCAGAGCCCCCAGCACCTCAAGTTTTGTTGAGAGGCAACTGATGAAGAAAAATTTAGTTACCCCTAAATCAACCAATGAAGACCTACACGTGGACCAAGACCCTAACCAGAGATTGACGAAATTGCCAAGCTAGACAGAGATCAGATATCTACAAGTCGGAGGTCCAACTTGTTGGGCAAGGTCCTTAGAGATTTGATCGGCTATAGTTCAAAGCATAGTTCTGATTAGCCTTCACTGATCAAAGATTGTGGTACCTCTCCTAGGTGGAAATGCCTTACCGAGCCAAATATACCATGTCAGACTCAATGTGCCGAGCTTAGATTACCAAACTATCGCTGAGTGGTATTTTGAGAAAGGAGCTACCTAGATGACCCTTCTTAGCATAGGATATAGATAATGAAGGCCTTTTACATCCAGGAATCTTTAATCATCCTCCACTCAGTCCACCACTTGAGAAATTAGCAGAAGGCATCCCCCAACCTTTGGATTCTCCTCCGTGCTCCCCTGATTTGGTATTTCCTGGTCGACCACCTCTAGGTCGGATTCCTCTTAGTCAGTCTTCCTTTATTTAGCCCTCCCTAGGTTGGCATCCCCTAGTTAGTCGTCTCTTGCTTGTTCGTCCCCTACTCGGCTCGAACAACTAGGTAAGGTTGAGATAGCTTATGATTATATATGAAGATGGAAGACACTTAGCTCAACGCCATAGGTCAGGCCTCTTCTCCCTATTCATGCTTAGTCGGACCATGGGCTTCTCTTAAAAAGACGAAAAGTCCTAGTCTCAATAGCCTAACCTCTCCACGCGCTCGCACATTGCCGTGCACTGAGTTAGGGTAATTGACCTAGTTTAAGCCCCAAAATTTTACAGAGCTAATCATCTTTCTCACCTATAAAATCCAAGGTATTTAATGCCCAAAGGTATCGCTCATCTACCATTTTGAAGCAAATTCATTGTCTATCCCCTCGAGCTCTTACTCTCACACCGGAGGGGCTTCACCGGGCAAAAATCCGTTGGGTCCTTGTGTAGGTACAAGCTTGGAACTTAGTTTAGATTGGAAAGACACCGAGATCAAACTTCACGACATTTGAGAACCAATGCCTTGAATGGACTAAGTTTAGGAATTCTCCACCTCTACCTCAGCAAGGAAAATCAACGTGTCTTCTGACCAAATCAACTGACGGTGTTACCTAATTTTTTACACCAACAAAAATAAAGTTATGAATTCAATTTTAATATGAAAATTTCTCATCAAATCTCTAACCCAAAAATTATAGTAGGTATTTTCATTAGTGAAATTGGATAGAAGTAAAAAATGAGATTAAATCATTCATTTTCTATCTGAAATGTGATTAATTGATTTAGAGAAAGAAAATTATAACTTGACCACCAACCCTTTCCATATCTGATGTGAGATAAAACCAACAATCTCTCCCTTGCAGATCGGGCGTTTGGTTAGCTAAACCCCTACTAACCTTTTCTTTTTGTTGCTATTGGATAAGAGTTGTTGTAACTTGAGCTCTAATACCACTGTATGGTGATCTTGGGCCTCTCTCAACCCGAAAAGGTAGTTCATGAGTTGAGGTTTTTTCTCACAATTATAACCTAACAACTTGTCCCTTCCACATACGATGTGCGATAAACCTAACAATTTCTTCCTTGCACATCGACATTTGGTCGGCTAACTCTTGATCAATCTCTTTCTTTGTGACTATTGGGTCAAATATTTTGTAACATGGGCTCTAATACTAATGTCGGGTGGTCTTGAACCTCTCTCAACTCTAAAAACTAACTTATGAGGTGAGATTTTCCTTTACACTTATAACCTGACCACCCGCCTCTTCCACATCCTATGTAGGATAAACCCAATAATATTCCCCTTATACATCAAGCCTTTGATTGGATAACCTCAACTAGTCTCTCATTTTGTGATTACTGTGTCAGAGTTGTTGTACCCTAGGTTCTAATACCAATATAGGGTGATCTTAGCTTTCTCTCAACCTTAAAAGTTTGCTCATATAGTGATAATTTTCCTCACAGTTATAACCTGATCACCAACCACTTTCACATTCAATATAAGATAAACCCAATAATTTTTCCCTTACACATCGGGCCTCTAGTTGGCCAACCCTTGACCAGTCTCTCAATTTTTAACTATTGGGTCAGATTTGTTGTAATCTGAGCTCTGATACGTACGAGTGTAAGGTCGTCTTTAACCTCTCTCAACTTAAAAAATTAGCTCATGATATAAGACTTTCCCTAGCACTTATAACCTGACCACCAGCCCCTTCTACATCCGATGTGTGATAAACCCAATAATTGTTTTGGTTTATATAATGGTTTATGCACTTTCAAATAATCGATGTGGGACAAAAATACAACACCCATCTTTAATTATAATCCCCTGTTTGCATAAACTATTTAACTACGAGGAAATATAAATGATTTTTTATAATCTTGGCTTTGATACAATGTTAGGAGATTCCAATTTAAAACCATACGGTACCAAGTGGAGTAACTCTTTTACTTTATATAATGTTCTGTTCATTTTCATGGAATCTATATGGGGACAGGAATCTAACAACCACCTTTAAGTGCACCACAGTTTGTACGAATGATTTGACTATAATGGAAGAGAGGCGAATTTCTCAGTTTGACTCTAATACCATGTTTGAAGGTTCCTAAAATCATATGGTATCAAGTAAAGTTATTTTTTTACCTTATATAATGTTCTGGACACTCTCAAATACTCGATATGGGATACAAATTTAACACCTGTCGTTAAGTATAATTCACGATTTGTATAAATAATTTGACTACGAGAGAAGAGAGAACAATCCTTATTACCTTAGCCCTAATACCATGTCAGAAGGTTTGAATTCAAAACTGTATTGTATCGAGTGAAATAACTCATTGACTTATATAATCGTCTTGACATTCTGAAGAAATTGAAGTGGAACAAAAATTTAACAAACGTAAACAGAATATTGAGTTTTATGAAAATTTTCATATATGAAAGCATTTTGATAATGTACAAGTAGCCTAAATATATAAGGCCCTTTGTATTGTATTGTATGTGGTTTTACCTAAATATTTGATTTTTTTTTTAATTATTATTAACATTATATGGGGATATGTGTCTGATCCAGTTTACAAACACCTCAATTAATTACATTCTCGTAAAATTTTAAGGTCGCACTTCCCTACATCAATCTAGTGCATTTAGGAGTTTTTTTACCATATTTTTAGAAGTGACAACACGTATGGAATGTATAGATTCATTGATAAGGACAATTTTGTTCGTAAATTTCCATCGAGACCGACAAAAAATTTTGAGTTCATCCGGTAGTTTCCACACCAAAAAATGATTGCTCAGTAAGTGGGTTCTTTTTTTTTTTTTTCTTTTTTTTTTTTTATAATAATAATAGTAGTGTATTACATTTTAAAATTTATGTTGCGTCTAAAACATAGAATTATCAAACTCAGGGAAAAAAATTATTAGAAAAATAATATTGGCCAAATTTTCCAAAAAAAAAAAAAAAAAAAGGTCATTTCCGGGTATAAAAAAAATAATTAAAAAATAAAAAATAAAATAAAATAAAGAGGCAGCTATGTACCTTTTTCTGATAAATCTGGTTACAAAACAAAAGCTCATTTTATTTATTTATTTATTTTGAGAACAAAATACACTTTAAACATTATAAAATTCAGTTTTTGTAATATGCCTACAATGAAATTATTTGTGCAAAGAACAATTAAGTATAAAGTGTAAGGTTTATTTCACATCGAATGTAAAAGGGATTGGTGATCAAGTTATAAATGTGAAGGAAATGCTTACATCATAAATTAATTTTCAGAATTAAGAGAGACCCAATACCACCCTACATTGGTATCATAGCCCAGATTATAACATCTCTTAACCAATAACCACTGAAGGAGAGATTGTTGATGGTTAATTAGCCGATCCAAATGTTTGAATGCATGAGGAAACAATTGTTAGATTTATTCCACATCGGAGGTAAAAGAAGATAGTGGTCCAATTATAAGTGTGAGAAAGTCTCACCTCATAAGTTAACTTTTGGAGGTGAGAGAAATCCAAAACCACCCTACACTGGTATCAGAACGCATGTTACAACATCTCTCCCCCAATAGCAAAAGAGGGATAGACTAATTGATGGTCTAGATCCAAAAGCTCGATGTGTGAGACAAGATTATTGAGTTTTTCCCATATTGGATATGAAAGTGCACTGTTCAAATTATAAATATGAGGAAAAGTTTTATGAGTTACATTTCAAAGTTTAGAGAGACCAATGCCACCCATTATAAACTCTAGGGATAGAAATTGTAATTTAAGGGGGAAAAAAAACGAAGAAGAACAAATCAACAAGCTATACCCCACCTGATGCTGTTAGTCGATGAACTCAACTTGCACTCAACCAACGCCACCAATCATGATCTCTCTCTCTCCCCACTGTAGAACTTCACCATATATATCTTCTCCCCAATCCCAAGAGAATGTTCATCCCTCTCTCTCATCCCTCTCCCTCTCTCTCACAGACACACACAGAAACATTCTTCTGTCTACAAATTCCAAATCCATAAGAAGATCAAGAAGAGCCGCCGTAGGATGGTGCTGTGCTTTTTCTCTGGTATCACTGATAATAATAATGGGTTTATTCAGAGATAATTTATTAGGAAACCAACTTCGAGACAGGCCATGCGATGAGATCTACATTGTCGGAGAAGGAGAAACCCTGCAGACGATAAGCGAAAAGTGTGGCGACCCGTCTATAGTGGAGAGGAATCCACATATCCATGACCCGGATGATGTTTTTCCCGGCCTTGTCATCAAGATTATTGTTCCTCATTCGGAGCCCCATTTCTTGTCAAGACAGCTGCAGAAAAAAAAAAAAAGAAGAAGAAAATGGAAAGCGAAAAATATATATGAAAATAAATGTGGTATGTATTACATGTTATTACTTCAATTGAAACTATTACACTATTACTTCAATTTGAAACTATGTACATAGGTACGTCAGGTTAAAACTTTCCTATTTATTTTAATAATAAAATTTGAGCAATATTAATTTAATTATACTATTTTTATACTTGTGTATCTATTTTGTATATAATTTTAATTATAATATCATTTTAATAATACTATTTTTACACCTATGGTATAATTTTAATTATATTATTTTTTTACCTATTGTATAATTTTAGTTATCCTATTTTAATAATATAATGTTAGTAGTGTCATTTTAAGTATTACTATTTTAATTGTAATATTTTTAAACCTATTTTCATAATATATTTTTAATAATATAATTTTAGTAATATCATTTTAAAATTACTATCAGGAGAAGTGAAATCCCTTTTAGAGGGATTTGGTGCATATTTTGAAGGGATTTTGAATTCTTATTTTTTATCCTTTGAAATTCCTCTTTACAAATCAATGAATTTTATAAATTCCTTTTACTAGTACCCAAAAAATAGAAGAAATTTTAGAAAAATAATTTGTGAAATTCCTTTTCAAAGTAAAATCCCGTAGTGAATTATCTTGCCCAAACACAACCTAAACGCATTCGATCTCTATTCTGTCCTTTCTCAGACTCATCTCTCATCCTCAAAGCCCTAGTCCCTAAGTTATTTTATCCTCAGATTTTTTATTCTACTAGAACCAACAAGACAGGTATTTACACGAAAATACGGTACGAAATCAATACGAAATCATTGGTGATTAATGTAAAAATGGTCACTTCAACGCAACCAATCGGAGACCGCTACGTGTCCGCAACTCTCCATCAAGATCAACTCCTATCAAAGATTAAGTGTGAAGATTGTACCGAACAGGGGTACACCTTAGCCCATGCCAATCCACGGACAGCTAGCAGCACTCACCAAGAAAGGAAGGCGAGCCACTGCCGGGATTGGGAACCCTTCTCCCATCTCGGCATCTAGGATGGGGAACCTTTCCCCATCTCGGAATTCTCCATAGTGGCATTGGCCGTCTCGGAAATCAACTCCACAAGCTCCTCAGCGAAGCCCCCCTTCCCGTCTCAGGCTATCCGGGAAGGGCAAGGTAAGAAACTCCGCATAACTCCCCTTCCCGTCTCCAACTGTCCAGGAAGGGCAGGGGTCAAAATTTCCCATCCGGGCACAACAGAAATATGTCATCTTCTAACTATTGGCTAGCCCATTTCCCCAAAATATCTCAAAATATCTACAACCATCATAATAGCTCTCTTCCCTAACAACAAATATCACTAAATATCTTCCAACATGGCCATCATGAGAGCCCTTTGGCATCCTCTTATTCACTACAAGCCATGAAGACACATTAATGTGATTTTGAGGAGACACTAAACCATGCTTAAGCCCTTAATCAAATCTACTCCATGCTTATATAAAGGAGGGCATGTAATTGCTCAAAGGTAGAGAAATTCTCCCAAAAAAAAAAAATAGATGAAAATAGCACTTTTATAAATCTTCCTACTGTACGCTGATTCTCATACCGGAGGGGCTTTCCGGGATACCTCTAGCCAGGTTACGTGTGTAGGTGACAGGTTACTACCCATCTTGGGCTTTTTCCTTCCCGAATCAGAAAGCATCCCAACTTTCCTCTTCCTGGATCTGCTCCATTCCAAGCTCTGATTCATCTTTCCGATGACCATAAGGCATTTTGGCCCTCCCCTTCTAGGCCTAGAAAGTTTTTGGGTCCTTTCCAATACAGAGTCTCCCATTCCTGGCCAGGGACCTCTCCACGGATCAGAGGTTACATGGACTAAATATCTCCACTCTAGACCTCTCCAACTCCATCTAAGGCTGACCGGACCATACCACTGGTGTCAACTAAAATTTGACATCAACAATTGGGTATGGATTTAGCTTAATGAATAACGAGTTGTTATCAGCTTGGAAATAATAAACACGATAAGAAACATGTTGTATTTCAAGTTTACTTGATAGACCGATAATCGACACAAATGACATAATAATTTTAATTGTGTTTTAGGTTACACATTAAGAGATGACATAATATGTAACACGATAATTTTAATGAATTATTTTTACAATAAAAACATATCAATAACTATTTACAAATATTACTCCATACTTATCTAATATTACAATCTAAGGTATATATATATTACTTAGACTAGGGCATTTGCAAAATCAATTTCTTTCTCAATGTTTTTTTTTTTTTTTTTTGGTTGTTTGGTTTATTGTTCTTGATTGTGGTATTTTGTTGTTTCATAATGTGTTAATATGTTAATAATTTTGTATGTGTAATTAATGTGTCCTACTATTTTAATTGTCCTTAAAAAATATGTTAATAGGTCTATAATAGAAATGAGTTAAACAAGTTTTTATTGTGACATGATACCTTATAGTATCGTGTTATCTTTTCGTGTCATTATGTAACATGATAACTTATTGTGTCGTGTTTATCTTTCGTGTTATTATATTCGTTTTAGACCATGACACAAGACGAAACATGATAACAATGAAACAATTTGTCAGCCTTGTTGCGCACCCTCCTTTATTCTCTCTTCTCCACCTAAGTAGGGAACCCTAATCTCTCTCTCTCTTCTCTACTGCGACAATGAATTATGAACACTAAGTCCCTAACCCTGTAGCTTTTCCGTGCAATATCCAATCAGAGCTTTCGCCACGATATTTAGATCTCCGAGTAGAGCAACCACATCATCCATAACTACTGCAAAACCTCATCGACAACAAGTATTTTGTTCTCTTCTTTCTTTAATTGTGAAATTCTTGATTTTGTTCCTATTTTATGCATCTCTTGTGTTTTATTTTCCACCGCGCTGTTTGGATCTGTTTCATTTCACTTTGTAGTAGGCATTTTTTTAAAGGGAATTTATCAGATTGTCCTTAAGAGATATATAAATCAGAAAATGAACCTCCAACTACCGTAATAAAAAAAATTGTCCTCAAAGATTTTCATAATATAGTCCTCCATTTTTTTACCATATTTTTTTCATTATTTATGTATAATTCCTTCTATTAAAAAATACGTGAACATTAATATTTTCATTCTGATAATTTTGAACATTTTAATACATTTTAACTTGATATTTTTTAACATTTTAATACATTTTAACTCTGATTCTGTTGTTGTAAATGTTTATTATTCTTTACGTAAACAAATCAACAAACCATAATTTTAGTACAAACCTTCATCAAAACCACCCAAAAATGAAAGGAAAAGGAAAAAAAAAAAAAAAAAACTAAGATCAACGAAAAAACAAATCGATGTGAATATTTTATCAAACCTATGAACGTTCACCCGAAACACCACAAACAACAATTCAAAACACCAAATCACCCTAAGATAAAAAAAAAAAAAAGAATCGACATAAACATTCACCAACTACACATGACACATTCACCCCGAAGATTAAATCAAAAGAAATCTAAAACCCCATGCAAACATTCACAAAAAAACAAATAAACGAAATGTGAAACAAACCTAAGATCAATGAAAAGAACATTCAAAACAGATCTAACAATATCAACAAAAAGAATAAACAAAATTTGAGCCACTAACTGACCAATCAAAACAAGATCTGAATGTTTACTAACTGAATGATCAAGACAATAATTGAATGTTCACAAATAAACAAATCTAAATATTCAAAACAAGATCTAACAAGAAGAATAAACAAAAAACTTCCCAAAAAATAACAAAATCTACATGAATATTCACTAAATCACAAATGAACATACACCAGACCACATATTCAGAATGAGCATTCAGATCTAGGTATTTTACATGGGCATTCAACATAAATATTGAACTAGATCTAGCTGGTGCAAACATTCACGAAAAACAAAGAAAAAATATTGAAAAATCCCTAAAACAATCAACAAAAAACAAATAAGTATGAACATTATCCAAATTTGAACATCCCCAAATTAGACAAACAGCGGAAATGAACATCCAGATCTGGAAATTCCCCAGATTTGAACCAAATCTGGGGCATACAAATGAGCAAGAGAAAGTGTTGTGACAAAAACTGTGTTTTGTCTTATATTAAATTAAACTCGCAAGCGCACGAATCGGATGTAGCAAAGACTAATGGAAGCGAGGTCGATCCCACGAGGATTTGGCTATAGAAAAATTTAATCAGTCCAATTTAATTCAATTATAATCTAGTTCAAGATAATTTAGTTTTTGATTTGTGGTTTAAGAAAGAGAAAATTAAATAAACAGTAAAATAATTAGTTTAACTTGATCAAAGGTGGAAAAAATACTAAGATTTTAGAATCCACCGATGTATAATTTAATCAGTTCTATTATTGTGTTGACTCCAAAGTTTTAGTGATAGTTTTAGAAATGAATTTTACTATCTCATTAAGATTTTAGAAATTGTACAAGTTGGTTTTTTTCTTCACTTTGAAAATATAATTTCTTAAGCATTATATGTATACAAATTAATGGAAAATATATAATCAAAAGATATTATTGATTTTACAATACGAACCCAAGTATTAAATAATTTATAACAATCAATAATACATGATATTAAAGATGAAATTATTTATTTAATTGAAGCAAAAATCATAAACATTTAAATGCCAATTGTTCGGAATCAACACAACATAAAACTTAATTAATTACACATGGTTTCATCCTCAATCTTAGTACAAAAAAATTTAGAAATGCATAATAGAAGAACACAAAACCTTATTGACAATTAACATTTCCCAATATTCTGTTCCGAAAATTCTCTGCAAGGAGAATAACCAATTGCAGTGTCCAGCCTTCACTCTTAATAACCAATAGTCCTCTATCTCTTGTGAACAACCAATTTGAACTCCCCCTTTACTGCCGAAGCCTTGGTCTTATTTATAGGTGAGCTTGGTTTGGCCGTACAAATTCAGTCACAAAAATCATTGGGCACATGGGGGTGGGTGCACCGAAATTCGGTGCACCCTATATACTGTGGGCAGAGAGCATGCGGCCTGCACTAGTCACTGCACAGTGACCAGTGTAGCTGGTTGCACGTGCGACCAGTGTTGTTCGTACGTGCGACCAATTTTCACCCGCCGCCTCGGTTGGTCTTGATCTGTCCAGACTTATCTCGTTTTCGTCTGTTTCTTTTCTATTTTGTTCCAAATTAACGCATTTTTATTCCATTTCAAAAAATTTGCGAAAACAAAGAAAATAAATTAATTACTAATATTTAATTTATTTAAGAGATTAACAAAACTTAATTTAGCGGTATTAAATCGCACAAATGCAGTGCAATCAGAAAGCTATAGAGATAGGGTAGCAGTTCACCCTTAGATCAACTGAAAATCACTCTCAAATTTGGAAAATGCCATAACATAACCTGATTTGGGGAGAAAAGATAGATAGAAATAGAGGCTGGTAGTTTAGAGAGAGAGTGTGTGTGGTCTGCGAAGAGCACGAACTGATCTTTGTGACGAGTAAATGTTCAGCTACAACGAAGAACTGTGATGAAGAATCGTAGTGGCGATAAAGAACGGTGATAAAGAATGGGGACGGAGAATATATAATGATGGCGATGAAGAACGGCAACGCAACCACGAGCACCAGCGACGACAACTACTACGAACTAAGAAAAAAAAGATAATGACTTTGGAAAGAGAGAGGGAGAAAGGATATTGGCAACCACGAGAACCAGGGGTTTGAAGATGAACAACAGCTAGGGTTTGAAAATGGAGATGAACAGCTTGAAATTAGAAATGAGATGGGCAGAGTTGATATGAATGTGTGCGTGTTTGATTTTAGGGCTAGGGTTATATTAGGGGTATGGGTTATATTAGGGGTATAGTTGTCTCTTTATTAGTAAATTTAACTATCAAAGAATTAAATATTTAGAAATAATAAAAATAGGATTAAATAATAACCTTTTTGCTTAAAAAGCTTATTGAAGAAAGAGAATGTGAAATTTAGTTTAAACAATAAAAAAAAAAAAAAAAAAAAAAAAAAATTAAATAACGTTGGGCAATTGATTACTTGCTTATATTATTTATGAATGTGTTTCATTACTCAATTTTGTTTAATGATAATGGATTGCTAATGTGCTCAATTGTTTCATTTCACTGGGCAGTGTTTTTTCATAAGAGTAGGCACTTGGGCAGTGGATTGCTTATGAATTGTGACTTCACTCGGCCGTTAGGATTTCTTTTTTGATAAGCATGGGCAGTTGGACAGTGGATTGCGTATGTTTCGAACTCGGATTTATGAATATATTTGGTTACTCAAATGTTTAATTAAGGAACTCTCAATTAAATTAAGAAACTCCTAGTTTGAATTTGTTAAATAATAGTGTTGGTATCTAAAATTAGTAAACACTTCGAGTTGGTCTAGTAAAAGTCTAAGTGTAAAATTCTTACTGAGGTGAGGTGTTGAGTTCAAAGTTTAGGGGCAGAGGTCCTTAAGCTCTTCGCGGTCAACCGTCAATCCTATCAAAATCTAAGTTGAAGTTACCAATCTGGTATGTGCAAAAAGACCCACCAAGGTTGTGCCTGGTGAAATCCCTCCGACGTGAGAGAAAGAGATCAAGAGGAAAAAGCTTCAGTATGCTTCAATTGAACAAATGAGCATTAGCTGGGCATTGAATGCCTGGGTATTTATCAGAGAGGAACACAATTAGCACCGTAGAATTAGGATACAGAGCACGGTTAATTAAGGTATCTTGATGCGTCGCCAATAGGATGGTGCATGGAGAGATTATATCATTTGCCTGGCCCTCCAAACCATCTAAGAAACCCACGTATTGATCCAAGTAATTTGAGGAGGTTAGGCCTAGACCACAGGAATGGCGTGGTCTTTCTTGTTGGATTAGGTCCTCTAGGAGGGTTGTCGAGGTAAAGAGCTCCTCAACTCAGAGAATTGGGAGAAAATGGATCATTGAGTTCATCCCACAACCATGTAGGCCTACTACCAAGGTCTCCGAGCAGAGGCAGAACGGATGAACGGAGATGAGCACGATAAGGAGACACCGTAAATCTCAAAATATTAAAATGTGGGTATGTCTAAAACACGAAAGCCACCTTACAATGTATGGGTTTTAAAAGATCAATTGATCCCTAATACCTTCACCAGTTCTCTATTTCCTACAATTATCTCATTTATTGCTCAAGCTACCACTTCTCGAGAAGCATGGACTATTCTTGCAAATATGACTCACCCCAGACTTCGATAGCAGAAGAAGTAGAGAATCAGGAAGAGGATAAAAATAAGTTTCATCGTTTCCTCTCTAAGTCGTCCACATCCATTTATTTTTAAAATGGTTTTCAAAGGATTTTCTAGGCATCGATTTTGAAAAACTTCTTGGGCCTAGATTTTTTGTTAAAAATGGAGTCACCACCTAGCCTGGGGTTAAATGGTGTGCTAGGTAACCAGGATTTTGAAAATTCATTTTTCCGTTTGTAATGGCCCGTGTTTTGACTTCTATAGGTCTATGTACCAGAAATATTATTTAAGTTTGAGTCATTTATACTCGGGGAAAGTGTTAGACACCCCAAGACACTCGTCCGAAGACGGTACCTTAGTCTAAAAATATATCCATTGTTAAACACTATCCAAGCAGTTTTATTTGATTGCTTAAACAAAAATAATTCCCCTTTTTAAATTTTTTGTTCTTTTTTATGTATTTTTGACATGATTTAATGGAAAACAAGTAAATACTACAGCTACTACTAGTTAGCAACACCCAATAACAGTTTATATACAAACAGATATGTAAGTATGCAAGTTATACCAAATGAAATGTAAACTAAGACTAAGTTGTTTGGATATCGACTGAACCCGCATGTAGGTTGCCTACGTATCTTGAATGAGAATCAAGTCATCATGTAGTTCGTTCTAATTAGGGTAAAGAATATGGTTTATTATTAGAGGTATGATTGAACCCTTATGGGTTGGATACGTACTTTTGGTGGTTACCAAATATCAGGTCAAACGTAGTTAATTCCATTCTCGTTGAAAACTGGATTCATTATTAGAGGTGTGACCACCCTTATGGGCTGCCTACATACTTTGGGTAGTTACCAAAGTTCAGGTCGAACGTAGTTCAGTGTTACGTTTGGAAAAGCTGAGTTGGTTTAATTTAAGGCTAAGTTTTTTTTAGTTTAAGACTGGTTTGTTTAGTTAATTTCGGTTGATTATTAGTTAGTTTTGGTTAATTATCAGTTAGTTTTAATTGTGAACAACCTTAATTAGCTATTATTATCAGTTCTTAGAGTTTTGAACAACATGAATCACAATCCTAACTAGGTTTGTTAATAGTTTTAGAGTTGTGAACAACCTGAATCACAACCCTAATATATATATAACCACCTTTTGATTTTGTCCAGAACCTTAAACAAACTCTTTCGTTTTGGATAGTTTAGTGTTGTTGTATGAGTTGTTAGTTAAAAGTGAAAATAAATACCATATATTTATGCCAATCCTATTCACAACTAAGTAAAACAAGAATATTTTTGAAGAAGAATCTCACATATCCTCGAAGGAATTGTGGCCCTCCCTTTATCCCGAGTTCTTAGCCATAAGGGCCTGTCGGTGTAATGTGTGTGTGTGTGTGTGTATATATATATATATAGTTATATGTTTTATTTTGCTAAAAATGAAACGAAATACGATGTTCTTGGGGAGAATCGTATAGCCTATGCACAACTCATGGTGTGATAGAATTTTTTGTTTGAATCCTTACATGTTCTTAACATGTTGTTAGATTATTCTATATTTGAATATTTTTGAATGATATGGAATGTTTTTTAATGTTCTTGAGTGTTCTTGAATGTTTTTAAATGTTATTGAAATGCTTGAAATGGTTTTGTATGATTTGACCCTAGTTTGATTGTTATAGTTAAGATTAAGTGTTTGTTTGATGTTCTTGACAAAATTAAAAGCTTGTTTGGTTGTTTTATGGGTTTATGTGTTATATACATGAAAGTAAAGTGGATTATCTACATGATCCTACTATATACAAGCAACATATACAAGATTAAACAAAGATTATAGGGTGTTTTATAGGAACATACCTACTTAGGGGATATGGTCTTCCCTCAATGTTTACCTTATTTTTCTCCTTGGTCGGTGATTGATTGGTGGTCGTCGATTCCTCGAGTTCTTAGCTAAGAACCCAAGAACACCCTACTTAGGGGATGTAGTCGTCCCTAAGTAGCTAACCTCATTTCCCTTCCAACTCCTCTTGGCTCAGTGTTGATTGGTGATTGTCGATCCTTGAAGTTCATGTTCTAAGAAATTCAAGAACACCTTCCACGACTGAATTTTGGCAAAATAACGATGTTTCATTTGAGAAATCTACTTGAGAGGACTAGGACCCGAGAAAGTTGCTCGAGTTTAAAGAGAGAAACTAGGCCTTCAAGACTTGAAATTTATCAAAACAGGCCCCCTATTTACAGGCATGGTATGCCTACGCATTGATCAATGAGTAGGCATATCCAGGTTGTTGGCCTAGTGAGCTACCCAAGAGGGGGAAGAATTAGCTAGTTATAAACAATTTAAACAAATTTCATATCTTATCAAAACTTAATTAATCAAATAATCAATTTACCCTCAATCAATTATTATCCTTATAATGCAGAAGATAATTGTATTTAATATAGGTTCACACCCAAACAACAAAATATAAATAAAGTAAACAAGGCATCACACAAGAATCTATTTAAGCTATTTTGAAACAGACCCTCTAATAGCTAGTTTCCTAAAGATATGACATTTAAATGCACCTATAGACCCCATATATCAACACCATTCATTCATGGGCTAATTCACTTAGATATGGATTTTAAAACATTCAATTTAGTCTCCAAATTAATTCTCAATATGAAATTGAATAGATATGAAGTATTGAATTAACCAAATTGAGAAACACTTAAATTATGTGTACCATATCTATAGGGATATTCAAATAGAAGTATTATATCTTCAATATATCCAAATCCTTAAAATATCTCAATCAGTTAATCCAAAAATGGCTTGTTAACGGCTAGTTTCGAGCAAAATTTGAAAATCCTCCAACCTCTAACTGTATAGTCGGTTTACTGATCATAGGCCATCAGTCAACTAATCAATTCAAGTTATAGCCCAAGCCACTGCTCAAACAATGTTCGGTTGACCGATCAATTCAAGATGCTTTCCTAGGCCAAAGTTTAGCCCTGGTCCGTTGACCGATCGATATGGAGAGTTTTATTTCGGTTCATTGGTTGACCGATCTCTCTTAGCCAATTGACCGATCAATTTAGAGACTCATTTTTTTTCTAGCCCATGCCCATCTGTTGACTGATCCTTTGATGGTCAGTTAACCGATCAATACTGGAACACTCTACTCTCAAATTATTTCAACTTCAAACTTCGACGTTTTACACCCTTTCACCAATTTCTTTTCTCAGTTAACTTAATTGACATTAATATTCAATTTTAAATACTAATCTTGCTTTGGTCAATTTTTATTTTTTAATTTCATACTGGAACAAATAATTGAACACAAATTAGGACCTTAATTTTATCAAATGAACACATATAAATATTAATCATTAAATTGTGTTGTGTGTGATCCTAATCCAAATATTATTAAGAGTAAAATAGATTTAAGTTGTTTTCACCTAGTATCTTCAGAATCTTCAATACTTTTTAATATCTGTCTCTTCATCTTTCATAATTACTTCATGATATTATCTTGAATGGAACTCTTAAATTGAAACACTCAATAAACACGTTAGTTCCACCAAAAACATCAACCTTTAATTGTCCATCAAAACCTCAGGATCAACAATCTCCCCATTTTTAATGATGACAATTAACTTTGATGTTTTCTTAAAAATAAGAATGTAACCACACTCCCCCTAAATCTGAGGACAGGTTTTTTAACTCGTTAAAGCACAATCATGAATATAATTTAATGAATATTCAACATAGCACAAAATATTACCAATAAAACAATTATAGATATTCAATAAAGCACAAAATATGATCAATTCAATAAAATTCTCCCTCTTTATTAGTGAAATGCTTAGGTAAACAAATTCTAAACATCAACTAACTCTTTTTAGACATCATAATGATCTCCCCTTTGTCAATTCAATTCAATAAATATCAAACATATTTTCCCCCTTTGTCATCTCAAAACGTGGGTAAGGATAACCAAAAATATTTTCACTCAATGAAATATTCTACTCTTTGATTTTCAAAAAAAAAAAAAAAGATTTTTTAAAGAATAACATCTAATAGGAGAACAAAATCATTTTTTTTTTTAAAAAAAAATATTTTTAATTTTAAAACTATATGTGGATCATCACAGAGAATAAATATTAAGCAAAACCAATCAAATCTAGATAAACCATCGTAAACCACAAACTACTTAGTCAAGTACCAGGAATCCTAAAGTAAGTTATTATAGACTACAGTACTTAAAAGTGAGACAAGTTCAAGATTCAAAACACAACCAACATAGCAATGAAGAATAAAGACTAGTAAGGACCTTGTCCCGTAAATGGATGGTATGGTCCCGACGGACTGGTGGCTAGCTACTGTGGGTACTGGACAATAGGCTAAATGCTCAATGTTGAGGGCATCTGCTAATAATATTGCATTGACGACCTTGCTTTAGATGGCCCTGCTCCTAATGGCCTTGCTGCGGAAGATTCTCCAAATGATTGTTGCACTCCAAATAGCCTGTCCACTGTAGTACTGTTGAGCACTAAACTACTGTTGCGCTGCAAACTGCGAGGTCGGCATAAAGTGGAACATTTGTTCCATGTTGCTTGAGATTCTGCCAAATCCAACCTCTATGGTCACATTCATCTTAACCATACTGCTCTCTATCCTAGACATCTGGTAGTTCGTCATATTTGCATGTACCCGAAGATCATCAACCTGACCTCAAAGCAAATCCATCTTCTGCTCTGAGCTCAACTCTTCCTCATCATCTTCGTCTTCTTCTTCCTCAACTACCATTCTCTGTGTTTTTTCACCCATTTATTCTTCTGAAACTCATACCTCATCAAAATAATATTACCCGTATTTATCCATCCCGGGGTAACTGAGAAGAATTTTCTTTCTTCCTAATCAGCTCTTACTCTAAAGTGATCAAACACTCTCTAAAGCGCATCGGCATAGGGCAATACTTTAGAGAGTTTCTGAAGATGGTATTTCATGTGGTCTATCATAATATGGGCTAAGTCTAATTTCCTCCCCATGATAATCTTATTCAAAAAATACAAGTCAAAGTCATTCATATTTACATGACTTCTTTCTCTAGGCACAATCGTATATGAGATCACCAAATAAATGAGACGATGCTCAAGTGATAATGAGCCCACTCTGTCTCTATCCAAATCAAAATTGTCAGCAAGTTCTCTTCTATTAAAGTTTATTGAAAGCCAATGAGGGATACTGTAAGGAAACACATTTCCTTTTTCCACCCTCAAAATCGTACTCAGAAAAGCCTTATCGAACCTAATTTTCTATTCCATAACGAAAGACGTTTGATAGGTGTGAAAAACCTATCTATTTTCAATCCGAATTTGTTAGTTTTTTAGTACGTTTATAGTTATTTTTATTATGTTTTAATTAGTTTTTATCTTTTTGTATTAAATCAGGTGTGTGAGGCAAAAAGATAGGAAACTAGAGCGAAAACGATAAGATCAAACCAAAGTGGTTCGAAGTTACGGTGGATAAACAAGCTCAGAGGCTAAAAGATGAAACATGCCTACCGCTTAGGTGTCCAGACCACCACCTAGGCGGTGAAAAAGCTGAGAAGAGAAAAATGTTACTGATGGACGACTGCCTAGGCGAAGATTCCATTGCCTAGGCGGAAATCCAGCAGAAGACGCAGATGGGCTACTAACACCGCTTGCCTAAGTGAAGTTTTCTTCGCTTAGGCGAAAATCCAACAGAATGTTCTCCCAGTCCACCGCCTACTTTACCGCCTAGGCGATCAAACCAAACCGACCTAACTCCACCTAGGTGAAGAATCCACCGCCTAGGCAGATTTGCCCTGCACAGTCTTGAGATATTTTTAGATATTTTTGAGATATTTTGGCTATAAATACCCCCTCTCCTCCCCCTTGGCCGGATACTCTCTTGCCCCCATGGCTGTTTGATCCCCTTAGGCTATATCTAAGGGTATAGTTAGGGATTTTAGAAGTGGAGCTCACATCCCGAAGTGGAGAAGACAGCGAATCGATCGTTGAGCGTTCTTAGCGGTTTATCTTCGGACGAGGCTAAGTTCTTCGATTGTTTTTCCTTATTTCTTTATCTTAGGATCATGTGAGCATGTTTAGCTCGTTATTTCATTGTATATGCGGCTATGGCCACGAGTTAAATATGGATTGTAGTAGGGATTAACATATAATTTATAAATACGTTGTTTGGATGATTTCGGTGTTGCGTTTATGTTTGTTCTTCGTAGTTTGATTGTGTTTATCTTATTGTTCGTTTATCATGCTTAGTTAGATAAATGGAGAATACAGAGTTTTGACAATCCCCGAATTCGGATTAAGATAAACAAACGCCACGATTCTATAACCCGGTCGGGGTTTGAATTGTGGACAATCGATGACGTTGGGGCAAGACTCACGTGACCTAGGGTCGTTAAGACGTTGAGGAGGACTTCTTCGTTGATATGAAGTTGCGTTATATCTCCCATCTTACACTCGGGAGAGGTGGCGAGGGAGTTTACGAACGGAAATTATTAATAGGGTAAATACAACGCGACGATCCAATAACCTGGGAGGGAGTTGGATTGTGTGCAATCAATGATGCTGGGCGAGACTTATGTGACCTAGGGTCGTTAAGACGTTGAGGGGGACTTCTTCATTGACTCGAAGTCATGTATTCCCCCGTCTTACACTCGGGAGAGGTGGCGGTGGAGTTTACGTACCGAGGTTGTCAAATAGGTCGAACAACGTAAACGTGAGTAAATCGGAATCGAACACGTATTTGTAAACACGTTAATCCCTAGGAAATTCTTCACCCTAAAACATATTAGCATAATAGTGTAGTTAATTTAGGATATACTAGTATTAGTTTAATTAATTAAATACATTTGTTTTTCGCCTAATAAAATTAGGTCACGACAAACGTGGTATTCGATGGTAACGACACCAATCTCTATGAATACGATAACCCGATCTTTCACGATCACACTATACTAAAACTTAGACCTTGAATACTTGCGAGTATAAGTAGCGGCGTGTTTCACGCACTACCAACGTCATATAAAAATCATAATATCTAAGGTTGCTATAGAATATCCTTACCCAAATCGACATCCACTTATTATTTGAAGTGACAAAATCGGTCAAACCCAAGGCACTAATAAATGGTTCAATATCAAGATTTTTCTTCTTTAGACCTTCGAAATCTGTGGGTTTACAACACACAACCTTTCGATTAGCGAATTCTAATTTATATTTTAGTTCTTCCTCCTTGTTCCTAAAGTGATTTTTATCAAACTTTTCTCTTAGGGAGGGCAACCTGATTCTAGGCATTTTCTCATGATTTAAAGAACAACCAACCAACAAAAACTCAAAATTTCTAACTAATATGAAGTCCAAATTGAAACCGTAGAGGAAAGAGAGAAGAGCCAACCTTATTTCAAAACAATAGGTTTCCAAATCATAGATCCGAGCCCTAGATCTTCAGATCCAAGCCAAAATGTGTCGATTTTGTGAAGATTTAGGATGGAAATGCTTGGGAGAGGAAATGTTTTTGGAGAGAAAGGGTTTTAAAACCGAAATGGGGTGAAATGAATGGGCTAGGGGATATAAATCCCGTAAGAGTCAGTTAACCGACCATTAGGGGGTCGATTGACCAACCACTGCAGCGCTTGCAACTTTTGCAGGCTTGTAACTATTAGTTGATCGACAATCTTTCTGTCGGTTGATTGACAGTACAGCCTAGGCATTTATTTTCATATTTTTCAGCTCTAATTGATCCGCTTATCTCAATTTTTACTTCTTATTTTGATCCACATATATTATTTAAAACATTTTTCATACACATACACACACACACATATATCACAAATATCTATTTTTCGAAATGCGAAGGTTCGGTCTCCCTAACGAAATTAATATATTCAAACTTTAAAAAAATTGATATACCTGGATCATCTTTGGGAGAAATTGGTATGTATACCTCTGGTGGATTACTGATTTTAACTTTGGTGTCCTTTGAATCCACTATTTTTCTTTTTGCCTGATTTGTCACTTTGATTTCCTCCTTTCTTGGACTGGCTCTAGGTTTGGTAATAATTTTCTTGCATTTTTTCGGTGCTTCGAGCTACTTTTCCTCATTCTGCTTTGTCACCACTTTATACATTGTCTTTTTCTTGTATTGATATCTCGCCATTAGTTGAGGATAAGGATTGTTTGATTTCATGTAATGAACTTGCTGCTATTTGATCCTTCTACTTTACACATGTTGATTCTTCCTCTTAGGTGTATTAAATATAGTCTCCTTTCTTGGCATGTAATATTCATTGTATCTTTGTGTTTGTTCGAATCTCCGATTTGTACTTGCGTAAACATTTTCTCTTTTTGGTATCCAGCTATTTCTGAATCTGATAGGGTAACCAAGCAACAAATAACAAACTTTTTCAAAATGATCATATTTCCCACAATAAAAATATTTAGCATTGTTAGTATGTTTCTTAGGATAGTCATTGTTCCGTACAGGAGCACGATATCGTTGGTGATATTGAGGAGCTATTTTAGCGACTACTGGTTTTTCAACAAGTTTAGTCCTCTCTATATCCTTGAATTTATTCATTGTTTCATCAAGCTCTTTTTGTGTCTTTTCAAGTAACCACTTCGTTGTTCTAATGTTTACCTATAGACCAAAATTCTTCTTATGCATAAATTCAAGATAATTTTTAAGAATTTGACATTCATTTTCAACATAATGGATTTTCACCCGAGCTCTACTAAGCTCACACCTTTCATTTTCCAACTCAATGCTTAAAGCCTCATTTGAAGTTCCAAGACTTTTCCTTTTAAAATCATTCTCTTGAAGATCATAAATATCAGTTTCAAAACCTTCTTCTCATCTTCAAGAGACTCAATTTTTTCATACAGCTTACTAATTTCAGATAAAGCATTCGTAAATTCAACAGTTTCAAAATATTTATCCAAATTCAATTTCTTAAGAGACTTGACAGTACTAAACTTCTTATTTTAAAGAGTTGCAATCTTTTTCCCAAGTTTAAAACTCAATTTTCCAAAAACATAAGTAAGGTCAATAAGCATCTTAATAGCCTTATCTGCATTCTCATCATCACGAATTCTACAATTCTCACGAGCAGAACAATGACTATTGGAAGAAGTGGTAGACTCCACAATAGTACATATAATATCAGAATCAGTGTACTCTATGTGATCTTCTTTAGCTAGGCTGTGAGCCATATCGAGCTAAAATCAACTCTAATACCAATTGTTGGCCCAGTGAGCCACCCAAGAGGGGGTGAATTGGGTAATTATAAAAAATTTAAACAAATTTCTTATCTTCTCAACACTTAATTAATCAAATAATTGATTTAACCTAAATCAATTATTATCCTTATAAAGCGGATAAATGTATTTAATCTAGGTCTACACCCAAACAACAAAATATAAATAAAGTAAACAAAGCAACACACAAGGATATATCCTGGTTCACCAAACTACTCTTGGCTAATCTAGTCCTCTAAGCCCCACAGAGATTTGCACCCACTAAACCACTTAACCCCTTTAATAGGTAAGAACTAAACCCTTATAATGATTCTTTTCAGAGGCTCAGAATCAACCTTTACAACTCTCTTTTCACAAGTTAAGGAAGAACCTTATCTTTTCTAAGGCTAAAGACTAACTTAATTCTTTTATTAGTCTAAGAATCAAACCTCACAAAACACTCCAAGTATCCTTTTCACCAGTAAGGATGAAACTGTTACAATTCACTCAGAGGAATTCTAATTAGGAAGAATCAAGCCTAATTCTTTTCAAGAGAAAAGAATAACCTAACATTTTTATTTACTAGGTAAAGATCAAACCTTAATCTTTTTCCCGGAAAAGCTTGAAACCCAAGCTACTCCTAACTAGATACTCCTAATAGTATCTAATCCGCACAAACTCACCAATTACAAAAATCAATGAATTTATTCCCACATAGAGATTCTACGACCTCAAATCAATTACACTCAATTAATGTCTCAAAATCACTAGTGATAGAATTTACGTGAAGAATTCAATATCTGATTATATAAATTGTGGGTAGCATGTAATTTAAGTGCGTAATCATATAATAAAAAAAAATGTTTTAAAAGAAATTTTATGCTATTTAAAGTTCAAAAATGATTTTAACAAGATCTTATCAACCAAAAAATAATAAGAATATAATTTCACAATAAAGAGTAAATAGCTTGGAAAAATCTCACCAGGAACCACCGAAAAATTGAAAATTGAATCGCTAGACAACTCAAATCGGTGATGCCAAAACAATTACTGCTTTAACTCAAGAACTTTTCACAAAATAGATCTCTTGATATAATCTTAGTATAACAACTCTTAGAAAGCTTAGGAACTTAAAGTTCTTGATTGAAGTGATATTGATCTCAAAAAACACAAGTCTATTTAAGTTATTTTGAAATAAGCCCTCTAACAGCTAGTTTCCTAAATATTTGACATTTAAATACACCTATAGCCCACATATATCAACACCATTCATTCCTGGTCTAATTCACTTAGATATGACTTTTAAGACATTCAATTTAGTCCCTAAATTAATTCTCCATCTGAAATTGAATAGATAGGAACTATTAAATGAACCAAATTGACAAACACTTCAATTATGTGTACCATATCTGTAGGGATATTCAAATAGAAGTATTATATCTTCAATATATCCAAATCCTGAAAATATCTCAATCATGTAAGCAAAAAATAACTAATTAACGGCTAGTTTTGAGCAGAATCCGAAAATCCTCCAACTTGTAACTGCACAGTCAGTTGACCAATCAGAAGCCATCAGTCTACTGATTCAAGTTGTAGCCCAGGCTATTTCTCAAACAACGGTCTGTTGATCGATTCCCCATGAGTCGGTTGACCAATCGATTCAAGATGCTTTCCTAGGTCAAAGTTTGGCCCTGGTCGGTTGACTGATCACCTATGGTTAGTCGATCGATCGATACAGAGAGTTTCATTTCAGTTCATCGGTTGACCAATCTCTCTTGGTTAATTAACCGATCGATTCAGAGACTCATATTTTTTCCAGCCCATGGCCATCGGTTGACTGATCCTTTGATGGTCAATTGACCGATCAATGCTGGAACAACCTACTCTCAAATTATTTTAACTCCAAACTTCGACATTTTACACCTTTTAACCGATTTCTTTTCTCAGTTAACTTAATTGACACTAATATTCAATTTTAAACACTAATCTTTCTTAGGTCAATTTTCATTTTTCAATTTTACATTGGAGAAAATAATTGGACACAAATTAGGACCTTAATTTTATCAAATTGAATACACATAAATATTAATTATTAAATTGTGTCGTGTGTGATCTTAATTGGGATACACTATTTCAGTTTGGTCATCATAAATGCTTCCAAGGTGCATTGAACCTAGTCTTGAGGTGTCACTTTGCATATAAATCTAGGTGATGATTCATTTCTTGGTGAGCACTCTTACGATTGGATTTAGATGGAATCATGTTAACTTGGCTTGTAATCGTCGGTTGATTTCCAAGTCTCTTAGTTACCCTTAGATATTTTGGTGAAAATAGCTAGGTTAAATGTATCCACCCCTTCCATGTCGTACCTAAGCATTTAATTCTTCATGGTATGTGCATTTAATGCATTACTTGAAGGCCACACATCCTGTTTGATTTCGGTAATGGGTCATCACGATTTAAGGATTTCGGTTGGTTCTAAGATATTTTGCATAAAATATAAAGATACCTTAAATATGGTCTTGAAATTTCATCCCAAGCATTTAATAATTGATGGTATGGGCATTCAATTCTCATTGAATTCCTTACTTAGGTGGTGAACCAAATTAGTTTAGTTTCGATAACGGTTGGTTGTACCCTAAGTGTCTTAGTTCCATTCCTTATCCATTTGGTCGGAAACATCTAGGAAGGTTCCTTTATCATTATAAGGTTTCATTTGTGGGCCTTAAATGATGTCTAGTCCCTTTATTTCTTGGGCCTAGGATGGTTTGTCAAGACTACTTGGATTTGGTGAAAATCTAAGTCAAGCCCAATCCTTAAATCACCTTGTGATTTAGGGCTTTGTCATGACCTTTCCAAGACTTTAGTAAGGTGTATTGGATTGTTTTTTGGTAGTATGTGAGTAATATTCATAAATGAAATAAATATTGTTGGTGTTAAATTGACAAGATTCAAGGATAATAAATATTTCAAGGTCGGGGTGGGGTAACTGAGTTAATTGTTTAAAATGTCCTAGAATTTAAGGATAGTGGCTAATTTTTATCTATATTAAAGATGATTTAATGAAAATCAAACCTTAGTCAAGTCATTTTAGACCTCCTTAAATCATGGGAATTCTTAGGTTGACCAAAAACTTTTCAAATTCAAAAGTTTTGTGTTTTTGTTATGTTTTTTGTTGTTTTTGTATAGTATATACTGTGATCTCAGGTAGAAATTTGTTCCCTTTAAACCCAAGTTTAAAATTTATTTGAACTTGTACTTGATTTTACACTGATTAGACGGGACAAAATACGGTGTTTATACAATACACATGCCCAACCAACTCGTGGGCGCATCAAACAAGTCAAGAATCTCATCAAAAATACCCCCAAAGAATATCACTGATTTTCTTCAATATATTAAAGCACATGCAGATGAACTTTCCATACTAGGAGCACCAATAGATAAGGAAGATTTTTCATAAACGATCTTGGATGGATTAGGAGATGACTACAAAGAACTTGTTCGTGTTGTTCAAGCACGAGACACATTTATCACCTTTGATGAGCTTCACGAAAACATTCTATCTTTTGAAGCATCCATTCATGCAAATGCAAAGACTGATGCACATCTTCCAATCTTACAAATGTAGTAAATCGAACAAATACATATTAGTGCTCACAAAAGTCCAACAACAACTAGCGACCACCTGCGCAATATCATACTTGCCACGTGGTCTAGCCCTCGTCACCTAACAACCCTGGCCTGCCACCCATGACTACCAACTCAGGGGCTCCACCTTATAATAATCATCTTCCACCTCATCCATATCTGGGGAATTGTCAAATTTTAGAATCTAAGGGCACTTGGGTAAGTGATGTCCATCATTTCAGCTCGTGCCAATTTAGTCATCCAACACAGGACCTCCACCTCCTAATACTTGGGCAAAATCATGGCAACCATAGGCTCATTATGCTACTAACTTCACTTCCAACAATCCAACTTGGTTACTAGGCAGTGGAGCATCTCACCAAGTCACAACATACTTGAGAAAATTATTTCTTTATGCACCTTATAATGGCTCGGACAATGTTATGATTGGTGATGGCACTAGTCTCTCCATCATTCACACTGATTCTATCTCTCTTCTAACTACAACTACTATTTTTACTCTAATTGATGTTCTTTGTATACCAACCATCCAAAAAAAATTAATTTCTCTCTCTCTGTTTTGTGCTACTAATAATGCATGCATTGAATTTTTACCATCTAATTTCATGTGAATGATCTTCGCAAGGGGGAAATTATTTTGACGAGCAGCAATAAGAATGGAGTGTATAAGTGGCCAACTAATAAATCTCTGTCTTCTCTGATTCTTGCCTTCTCCCATGTCAAAACTACATCATCAAATTTGCATCATAGATTAGGTCATCCTACTTTTTCTATTTTGAAACACATCATTTCTAGTAATCATTTATAATTTTCTTCTCATATGACACGTGAATTTTCATGTAATGCATGTCTTTGCAATAAAAGTCCTAAGATGTCTTTCTCTACGTCATCTCTTATCTCTACGCAACCTCTTGAATTTTTATTTTTTTTTATGTATGGACTTCACCTATTGTGTCACAAGATGGTTTCAAATACTATTTCATTTTTGTTGATCACTTCACTAAATACATATGGTTTTACCCTCTAGAATGAAAATATGAAGTTCAAGAAATTTTTAAGCATTACAAAGCCATTGTGGAAAATTATTTTAAATGCAAAATTATCACTCTATTCAAAACGAGGGAGAATATTTGGGTCTCAAAGATTATCTTTCTCTCAATGGCATCTCTCACTTAACCACTCTACTTCATACACCTAAATATAATGGCTACTCAGAAAGATGACATCATCATATTATTGAAACTAATCTCACCTTACTTTATCATGTTTTCCTTCCAATTAATTTTTGGTCTTATGCCTTTGCCACTATTGTCTATTTTAATTAACAAGATGCCAACAACTACACTCAATCTATTATCTCCCTTTGAATTAATTTTCCATGAAATGCCCAATTGTTCTAAACTAATTTTTTTTGAATGTTTATGTTTTCCTTAACTTTGTCCCTATACATCTCACAAACTTGATCAAAGGTTTAAGCCATGTGTATTTATTGGATATTCATTATCTCAAAGTGCCTACCTATGTTTTGAACCATCTATTTCAAAAAAAATTGTTTCTCGCCATGGTAGAGTCGGTCTTTCCATACACTTCTCATCATAATCATCTACCTCATCCCATCTCAAACACCATAGGTACTTGGATTCTAATTGTGCTTACTGTTTCATTACCTTCTCTATCATAGCCAGCTTCTAACACTCCACCAGAAGTGTGTCCTCAAAAAATGCCTCTTACTAATGATACTTCACAAAGCTCTGAATTACGAAGACAACAAATAGAAACTGAGCAGCCTCCATTATCAAATCTTACCCATCCATCCACCAAAATAAGATCTACCACCCAACAAGCCACCCAACAGATGACTACTCGGGCCAAAATAAATATTTGCAAACCAGTCAAAAACTCAATTTTCATACTTAATTAACATCCCCACCTAATCTTGAACCTACTTCCATGACTCAAGCCCTCAAAGGCCATAACTGGCATTGAGCTATGTCTGAAGAATATATGCTCTTGTTCATAATGGTATATGAGAGCTAGTCCCTTCTAATGGTGTCACTAATCTTGTTGGTTATATATGTATTTTTTGAATTAAAAGATATTTTGATGGTTATATTAACAGTATAAAACTTGCCTTGTGGCTAAATGATTTCATCGACGACTAGGTGTGGATTACCATGAGACTTTTAGCCTGGTTGTTAAGCCTACCACCATGAGACTTATACTTATTATTGTCGTTAGCAATCGTTGGTCTCTTTGTTAACTCGATATCAATAATGCCTTTCAGGCTTATTGATTCTATTTATTCCATGTATGTTTATAAACTTCATAAATCTATCTATGGCCTCAAACAAAATCCATGGGCTTGGTATCATGAATTTCGTCAATTTCTAGTGGATTCAGGATTCAAGAACTCTCACTTTGATACTTTTCTATTTGTTCTCAACACTAGGAAGCATGTTTTGTTTCCACTGGTATTTGTTGATGATATAATTATTACTAGTAATAGTAATCATCTTGTTTATCAATTTGTTGGTTATCTTGCTCAACGTTTCTCTCTGAAAGATTTTGTTTTTCTTTCTTACTTTCTTGGAGTTGAGGTAGTTCCTCATCGCCATGGCTATTGCTTTCTCAATGAAGATACATTCAAAACTTTCTTAAAAAGACTCATATGGAAGATGCCAAACTTGTTCTTTCCCCATTGCCAATAAATTCTTTATAACTTACCAACACCTCGAGTTCTCTTATTTCTGATCCTTCTCAATTTCGTGTTGTAGTTGGGAGTCTGCAATACCTATCTCTTACTTCTCCGACTATTTCTTTTACTGTGATTAAGATATCCCAATTTATGTGTTAACCGACTGACGAGCATTGGGTTCTTTTTAGACAAATTTTACGATATTTATGTCCTACGTTAGATAGAAGGCTTCTTCAACATTGTGAGTCTCCTCTATCTCTTCATGGGTTCTCTTATGCTGATTGGGCTGGAAATAAAGATGATTATTTTTCCACTAGTGCCTACATTATTTATCTTGGGCATAATCTTATTTTTTGGAGTTCAAAGAAACAACACATTGTTGCTTGTTCTTCTACTGAGGTAGAGTATCGATCAGTTGCTACCACTGTAGCTAAAATTTGGTGGGTGTGCTCTCCACTTGATGAACTTGGTGTGACTTTGTAGTCTTCTCCTATTTTCCATTGTGATAATATTGGTTCCACTCAGTTATGCTCCAATCCTGTGTTTCATTCAAGAATGAAACATGTAGCAGTTGATTACCATTTCATCCATGATCAAGTTAAATCTGCCCTACTTTATGTAGCTCATGTGTCTTCTACTAACCAACTTACTGATCTGCTCACCAAGCCATTGCCACATTCTCAGTTTCAATTGTTAATAGACAAGATTTCCCTCTCTATACACGGCCTATCTTGAGGGAGCATAAAGAGTTGTTGTGTATTTTTACATTTTGAATTGTTCTTCTAAATTTGTTTAGATATGGTATATAGTTGTTTACGTTAGGTTCCTTAATGATATAAATATTTAAAATTCTATTCCTTAAGAATAGGTCTTTTGTTTCTCCATAGATCTAATATGGTATATAGTTGTTTGGATTTGGTTCCGATAGCAATCTTTGAAATCATATTCCTTAAGAATATGTATTTTGGTTCGCTACGGATCTGATATTAGTTCTTTCGAATATGACTTAGATTTTGTGTTGGATTTTTTTCCTAAAAATTCTTAGGAAAGTGGTCCACATTCATTCCATCATTTTAGGGATATGGATTAACCTCCTCCAACATTCACGTTGCATGATGAACCTACATCATTGAAGGAACCCATGTCTATTTCTATTGTTCATGCATATCCTTTTCACATACCCACTTCTCCTTAAGCCTATGTCTCGCATGAATCCATGTACTAGAACATGGTTTACAAAAAACATGGCCACCACCCCATGCGCCCACTACCTACGTACACCACTAGAGAGAGAATGGTCATGTATGGCCAAGTGCAAGAGCGTTGTTACATGATTTACAAAATGTGGGTTCATGCATGGCCTAACTACCCACTACCTGTTCACGTCCAAGGATGATTATATGGTAGGTAGAGTCTATAAAAGGGTTGTGCAATTGGTTTTCGTTCCCTAAGCCTGCAATCTTGTTTCAGATACAAAATACACCATCAAATCGAGATTTAATGACGTTTAGTAGAGCCTTAACTCGAAACCAACACTTTCCATAACCTTGAGTGAGTGAGAACGGTTATGGCTGGAGTTACGCATCCGATTCGTCTTTTGAATTCCATATTGATCTAATTGTTGTTTTGGTTATATAAGCACGCTTAGATCATTATACGTTTTACCCACAGTTGGTATCAGAGCCATCTTTCCTCTGCCTTATTGTTTTTGCATTTAGTTTGTCATGATTTTTCATTAATGGCGAAAAATGATTTTTCCAAAAATTTTAATATTTCTGGAAAATTTTATACAGAAAAATTATACGTTTTATTACAAGTTTAACGATATAAATTTCATAAAAGTTGGACTTGCGGTTAATTTTATATGATTTTTTGAAGATTAAAAAAAACGTAGAATATCATTCTGCTGTTCATGGCCTTCTGGTTTTGGTTCTAGGTCAGTGAAGAAGACTACACAAAACGACATCGTCTTGATAGTTTGCGAATTGACACTATCTTATAATTTATCCTCAACAATGTATCAAAGCCTTGTGTTGATTCGATGGCAACTATGCCAAACGTTGGGACCGCATGGCGGGCGTAGGTCTGGGATTCAAATCTTTGCCTCTTACTTTATTGTTTCATTTTTTTTTATCTTTTTTTTATTAAGCAACAAAAGGGATTCAAAAGTGCAAGTTTAATGGAATTCGATCCTTGGACGTCCGGTGACAAAGCAGCACCCCATCATCGCTAGGACAAACAACCATATGTTGAAATTTGGTGCACTATTTATTAATAATCAAGTCATTGTGCATTAATCACAGGCATTTATGAATTTAATTTTTGTTTTTTTAATGTGTTTATACCATTTATTCATTTAAGTTATTTGTATGTATAATTTTTGTTATTTATTATGCATACAATACTAGGTTAAATATTGCACATTGAAATTAATACCTCAAGGCTCTTTATGAATTTAATTTTGAATATTTATGTGTTTATATTATTTATCATATTATTTTGTGTGTATAAATTTTTATTTTATTATACATGTAATATTAAGTTGAATAATATTAATACATTGATGTTCAATTTTTGTGTTTATATTGCTTATAGTTTATGAGTTTTTATTGTGAATTATTTAATGTTGAGTGATCCATATAATTTTAATTAAATAAGGAGTGGCCACATAATCTTCAATTAATTAGAATTATATATTAAGTGTCTAAGATCACATTATGACGTTAATTGTGGTTAATCATATGTAATATAAAAGATATTATCCCACATGAATTTTTATTATATTTGCATGATTAATTAAGATACAATATCGAATTATATTTTTTAATTTACCAACAAGAATTAGAAAATGAATATAATTTAATAGTTTTATCATAAGGTTATAGATAAATCTAATTGAATTAGAACTCTAGCCCACAGACAAGTTTTATGTCATTAGATTCATAAATTTTGGAATGTAATTTGCATTGGTAAAACATGATATGAACTTATAAGTCTCAATTTTAATTATAAACATGTATGTTTAATTTTACGCAGTCATGCATCTTGAAAATTTCTCTGATATGAAATGTGACATTCCCGAACTGAGGAGTGATAACTATAAGGTTTGGAAGAAGATAGTTTTTTGTTTTTTTTTTTAATTAGGGTGGATGGACATTGATTATGCTATAAAGAATGACAAACCATTCATTACTCAAACCAACACTCCAAATAAAATTACTTTTTATAAATGTTAGGAGCAATCCAATTGCCTCTGTGTGATGTTCATAAAGACCAACATCTCTGTTGATATTCGTGGTTTTGTCAAACAGCATAACAAGGTCAAGGCACTGTTGAAGGCTATTAATGAACAGTTTGAGTCATCAGAAAAGGCAATTGCTAGCACCTTGATTATGAAATTTTCATCCCTAAGGCTCACTACTATGAGTAGTGTGCATGAGCACATCATGTAGATGAGGAACACTGCGGCTCAATTGAAGACACTCGAGGTTGAGATGTTTAACTCTTTCCTTGTGCACTATATTTTGAACACTCTTCCATAGCAATATGGACCCTTTAAGATATACTACAATACACAAAAGTACAAGTGGTTAATTAATAAATTTCTGACCATGTGTGTTCCACTTCTCCTTAAGCTTATGGCTTACATGAATCAATGTACTAAAACATGGGTTACAAAAAACGTAGCCATCACCTATGCACGTCCACTAGAGAGAGAATGTCCATGCATGGCCAAGTACAAGAGGTTGCTTACATGATTTACAAAACTTGGGTTTATGCATGGCCTAACTACCCATTACCTGTGCACGTCCAAGAATGATTATATGACAGGCAGAGTCAATAAAAGGGGTTGTGCAATTGGTTTTGGTTCTCTAAGCCTACAATCTCGTTTTGGATACAAAATATACCATCAAATAGAGATTGAGTGAGGTTTGTAAGAGCCTTAACCTGAAACCAACGCTTTCGATAACCTTGAGTGAGTGAGAACGGCTATAACTGGAGGTACGCATCTGATCTGTCTTTTTAATTCTACATTGATTTAATTTTTGTTTTAGTTGTATGAGCATGTTTATATCATTATACGTTTTACCCACTGTTGGTATAAGAGCCATTTTGCCTATATCTTATAATTCTTGCATTTAGTTTTTCATGATTTTTCATTAATGGCTAAAAATGATTTTTTTTCAAAATTTTTATTATTTTTGGGAAATTTTTATACATAAAAATTTTGCATTTCATTACGAGTTCAACAATATAAATTTCATGAAATTTGGAATTGTGGTTAATTTTATATGATGTTTCGAAGATTTAAAAAAAAATAAAAAATCGTAGAATATTGTTATGTTATTCATAGTCTTCTGGTTTTGGTTCTGGGTCTATAAAGTAGAAAACACAAAATGATGTTGTGTTGATAGTTTGAGACTCGGTACTATCTTATAATTTATCTGCGATACAGTATCAAAGCCTTGTGTTGGTTCAGTAGCAATTGCGCTAAATGTTGAATCGCATAGCGGGCTTTGCTCTAGGGTTCGAATTTTTGCCTTTGACTATGTTGTTATATTTTTTTAAATAAAGTAATAAAAGGGTTTTATAATTGCAAGCCTAATGGAAATCGATCCCTGGACATCCGGTGACAAATCAGCACCCAACCACAACTAGGACAAGTAACCACATGTTGAAACTTGGTGCACTGTTTATTAATAATCAAGTCATTGTGCATTAATCACAGGCTTTTATGAATTTAATTTATATTTTTTTTAATGTGTTTATATCATTTATTTATTTAAGTTAAATAATGCACATTGAAATTAATACCTCAAGGCTCTTTATGAATTTAATTTTGAATATTTATATGCTTATATTATTTATCAAGATATATTGTGTGTATAATTTTTTGTTTTATTATACATGCAATATTAAGTTGAATAAAATTAGTATATTGATGTTCAATTGTTGTGTTTATATTACTTATAGTTTATGAGCTTTTATTGTGAATTATTTAATATTTAGTGATCCATATAATTTTAATTAATTAAGGAGTAGCCATAACATCTTTAATTAATTAAAATTATATATTAAGTGTCTAGCATCACATTATGACATTAATGGTGGTTAATTATATGTAATATAATATATCTTATCCCACATAAAATTTTATTATATTTGCATGATTAATTAGGATAGAATATCAAATTATATTTTCTAATTTACCAATATAAATTAGGAAATGAGTATAGTTTGATAGTTTTATCATAAAGTTGTACATGGATTTAATTGAATTAGAACTTTAGTCCACAGACAGGTTTTATGTCACTAGATTCATAAATTTTGGAACATGATTTACATTGGTAAAACATAATATAAGTTTATAAGTCTTAATTTTAATTATAAGTATGGATGTTTAATTTTATGCAGTCATGCAACCTGCGAATTTCTCGGATATGAAATGTGACATTCTCAAATTGAGGGGTGATAACTATAAGGTATAGAAGAAGAGAGTTCTTCTTTAATTGAGATGGATGGACATTGATTATGCTATAAGGAAAGACGAATCAATCATTACTCTGACTAGCATTCCAGATGAAATTGCTCTTTATGAACATTGGGTGCGATCCAATCGCCTTAGTGTAATGTTCATAAAGACCAAGATCTCTACTGGTATTCTTGGTTTTGTCGATCAACATAACATGGTCAAGGTACTGCTGAAGGCTATTGATGAACAGTTTGATTCTTCAGATAAGACACTTGCTAGTATCTTAATTATGAAGTTTTCATCTCTGAGGCTCACTACTGTGCGAGGTGTGCATGTGCACATTATGCAGATGAGGGACATTGCGGCTCAATTGAAGACACTTGAGGTTGAAATGTCTGACTCTTTCCTTGTGCACTATAGTTTGAACACTCTTCCATAGCAATATGGACCCTTCAAGATATCCTACAACACACATAAGGACAAGTGGTTAATTAATAAACTTCTGACCATGTGTGTTTAGGAAGAAAGAAGATTGTCAATGGAATTGAAACAAAGTTATTAGTGGTAATGGATGGAAAGGATCAGAAACAATCCAAAAAAAGGGGAAAAGATAAAATACCTCCCCAAGATAGAATCAAGAAGTAATCCAAGTGTTTTTTCCTCAAGGAAAATGGGCACATGAAAAAAGGGTGCTCTAAATTTCAAAAATGACTTGAGAAAAAAGGTAAACCAATCTCATTTGTTTGTTATGAATCTAATATGGTTGATGTTATTTATGACACATGGTGGATTGATTCTAATTCTAGAATCTATATTTCAAATACCTTGCAGGGTATGTGAAAACCTAAGGAAGTCAATGCCAAGTGATCAATGCATTTATTCAGGAAACATGATGCGTTCACGTGTGGAGGCTGTTGAAACATGCAATTTAATTTTAAGTGGTGACTTTTATTTTGAATTTAGAAAAGACATTTTATATTCCAAGTTTCTCTAGCAATTTGATTTTAGTTTCAAGACTTGTACCTTTGGGTTATTCTTTTAATTTTAATGAGACATCTTTCAATTTGTTTTATAAATCTAATCTTGTTAGAAATTGTGCATTGTTTGATGGTCTTTTCTCTATTGATTTGCAAAGTTATGCCAGTAATTATGCTATGCATGTTCACACTGGTATAAAATGATATATTATGAATGAGAAATCCTTTAGTTTGTGGCACCAGAGATTGGAACATATTTCCATACAAAGAATTAAGAGATCAGTAATTGATGAAGTACTTCGTACTTTAGATTTTATAGATTTGGAGACTTGTGTGGACTGCATTAAGGGAAAGCGACCAACAAGTCCAAGAAAGCTGCAAAGAGGAGTACAGAGATGTTAGAGATCATAAATTCAAATATTTTTTGTCTAGATATAGATATATATGGTCCGAAATACTTCATCTCTTTCATAGATGATTACTCATGATACATGTATATTTACTTGTTTCACAATAAGAAAGAAACACTTGATGCCTTTAAGGTTTTTAAGGCTAAAGTAGAGAAGGAACACAGAAAGCAAATTATAATCGTGAGGACTAATAGAGGTGGAGAATATTATGGTAGTTATACCGAGAATGGACAAGCACTTGGTCCATTTGCAAAGTTTTTTTAAGAGTATGGGATAGTTTCCCAATACACTATACATAGTTCCCCAGACCAAAATAGTATGACAGAAAGAAAAAACAAAACTTTAATTATATGGTTAGGAGTATGTGTAGTAACTTCAAACTTCTTGAATCCTTATGGACTGAAGTTCTTAAAACGACAATGTATATATTAAATCGAGTCCCAACCAAGATTATCCCAAAGATGCCATTTTAATTGTGGAAAGGTTGGAAACCAAGTTTGCGACATATGCGCGTTTGGGGATTCTCGTCTGAAGTAAAAGTCTACAACCCATAAGACAAGAAACTAGACCCAAGGACTCTAAGTGAGTATTTCATTAGATATGCCAAAAGATCCAAGGGGTATAGATTCTATTGTCCATCTCATAGCATTAGGATTGTGGAGTCAAGAAATGCAAATTTTCTTGAAAATGACTTGATTAGTGAGAGTGATCGTTCTCAAGGCATATTGTTTTAGAAAGATCATATTAATTCTCAACCCTCATGCTCAAGAGATAGATTGATTGTCTTTTACACCCCTCAACTCCAAATAGGTGTTGGACAACCGATTGCAGAAGCACTACAAACTACAGATAACGATCCAGTAGATCAAGTTGTTGATGAGGAACAACATGAAATTGTTGATCAACCAGTTGAATAATAAGTTCCTAAAAAAGATAATGATACAACATTAAGGAGATCTACTAGAATGAGGAAATCAATGATATCTAGTGATTATGTTGTGTATCTACAAGAATCGAACTTTAACATTGGAGTAAAAAATGATCTTGAAACGTTTTTACAAGCCATAAAGAATCGAAACTATGGTACGATACTATGAAAGATGAGATGAATTCTATGGCATCAAATGGAATCTGGGATCTTGTTGAGTTACCTGATAGTATAAAAGCTATTGGATGTAAATGGGTCTTCAAAACAAAGAAAGACTTATTTGGCAACATTAGGAGATATAAAGTAATACTCGTTGCTAAAGGATTCACTCGAAAGGAAGGAATCGACTACAAGGAGACTTTTTCTCCTGTATCTAAGAAAAATTCTCTTTGTGTCATTCTTACATTAGTTGCACATTTTGACTTAGAGTTACAACAAATGGCTATGAAAAATGGCCTTTTCTCAATAGAGATCTAGAAGAAGAGGTTTACATGAAACAATCATAGGGATTATCCTCGAGTGGTGGTGAGCATTTGGTGTGCAAGCTCAAGAAATCCATATATGGATTGAAACATGCTTCTCGTCAATGGTATTTGAAGTTTCATGATGTTATCTCTTCATTTGGATTTGCAGAGAACATTATGGATCAATGTATATACCAGAAGGTCAATTGGAGTAAGATTTGTTTTCTTATTTTGTATGTGCATGACATTTTACTTGCATCCAATGACAAGGCATTGATATATGAGGTAAAACAATTTCTCTTTGAAAACTTTGACATGAAGGATATAGGTAATGCATTTTATGTTATTGGCATTAAGATACATAGAGACATATTTCGAGGGATTTTGGGTTTGTCTCAAGAGACCTATATCAGCAAGGTTTTAGAGAGATTTCAGATAAAGGATTGTTCACCAAGTATAGATCCCATTGTGAAGGGTGATAGGTTCAATTTAAACCAATGCCCGAACAATGATTTTGAGTGGGAACAAATGAAGAACATTTTTTATGCTTCTGCAGTTGGAAGCCTAATGTATGCTTAGATTTGCACTAAACCTAACATTACATTTGTTATTGGGATGTTGGGAAGATATCAGAGCAATCCAGGTATGGACCACTGGAGAGTTGCAAAGAAGGTAATGAGGTACCTTCAAGCGACCAAAGACTACGTGCTTATGTACAAACAGACAAAAAAATTGGAAGTGATTGACTACTCTAATTCAGAGTACATTGGCTGCATTAATTCGCGAAAATTAACTTCAAGATATGTTTTTATGCCAGTTGGTAGAGCTGTATCTTGGAGAAGCTCAAAGCAAACTTTAATTGCTACTTCTACTATGGAAGTTGAGTTCGTATCTTGTTTTGAGGCTTCCTCGCATGGTGTATGGATGAAGAGTTTCATTTCTAGGTTTAGAATTATGAATTTGATTTCTAGGCCATTGAGGATATATGGTGACAATTCAGTTGCTATTTTTATGGCTAAAAACAACAAAAGTAGTAGTCAAAGCTAGCACATTGACATCAAGTATCTAGCCATAAAGGAACGTGTTAAAGATAAGGTAGTGGTTCTTAAACACATTAGCACTGAATTGATGATTGTTAATCCTTTGACTAAAGGCATGCCACCATTGAAATTTAAGGATCATATAGATAGGATGAGACTTGGTTCCTTTATATGATTTTTGTTGTAAGAATGGATTTTATTTTTAATGAAACTGTATTTGTGATGTTTTCTCATATTTGACTTTCTTTTGTGTACACATTTATTTATTTGTTGAGAAATATCATTGAAGTTGGAACCTAAAATAAACATAGGGTTTATTCATTAAGTTATATGGGTTATAATAAGAAACATGGGGTATTGTAATACATGAAAGATAATACTAGTTTTAGAGGATCTATCGCCAAAATTTATGTATTTCGTTTATTATTGTGGTAAATGATGGAATATATATGGACCAAGTGGGAGAATGTTGGATTTTTTCCCTAAAAATTCTCAAGAAAGTGGTCCACATTCATTTCATCATTTTAGGGACATGTATTAGCCTTCTCCAACATTCACATTGCATGATAAACCCATATCATTGAAGGAAGCCATGTCTCCTTCTATTGTGCATGCAATTCCCTTGCATGTACCCACTTCTCCTTAAACTTAAGGCTTGCATAAATCCATATACTAGAACATGGGTTACAAAAAACGTGGCCATCACTCCACGCGCCTACTACCTGTGCACGTCCACTAGAGAGAGAGTGGCAATACATGACCAAATACAAGAGGGTGGTTACATGATTTACAAAATGTGGGTTTTTACATGGCCTAACTACCTACTACCTGTGCACGTCCACTAGAGAGAGAGTGGCCATACATGACCAAGTACAAGAGAATGGTTACATGATTTACAAAATGTAGGTTTATGCATGGCCTAACTACCTACTACTTGTGCACATCCAAGAATGATTATGTGATGGGTAGGGTCTATAAAAGGGGTTGTGTGATTGGTTTTGATTCCCTAATCCTGCAATCTCGTTTTAGATACAAAATTCACCATCAAACAAATATTGAGTGAGGTTTAGAAGAGCCTTAACTCAAAACCAACACTTTCTATAACCTTAAGTGAGTGAGAACGGCTATGGTTAGAGGTACGCATCCGATCCGTCTTTTTAATTTTGCATTGATCTAATTGTTGTTTTAGTTGTATGTGCATGTTTAGAACATTATAGTTTTTACAGCATTTTGTTGTATGTATTTGCTTCAAGTATAATGGAAAAAATTAATTCAATCTAACAATTTTCTATGCACAAACTATACCTTGATCAATTAGAAATTTTAAGTTAAACTTTCTATTTCCACAAGGTTTTCACCAAATTCGTAAACTAATAGCTCGCATAAGAATATCTCCGACAGTTGTGCTATCGGTTGTGCCATCCCAAAAATGGCATTTTTGAAGTAAAAACTCAACTTCAATAGTTGTGCTATCTAGTGTGCCAAAAATGACACACCAGCTCTATTATGCCATATTTGGCACAGCCAGAAGACTGTCCCATTTGACCGTTGGAGTAGCAACGACTACTCTAATGGTCTGAAATTTCAAAACCACATAATTTGATTAAAAAATAAATAAATAAAATCTATAAATTGAGATGAAGGAATGCTCTGAAAAATCAAAATCGAACCTTGCATATCGATCTCCATCGCTTAAAAAAAAAACAGAGTAGCCGTCGCCATTATCGCCTCAATTGCCGCCTTTACCTCAATTGCCGCCCTAAGCCGCCACCTTCTCCATCAAAAGTCGTCTTCGCCATTACCATCGCCATCTCCATCTCCATCGAAAGACAACCAAGGTCGATACTCTCTCTTTGTATGTGTGTGTATTGTGAGGCAGCGTGAGGATTAGGGCAATGAAATATGGGATGGGTTTATGGGTAATTGGGCGGGCTAGGTTTGGGTTGGGCTGGGCTAATCAAATTAGGGATTAATGGGTTGATTAGGCTAATTAAATTAATGTTTAGTTGATTAATTTACACAAGTTATTTAATTTATATTGAATTGATTAATTTGTTTAATAGTTTTTTCCATGTTTAGTTGATTAATTGATTAATTTGCACAAATTATATAATTTATATTGAATTGATTAATTTGTTTAATAGTTTTTTCCATGTTTAGTTGACTAATTGATTAATTTGCACAAGTTAATTAATTTATATTGAATTAATTAATTTGTTTAATCATTTTTTCCATGTTTAGTTGATTAATTGATTAATTTGCACAAGTTATTTAATTTATGTTGAATGGATTAATTTGTTTAATCATTTTTTCCATGTTTAGTTGATTAATTGATTAATTTGCACAAGTATTTTTAATTTATGTTGAATTGATTAATTTGTTTAATCGTTTTTTCTATGTTTAGTTGATTAATTGATTAATTTACACAAGTTATTTAATTTATGTTGAATTAATTAATTTGTTTAATCTTTTTTTTCCTGTTTAGTTGATTAATTAATTAATTAAAAAAAAATTGACATACCCAAATAGTACATTTGTTGGAGTGTTTTTTTTTTTTTTTTTTTTTGTGTCATTGTAGGGGTGTGCAATAGATCGGGTCAACCCACCAAACCCGCTCAAATCACCAAACCCGCATAAAAAAAAATCACCCAATACTAATCCCACGCATTGCATGAGTATTAAATCTTGAAACTCGCACATGTATGGGCGGATTACGGTTTGACTCATATTCTTACGGGCTCAACCCGACCACCCAAGTAGACAGAAAACGACGTCGTTCTAGACTTTATTAGGTACGTTTGTAATTATTATTATTTTTTTATTTTTTTTTTATTTTTTTTTTGTGATGGTTTACAAATTACATTATAGTTTTTTTCTTGTTTTTATGTTACTATAATTTTTTCGCAATTTTTTTACAATTTTTTTGTAATATAATGATTTTTTTTTTAGCAACATTTATTATATTTTAAGAGCAATTTACGGTTCTAATTAGTCCAATCTGAAAATAGGCTCAATCCGTATACTAGTGGGTAGCTCACGGTTTAAACTAATCAACCCGCACAATCCAACCCGTCCCAACCCGTAGATCATTGGGTAGTTCACGGTTCAAATTAATCCAATCCACCTAATATTGGTTTAGCTCGTGATTTTGGCTTAATGAGCCCCAATCGGCCTGCTGCCCAACCCTAACCATTTGGGGAAATGACATGGTAAATTTTAGCATCACTCTCTGAGAGATGCTGTAACTAAAATGTCTACTGCCTGTGGTTCTCTTACGAGGCCATGCTTTCTTCAAAATCCATCATTCTGAACCTGATTCATAGATGCAACGACCTCATTTCCTTCAAGCAAATCCACGCACAATTAATCACTTCCGGTTTAATTTCCGACGATTTCGTAGTGAACAAAGTCGCCGAACACCTTGGTAATTCAGTCGCATTCGCCGATTACGCTTGTAAATTTCTTCTAAATCACTTTGATATTCGTTCAAATTCATTCCCTTTAAATTCCGTCATCGCCGGCTGCGCAGGCGGTAATCACCCGAAATCCGCGATTTCGGTCTATAGACGTTTGCTTCAAAGTGGATTTTCGCCCGATGCATACACTTTCCCTGTTCTGTTCAAGTCATGCAGCAAATTTTCGGGTGTTCTCGAAGGTAGACAGATTCATGGCGCACTAGTTAAGCAGGGATTTTGGTTGGATATCTATGTGCAGAACTCGCTCCTCCATTTTTACGGTGCCTGTGGCGAATGCTGTGATGCAGGTAAGGTGTTTGATGAAATGCCTGAAAGAGATATTGTCTCCTGGACTGGTTTGATATCCGGGTATGTGAGTGCAGGTTTGTTTCATGATGCCCTTGATATGTTTTCAAAGATGAATATAATGCTTAATACACCTGCATTTGTTAGTGTTCTTGTTGCTTGTGGGCGAGTTCATTATCTAGCTTTAGGAAAAATTGTTCATGGATCGATTTTAAAGTATGGTCTTTGTACAAGTTTAGTGGTTAGAAATGCTCTATTGGATATGTATATCAAGTGTGAATCTTTATCCGAGTCAAAACAACTGTTCAATGAGCACCCTGATAAGGATATTGTTTCTTGGACTAGTTTGATAAGCGGATTAATTCAATGCAATCGCCCAAATGAGGCCTTAGAACTTTTTAATACTATGCAAAAATCCGGGTTCGAACCCGATAAATTCATGCTGACTAGCATTCTCTCTGCTTGTTCAAGTCTTGGAGCTCTGGATTATGGCAGGTGGATCCATGATTACATTGATCGAAGGGGCATAAAGTGGGATATTCATTTAGGAACCTCCATGGTTGATATGTATGCAAAATGTGGTTGTATAGAGCTTGCTCTTGACACCTTCAATGGAGTTTCTAAAAAGAACGTTTTCACATGGAATGCTTTGTTGGGTGGTTTGGCAATGAACGGACATGGCAAAGAGGCAATCAAGCAATTTGAACACATGATTAGGCTTGGGGAGAGACCGAATGAGGTAACGTTTCTTGCCATTGTAGAAGCTTGTTCCCATTCGGGTTTGGTCGATGATGGCCGTCGGATCTTCCATATGATGAAAAATTGCAATTTTAACTATTCGCCTAGGTTAGAGCACTATGGATGCATGGTGGATTTGATGTGTAGGGCTGGTTTTCTTGAAGAAGCATGGGATATCATTAGGGCTATGCCTATGGCTCCCGATGTGATGATATTGGGAGCATTTCTTAACGCTTGCAAGGACAATAATGTGGAACTCTCCCCAGATATATTGGAACGATTCCACGAGATTGAGGAACATGATACGGGTGTTTTTGTTCTTTTGTCCAATTTGTATGCCTCAAGTGAAAGATGGGATGGTGTGTCGGTCGTGAGGAAATTAATGAAACGAAAAGGCATGAGAAAGGCGCCAGGATCAAGTGTTGTTGAGGTTGATGGTAAGGCTCATGAGTTTCTTGTTGGCGATATAGCACATCCTCGAAGCGACGATATTCATTTGATTTTGGGAATTTTTTACAATCAAGCTCACTCCGAAGTGCAATTTTCTCCTCCATTTTTATAAGGTAATTTATTATATAATAGTCTTCAATTTTATTTTATTTTTTGAGTTGTTTTATTCTGTTTGTAAAAAGTAGTTTGTCTTTCAGTTCTTACCAATTTCTTTTTTAGTCTTTACCAATGTTTTAGTTGATTTTAACTATTATATTAATTTTGACTTAAACATGTAATTGATATCAAATCAGAAAACTTATTCTAAATGCTAAAAATGAAAAGAAACAAACGAGGATATAAATTTTTTAAGAGAATTAATTCATTGACGATATGATAATTTATCCATTTGTTATTTTATTTAGGTGTAAAAACCAGGCAATATTATTTTTTTAAGATATATCAAGGAAACCCATGATTGAACGAATGAAAAATGAAATACTGAGATTGAATATTCTAATCTAGATGCCTATGAAAAATCAAGAAAAGCCGTGTTTGGGACGAAATACGAAGCCTTTTTTGCTGCAAATTCTTGTTGACAAGCTGCGGAAATGCTTCTGCAATATACAAGGTGCTGCTTATTTTGCTTCCTATTATAGTTTTTGAAATTACAACCCAAACAGCTAGGGATGACAACGGTTCGATTTTAGGTCGATTTCACTAGAAACCAAAATCAAAACCGTCAGGCATATATCAAACCCCAAACCGAACCATAAAATGCCGATTTTTAAAAAAAACGGTTTTAAAACCAAACTGTTTAATTATATGCAAAACTAAAACCAAAATTGCGCAACCGCAAACCTGTTAAATTTTTTTAATTTTATACAAAACCAAAATGAAACTGTGAAAACCACAAAATTATTATTTGTTACAATAAGCATCCCAACCATAATTAAAACACAATGCTAAAATTGACAACTCACTAATTTTTTAATCCTTTAATATAAAAATCATTCTCATTACTACAAAATCTTAATTGCTATAAAATGTATGTTGTGAATATACACTATTATACTGCTTCGGTTAAGCCAAAATCGTAACAAAAACTATTTAATCGGTTTCAAAATCGAACCGTTCGATTAGGTTTGGTTCAATTATCTGTTGGTTCGGGTTTAATTGCCATCTCTTACAAATAGCGCCTAAGATCAAAAGGGGTTTTATTTTCAGACCGATGTTTTAATATACATTATTATTTTCCTCACAAATATGCATACTATGACTATCCATCATTAGTTTTAAGGTTTTGGAAACCTCCCAAGTAGAATCCTTTGTCCCATGTACCTGCACCACAAATTTACAAGTCCTTCAATAACGCTGTTCATTATTATCCTAATCCTAATACTAAAAAGAAAGGAAAAATTGCACCAATAGCCCCTCGTGTTTTAGGACACATGCATTTTCAATCCTTAATGTTCTAGTTTCCTCAAGTCTCCCAATTTTACCCTCTCTCTTCCCTATAATCTCCTCTCTCTTATTCCCATCTCCGCTCTCTACCACTCTCTCTCCTCTTACCTTCACCACTTCGATTTCAGTTCTGCCCAACATGTAATTGCTTGATTTTGAAAAAAATGAAAAATATTAGGTCTTCATGTGTAATTTTTAATAACTTATAAGTTGCACCAAAAATCATAAATATATAAGTAGCCCCTTAATTTGCAGTTGTTCTCCCCATCACTTCTGGTTCTGGGGTTATGATTCCGGCTTGGAATGTGGAAGTTATGAGAGCCCATTCTCTACAGGTCATCTGGAGATCCAAACCCGAGACCGAATGATGACCCAAAAATCACCTTCTGCTACTTCCACCATCCCCAGAACCTGAAGATACCCATCCAAGTCGTTGAAACCACGTCTTTCTTCATGTTGAGGTTTCCTGGTATTCCGACCCCAGTCTTGATGGAGTTATTGACGGAAATTCCGGGAAAGTAAAGCAGAACTTTTGTTTGGTGAATAAAGTTGTCGATTGGGAGTAGAAGGTTTTGGGAGTGGGCGCATTGTGCGTGGTAGAGGTCTCCACGTTTGATCGCAGTCCCGGAGCTAATCCTCAAGGCATTGTGATGATGCTTGGAAGATAAGGTTATATAATGCAACAGTTTGTTCATTGGTTAATTTCAGTAACAACCCCTATATTTTGCATCAATTAAAATTCAGTCCTTAATGTTTTATTTTAATTCCTTTTTATTTTAGTTTAGCCAGTCTGTTTTTCACGGTTTTACTCCACAATATAGTACACCTCGGTCCCGGAGCTAATCCTCAAACCACTGTGATGATGCTCCAGGAAGGTAAGGTATATAATATAAGTTATTAAGTTCGGATTTTTATCACCCATCTCCCTTTTTATTTTGCTGAAAATCACGAACCTCGTCTATCATCAGTTGTTTGTTAAATATAAGTCAACACCTTTGAGATAATTTTTTATATAAATAGATACAAATACCTGTCTTTATATAAATAGATACAAATGCCTATCTCCTATTTATTTATTTTTTATATTCACTAACTCCCTGTTTAAAAAAAAAATATATTACTAAATTTTTTAAAATTATTTTTACCCCCCTCCCCCTAGAGTTCTTTACATTAAAAATGAAAAGAAAAATTTACCTGACACGTGTGGATTTACACTTACTTACCAAAGACAAATTGGCTGAGGGCTGACCAGTTTTAGAAAAATTGGGCAGCCCCTAGCCTCTTTCTTTTTATCCTTTTTCCATTTTTTTAAACAAGAAAATTGGCTCCAAAAAAACCGATTTTCGTTTAGGGGAGCATTGAGCCGATGCTCCATAGGTTGGCCTGCAGGAAGCAAATTCTCCCCCCCCCCCCCCCAATTCATTACATTCTTCTCCAAGTTCAGTTTTTTTTTTTTTTTTTTCAAATAATAATAATTTAAAAGAAATCATATAGACATTAGACAAATAATAATTTTTCATTAGTGAATTTTGGTTTTTAAGAATTAGTATATTTGATCTTTAAAGTTATTTTTATTTAATATATTTCAATTAATAATGGTGTTAACAATTCAATGACTAAATGTGTAATCTCTTATATTTCAAAGTTTACCTATACACCCACTTTAAATATAGAGTACTAAAGATATAATTATTTTATTTTAAAATAAATATGAAACAAGTCCATCTATGAAATCCAATTATTTTTATTTAGTTTAAATCTTATACTATATCTTACTTCAATAATATTTCAAATTAAAATTAAAATTGAAATTACAACAAATGTCGCTCTTTGTGGCCCTTTTGTCCAATTTTTGTCTTTATTTTTTGGTATCACTACTAATATATTGTTTAATATATTAATTAATATTTATTTTTGAAGTTATATAAAAGATTATTTTTAAAAAATGGATTAAATTATTTTTTTATATTCAATATTGATATGGGAGAAACTCTCGCCCACGACTAATAAAGAGTTTTGGTAGGTTGGATCGGGTTAATGATTTGACCCAAAAGTACTAACCCGGTGATCATTTTAGGTTGAACACACCAACCTACCAGGGAAAAGGCCGCAACGACCGATACTTAAACAAAAACAGGCCTGGTAAGAAGGCCCAATAATAGGTAATTAGAACCCACAGTGAAAAGGCCAATAACAAGTTAGCTCATGATCTCCCATTCATGAGGAATATCGCAATTATCTAACTGTACATGAGCGAGATCTCTACCATATCCCTTGCAAATAGGAGAGGATTGCGGCCATATCCCATACAAATATGAGAGGATCATGAAGAGGGTAACCTCACCAACAAACTGGCACAAAGTTGAGAAGTCTATATAAAGGGAAGTTGTCACTATATTATTTTACGATTGATTCAAGTGCTTGAGCTTTTACCATAAACATATTAATTTATTCTCACACTGGAGGTTCTTTAGCCAACCACATCGGTGTCCCCCTTAGAACTAATCAGTTTTGTAGATTGAAGGAGAAGGTTGTGAAGGTTTTTAGCACGTGTTTAATCCTTTGCACGTGCTAGGGTTAGCAACATCATTTGGCGCCGTTTATGAGTGAGTAGATTAGCTCACTCACAGAGCAGAACAGATTAACTCTCTTACTCACAGAGAGAGCAGATAAGCTTACTTCTTAAAAAACGAGCAGAGCAGATTAACTCACTGACATAACATTTAGTGTGTAAAAACTAATTGTGAATAAAAGTGAGCAGAGCAGATCAGCTCACTCACAAAATATTTTGGTCGTGTTTTGTAACTATTCTCATTTCATCCCATCCCTAGATTTTTGGGATTTTTATTTGGGCATAGCGTTTGGTAAAATTGTTTCTCATCCTATCCCATCACATCCCAAAAACTAGAATTGATTCCCAAAATTGTAAAGACTATGAAAAACAAAAAAAAATAAAAATAAATTGTTTCTCATAATTCTCATCTCATTCCCAAACCAAAAAAGGACACGACCGGTATTTATTTAATTGTAAGTGAGATCCACATCTTCAACTTTTGTTAAGCTCCTTTTGCGGTTTTTTTTTGTTTGCTTCTTCTTCAATCAATCGTTCGTTTCGTTTGCTTCAATTTGTCGTCTTCGTCTGCTTCAATTCGTTGTCTTCGTCTTCTTCTACTTCAATCCGTCATTTTCGTCTGCTTCTTCTCCATCCTCCATCGCCTTCATCATCGTCTTTGCCGTCCTCCTTTTCCATCATCTTTGTCGTCTTATCTATCCTCCATCGCCTTTGTTGTCCTCGAACCGCTGCTTGAGATGAAATCAAAGCGAAGACGAGGATTAGGGTTCGATTTCGTCTAAAAATAAGGACTTGATTTTGTCTCAAAATTAGGGTTCGATTTCGTCATTTTGGTTCAAATTAGGGTTTGATTTCGTCATTTTGGTTTCGAATTAGGGTTTGATTTTGGGTTCAATTTCTTGATGGTTTCTTCATTTTGGTTTAGGTTATTGGTAGCAGAATATTACGTCGCTACTTTCACCGCAAGTGTACAAGTCAAGTTTTATAGAATAGTGAATGAGAAGGGTTGTCGTATCCATAGCGATAGAATTAAATTGTCGCTAAGTACTGCAATTATCATAATCGAATTTTATTTAAGCGATAAAAATAGGATTTTTGTTTTTATAATAAACTAAACTAAAATACTAATTAATTTAATTACAATACTAATATGACGTTTAAGGGGGTATATTGTCTAGAGATTAACTTCTTTCACTTAAACGTATTCGTTTCAATCTAGTTTATATTAACGACATTCAAATCTATTTAACAATTTAGGTATAAAAAACTCACTCACTATCTCTCCCAAGTATAAAATGAATGAATATGCGACTTCGCGTCAATGCCGAAGTCCCCCTCTAGCGTCTATACAACACTTGGTCACATGAATCTCACCCCAACCCCATGGATTGCACATTTTCTAATACCCTCCTAGGTCATTAGATCGTCGCATTGTGTTTAAACCATAGTCCAAATCTGGAGTTATCTCTCCCGAATGTCAAACTCTGTATTCTCAATATATTATAACAAACATATAAAAGTGGAAGAACGATAAATATAATTGAATACAATTGAACAATCGTTAACAAAATATCAATTTATTCAAAACACGTTTTTATAAACAAATCGCTTCCTAGACAATATATGTTTAATTATACATGGTCATAACCAAATATACAACAACAAATAAGCTAAACATGATCAAATACCAAAAATGGTTCATGAAATAAAGAGAAACAAAAGAGAAAAGCTGTTATATGAAGAATGGACGGATCCACGTTCACTAAAATTGCTCCGATCATGTTCCCTCTTCTTGGAATTGTGTTCTCTCCCCTTGGCATAGTCTTGGAGCTCTCAAGAACACCCCAAAAACGTAGGTGTTATGTTGGGAAGAAGAGGATTACATAAGGGATCCAAAATATCAAACAAATATCCCAAAATATCAAAGACAGTTGGAGCTAGACCACCGCTGTAGCGGTGGAGAGTCAGTGGCTTCCTGCCGGATGACCACTGTAGCGGTGTGAAACACCGCTACAATGGTGAAGTTCACCGCTGCAACGGTGGTCAAACAGTGGTCTTTCTGTTTGATTGACTGCTGCAACGGTGGGCCTACAATCCTGAACTTGGCCTTTTTGCTTGTTTTCCACTGTTCTTCAATCGACATTCTACCGATTTGCTCGATTATAGACCGTTTTCATCCCTTTTCGTCCTAAATACCTGATTTACAAACAAAAAAATAAAAACGTGTTAAAACATATTAAAACACTATAATAATACTCGAAAACTACTAAAACCGGTTTGAGAATAAATAGATAAATTTCACATATCAAATACCCCCAAACTAGAAAAACACTCACACTAAAATAAAAAACACAATGAAATAATTAACATAAAAACTAAACACGAATAAAAACACAAACTACCTAAACATAACGACATGCGAGTTTTGAAATTCAACTATACCGACCAAAATATTTTCCCTCAACAGCCTCCAATTATATCGAGTTCAGGAGTAAAACGCACCATGTGGTGTTTTAGAATTTCAACATTTGATAATGGTAAATGACATTTTAGATATTGCTCAAGTGAATGTGCGAAAACTCAATTATACAACCATACAATTACCGGATTGGATTATCTACCAATAAAGTTCATGACTTAAAACCGATAAAGGATTAGGATATCCATATACTTGACGGAGTTCTACTCTCCACTAATGTAGGCTTGAAAATTCAAAAAGATCAATAGCGCTTGGTTCGGTTTTAGGAAAATAGCCAAGGGTATATCAAGAATATAAAATAGGTTAATGTCATTAACTCAACGATACCCAAGGCACAACCCTCAACATACAATTAAGAACTCCGTACTCACTTGTAAAAAAAAAAAAAACTATAATAGGACTATAGTTACATATGCTTGTGTTTTTTTGTTTTTTTTTAAAAACAAATTCGAAACAACCCTCAACATACATTTAAGAACTCTATACTCACTTGTCAAAAGAAACTATAACAAAACTATATTTACATATGTGTGTTTTTTTGTTTTTTTTTTCAACAAACCACACCCCAAACTTATTCGATTTTTACAATATCATGTGTGGTTAAAAACGAAAGAAAAATGACAAGTGAGTATTCGAATACCGAACCAATAAAAAATTCACCTAAAATCCAACCGCTCACTTAAAGTAGCATAAACGAATGCTAACTTGATTCCACTCAAATTGTACCTTCGGTTTAGCGACTTAGGTTTGGAAAAAAATTTATTGTCCAGGGTATTTGTTACGTGTTCAGAATTGAAACGACTTATAGGTTTCAACAAGGTAACGAGGGATAAACATATTACAAGGTAAGCTTCAAAGGCTCAAACGACAAAATGAATGCCTAAATCATGTCTCCCAGACTACCTCGCTTAGGATTTCGCCTCAAGTTTCCCCCAATCAGGTTCTAGAATCCCTTAAATTGTCATGAGTTTGGCTAATGAAAAATCGGCCTCAAATCAATTGGATAACTATACATTGACTCTACATGCTCGTGCAAATTAGGATCCACAATAATTTTACCAAAACGACATGTCAAGCACACATAACACACATGAATGGGCATTACATTTGACCTCGAAAAACAACTAGGGGATAATTTTATTATCGGGTAATGGTCCAGATGAACAAAAATACTCAACACACAAAAACAACAACTAACACAAACATACGACACAAACAAACAAACATACTACACAAACAAACAAACATACATACATGAAAACAATTTAACTTAACTACACAACTAACAATAAGAAAACATATTAACATACTACACATCACCCCCAAACTTAAAACGGACAGTGTCCATAATGTCCCAACATCAAACTCAACAAATAATATGCATTATAGTGACAAAGGGGGTTTTGAACACGGACTTGGGAGGCGAGACAATCTCGTCTCCGAATGAAGTCAGCGGTGATGGATTAATTTATTTGAGACCTTGAGTTTCCTCCCAAAAAGTGTTTGGTTTATTGTCCTCGGCCTGACACAGAGAACGACTCTTCAAAGAGCGGCTTCCGCCCATAATATGTGTCATACAACACAGCGTATGGGTCTTCGTTCATAACGCCCTCAAGCTTGACGAGATTTGACATTATTTGGCTCGTGCTCCCAAAGAAACATTTAGTATTGAAACCAAATGTAAAAGAGGTGAACAAATCAGCTTATCTAAGAAACATTTGGTATTGAAACTAAGTGTAAATGAGTTGAGCAGATAAGCTTGCTCGTAGAAACATTTAGCACTAAAACTAAGTATAACTGAGCTGAGTGTAAACAATACAGACTTATTAATCACCAAATAAGCTCATACAATGACTCCATCAAATATGAGATGCTCGTCTTCAAAACATTACTTATTCAGTCAAAGTTAAAATCCAGTCACACGTTCAAGTCTACACTAACTCCATGGTAAGTATTGATAAGTTCAAGACTAGAAAAGAACAATATCTTGAGAAGGATGTTATAGAACAAGACGAAAGAAAAATTCTCATTGGAAGAATTCATGTGATGGTAAAATCTGATTTATCTTGATTTAGTGGCTTTGCATACTGTGAATACAAGTTCGTGTTCAAACATCTTGTTTATTCTAGTCAAAAGTCTATGTTGGTTTATAACTAGCTTCTTATACTACCAAGTTATGAAGGAGGGCAGATAGAAAAAAAAAAAACGAATAACACAACAGTAACACAAACATAAATAAACACTAGAATAGATACTAGGACCCACATTTTTGTATTAATAAAAGAAAGATGGGGCACATAAAAATAAAAAAAAAAAAAAAAAAAAAAAAAAAAAAAACAGAAGACTGTTCATAATATAAAAAAAGAAGAAAAAGAACATAAAACTGTTCACTAAAAAAAAATAAAAAAATAAGAATTCTTAAACTTCTTCTAGGAAATCGGGGCTGAGTTAGTGGCATTAATTCGACCAAGGAGAACGAAGGAGACCTAGCCCTTCAATATCTGAGTTGGAATGGTAGAAGTCATGCTCTTCGTACCGGTTAGTCTTGCGGACCAACTCTCGGATCTTTGCCTTCTCCTCCTCGTTCTTCTCTTAGAGCTTATTTCGTTTCTCTTTCATCTGATTGACATACTCCTTATGGAAATGCATGTGACCAGACAGCTCACGAACCTCCCTCTCTGACCTCTTCAATTGGTCCCTGAGTTCTTAGAGCTACGAGATGGCACGGAAGTGAGCAGTCTCTATGGCGTAGAAGACGGTGCAATCATCCTCAAGGGCTCTGAGACGATGATGCAAGAGGGTCTTTGCCATTGTCATTAAGACGCGAAAGTTCTTACCCAGCTCAATCTTCTATTGCCTCTCATTTTGTATGGCCTCAAAGTAGGAGGATGGGAACGGCGATGATATTGTTGGAAGGAGAAATGGATGAGAGAGAGAAAGAAGAAAAGACTTTGTGGAAATCCAAACAGAGAAGTATAAAGCGGGTGTGAAACCTCATGCATGGTTTTGCTTTAAATAGTCAAACCAATTAAGAGAAAAGTAAGAAAGAAGTGTAAACGAATTGTAAAAATATGCATTTATTACTAAGTGACGTGCGTTAACGGGAGACGTACTGTAATCATGATAGTATATTTCCAATACTAATTGGCGGCTACTGTTTAAACATGTCATAATTACAAAAATGTATCATCATTACAAAAAAAAAAAAAAAAAAAAAAAAAAAAAAAAAAAAAACAAAAAAAAAAAAAAACAAAAAAAAAAAACAAACAAAAATTACAAGTATTAAAAATTGAAAAGACAATAGTCAAATCAGGGTATGGCACTCTCGTCTGCGACGTCTGGTTAGCCAAAGATCTGAAGACTAGCAAGAGCAAGGGCAGCATCACTAGGCAAAACTTGGACTTGATTATTATCTGTTGGTTGATCTGAGGACTGCAGCGTTGGAGAAAGAACTAGATCAGAGATAAGTTGGCCAAAAGAGCTTGGATCTGAGCTGGTTGTAGACACCTTAGTCGCTAATGTGAAGATTTCTAAAAGAGGCACTTCACTTTTGACAATGTCTGCGAACCACGGAAGTTTTGCCTCAATGTTGAAGAGTTGCTCATCCGAGAAAACTTCTGTAATACATAAGTCATCACCGATATCTTCTAGCTCTGGTCGTGAAAGATGATCTGCAACAACGTTCTCACTTCCGTTCTTGTTGTGAATCTCTACGTCAAACTCTTGAGAATCCACTGAATCAAACAAGGTTTTGCATCCTTGTTAGCAAGCAAGTATTGGATGGCTGCGTGGTTCGTATTGATGATCACCTCGGATCCGATAATGTACGATCGAAACTTGTAACAAGCAAAGACCACTGCCAACACTTTTTTCTCTATAGTGATGTAATTCTCCTGTGCATAATTCAGAGTTTTTCTTGCATAGTAAATGGACCGAAAGATTTTCTCCTTCTATTGGCCCAAAATTGGTCCAACTGTATAGTCATTGGTATCACACATAATCTCAAACGGTTCATTCCAATCAGGTGCGACCATTATAGGAGTCGAAATTAATTTTTCCTTCATCGCATTAAACACCTTCAAACCAGGATCATCAAAATCGAATGGAGCGGATTTTTCAAGTAAATTGCACAACGGCCTCACGATCTTTGAGAAATCCTTGATAAATATCCGGTAGAAGCCGTCGTGGCCTAGAAAACTCTGTACCCCCCTTTACATTGATCAGTAGAGGAAGTTTCTTAATTGTCTCAATCTTCGCTCAATCCACCTCAAGTCCTTTGGAAGAAACCTGATGACCTAAGACGATGCCCTCCTTGACCATAAAGTGACATTTCTCCCAATTGAGAATAAGATTATTCTCCTCACATCGCTTTAACACAAGTGATAGATTGTGGAGGCAATGATAAAAAAATGAACCAAAAATTGAGAAATCGTCCTAAATACCTCCATAATATCTTTCACCATATCTGAGAAGATCGCTATCATACACTGTTGAAAAGTCGCTGGAGCATTTCATAGTCCAAAAGGCATACGACGGTACACAAAAGTACCATACGAGCAAGTGAACGTAGTCTTTTCTTGATCCTCCGGTGCAATGACTATTTGATTATAGCCTGAATACCCGTCAAGAAAACAACAGTAGTCATAACCGGCTAACCAGTCCAACATTTGATCGATGAACGGAAGGGGAAAATGATATTTCCTTGTGGCCTTATTCAACTTCCGATAATCAATACACACTCTTTATCCCGTGACAGTCCTTATGGGAATAAGATCATTATTCTCGTTTTTCACCACGGTTGTGCCACCTTTCTTTGGTACTACTTGCATGAGACTTACCTACGTACTGTCCAATATTACATAAATTATCCTGGAATTCAACAATTTGAGAACTTCGGCTCAAGCAACTTCCTTCATTGCCGGGTTAAGCCTTATTTGATGTTCAATTGAGGGTTCATAGGAGTCCTCCGTAAGAATTTTGTGCACACAAATGGTTGGGCTTATCCCCTTTATGTCGAAAATAGACCTAGCAAAAGCGAATTTGTGCTTCTTTAAAACAAGGAGCAACTTCTCTTCCTCTTCTTGACTCAAGGATGAGAAAATAATCACCGGATTGGTAGAGTTTTTTCCCAAAAATGCATACCGAAGGTACTCTAGTAATTTCTTGAGAACCAACCCACCGTGAGGTGAATTTGAGGAGTTGAGTGAACTCTCATTTCCCTCAAGTGTCTCCACTTGAGCCGAATTGACCGTGTCACTAGGTAAAACTTCGAGAGATAAAACACAGTCCACTATACCTTCTTCTTTGGTAGACCTATTCTCACCAAAATCCACCATAGATATGGATTTTGTCAGACTATACTCCAACGGATCTTGGTTCACAATCTCTTGAAAGAACTCTTTAACACGTGTCCACCACCTCCACCCGATTACACGTCTAGCTTTTTTCTAGAAACTTCATGATGTTGAAGATGTTGAAATTCACTTTATCTTCGTTGACCCTTAAGGTTAGATTCCCATTATTCACATCGATTAACATCTTTCCGGTTATGAGAAAAGGCCTCCCAAGAATGATGGGAATTTCTCGGGCTTCTTCCGTGTCCAATACAACAAAATCGACTGGAAAAATAAATTTATCTACCTTCACTAGCACATATTCAATAATGCCCTCTGGATAGGTCACAAAGCGATTTGCCATTTGTAGAGAAATAGTAGTGGGCTTTACTTCTCCAAGCTCCAACTTCTGAAAAACCAATGACGGCATAAGATTGATACTCACTCCAAGGTCGCAAAGTGTCTTCTCAAAATGAGAACTTCCAATAATACATGGGATGGTGAAGCCTCCGGGATTTTTCAGTTTTTCTGGTAATTTTCGTTGAAGAATCGCACTACGTTCTTCCTTGAGCAATACGGTTTCGTATTCCTCCAACTTCTTTTTCTTTGCCATGATGTCTTTCAAGAATTTCCCATAATTGGGCATTTGCTCAAATGCATCCGCGAAATGAAGGGTGATGTGGATTTTCTTGAAGATCTTAAGAAACTTAGCAAATTGGCTATCCAGCTTCTTACTTTGAAATCGTTATGGATACGGTAATGGAGGTATGATCATGGGAGGGTTGTCCGAGAACGAGATAGAACCTAAAGTTGCCTTTGGAACTTCTTTTTTCTTCTCAGCAAAACTGGCTTCTTTTTCACAACTAACTTTCTCCTTGGACTCGTCCTTCTGTGGCTTTATTGCTTCAATTTCCTTCCTACTTCCCAAGGTGATAGCTTTGCAATCCCTTGGGTTAGTTTCTGTATCACTTGGGAACTTGCCTGAGGGTTACCCCTTGATGGCACTAGCGAGCTGACCAATTTGCATCTCGAGAGACTTCACGGTGGTGTTGGTATTGGTGCAAGTTGTCTCAATGTTGTTAAGACGAGTCTCATGTTTATTGAGATGATTATGCATTTCTCTCATGATATTTTGAGTCTTACTCATGAATGAACTGAACATTTCTTCTAATGGTGGCTTATATTTGTCCATCAATTGTTGTTGCAAGGGACGCCTCGGCTGTTGCAGAGGAAAACTCTATGGTTGCAAAGGATACCTGGGAGGAGGTCGCAAGGAATTATGGATATTCACATAAGAAAAAGTTTCGTGATTCCGAATCCCGGGATGATAGAGTTGGGATATTATTTCCAGGCCTAAAGGTATAGGCCCGGTTATCATTCTCCGGTTGGGAAACACTAGCAATATTCTCCATCTCTTGACTTGATGAGACATCCTTGGTGGTGAAAATTGCAAGTTGTTCTGTGAGTTTCAAAACTTGGGCCGACAAGGTAGCTAGAAGATCAACTTCATGAATACCGGCTACCTTTTGTCCCATACTGCGCTCATCAGTCCATTGAAACTTATTGGCCTTCATCTCCTCCAATAGCGCTTGAGTTTCCTCAGGAGTTTTAGATAATAGAGAACCTCTAGATGTGGCATCCACAATTGTTTTCGTCTGTCCATCCAAGCCGTGGTAGAAGAGTTTGTTTTAAAACCAATCTTGATACCCATGTTGGGGAAATTTTCTCAATAGGTCCTTAAACCGCTCCTATACCTCAAATAGTGGCACATAATCTCTTTGGCGAAATTGTGCGATTTCACCTCTCAATTGTGAAGTCTTCGATGTGAAAAGAACTTAGTGAGAAACTTTTGGGGTAAGTCCTCCCAAGTAGAGATATTCCTTGGTTGCACAAATTGGAACCAACCTCTAGCTCGATCTCAAAGAGAAAATGGGAATAGCCTTAGCCGAATTATATCGTTCGAGACTCCATTAATCTTCACGGTGTCGCATGTTGGTTCTATTGAACAATGTTGATCAGGGCGGGTTTCAACTCAAAATTGTTGGCATGAATTGGTTGCTTCTGGATCCCCAAATAATTATCATTCACAATGGGTCTGAAATAATCCCGAAGAACCCATTGTTGTTGTGGTGGTGCTTAAGGCACCGGCGGTTGTTCTGATGTGGAAACTGTTATTAAGATTGGTTGTTAATCAATGTGTTTGTATATAATGTAGCTGACACATATTCAGTAGATATCAGCGTATGTCAAACATTTTACATTGGCAATGTTTGTATGTGCAGAAACAATGTGTTTCTATATATACTGCTCTTATTTAGATTGGTTGTTAATCAGTGTGTTTGTATATATACTGCTCTTATTAATTGTTCACATTGGCAGTATTTGTATGTCCATAAACAGCGTATGTCAAACATTTCAGTAAGCATTTTAGTAGATATCTACTCATATTTACACATCCTGTTAAACATTTCAGTAGATACCTAAACAACTTATTTGAAACATTTGAGTAGATATCTACTGAAGCTGACACATATTCAGTGGACATCTACTGAAAAATACTAGTATTGGGATCAAATCAAAGCATTTACTAGAATACATTTCTATGTGGATACATAAACAGCATATTTGGTGCCTAAGGCCCCGTTTGGTTAGTGTTCCCAACCAAACCCAATCCAACCCAACCCAAAAATTTTGAGTTTGATTTTTGGGAACGCGTTTGGCAAACATAAAACTCAACTCAACCCAACCCAAAAAATAGGAATTGATTCTCAAAATCCTAAAGAAACCAAAAACAAAAAAAAAAAGTTGTTTCTTTTTGTGCCCAAAAAATTCAACCCAAAGTTCTCAACTTCCGACTTCATCTGCCGGTCGACCACCACCACCCGCCGCCGTCTACCGCTGTTGGCCACCGTCTACCGCCCTCGGCCACCGTCTGCGCTGTCGGCCACCTCGCCGCTGCTTGCCACCGCCACCGCCGTCCGGCCGCCACCAAACAAAAAAAAAAAATAGTTTTAGAATAAAATCGTTACCAAACACATTCTGTTCTCAGCACAAAATAAAAATTGTCGTTACCAAACATAATTCTATTCCCAAAATTCTCAACCCAACCCAACCCAACCCATTCCAGTTGGGTTCAGAAAAGTGGAAACACTAACCAAACGCCACCTAAACAGTCTGTTTGAAACAGTTAAGTAGATATCTACTGAAGAAGACACACATTCAATGGATATGTACTGAAACTGAAGGATATCTACTGAAAAAGATTGAAAATAGCGTCTATTACTTGGGAAGATCTTAATGTATTGGGATCAACAAAGCATTTGAGACTCAATTGGAGAAAACAAAGCATTTACCAGAATACATTTTCTATGTGGATACATAAACAACATATTTGGTCTCTAAACAACCTATTTGAAACAGTTCAGTAGATATCTACTGAAGCTAAAACATTTGAGTAGATATCTATTGAAACTGACTGATATTTACTGAAATATACTCAAAATGGCGTATATTACTTGGGAAGATCCTCAGGTATTGGGATAAAATCAAAGCATTTGAAATTCAATTGGAGAAAACAAAGCATTTACCAGAATACATTTCTATGTGGATACATATATAACATATTTGGTGCCTAAACAACCTGTTTGAAACAGTTCAGTAGATATCTACTGAAGCTGACACATATTCAGTGGATATCTACTGAAACTGAGTGATATCTACTGAAAAATACTGAATATAGTACTTGGGAAGATCCTCATGTATTGGGATCAAATCAAAGCATGTAAGGCTCAATTGGAGAAAACAAAGCATTTACCAGAATACATTTTCTATGTGAATACATATACAGCATATTTGGTGCCTAACAGCCTGTTGGAAACATTTCAGTAGACATCTTTTGAACAGAATGATTTGGTACATGAAACAGCATATTTCAAAATTCCTTGACCATATATATGATGAAAAACAGAATATATTAAAATTTCAGTAGACATCTATTGAAAAAATACATCTTCACCATATATAGCATGTATGCAACAACATATATTAAAATTCTAATACACATCTACTGAAAAAATACACATCGTTGTTGGATCTGGACAAAAAATATACAGCCTTGCAAAATATACATTGCAGCCTTGCAAAAATATATAACCATGCAAAAATATACATTGCAAAAATCTGAAAAAATATACAGTGTGTGATAGGTGTGAAAAATCTATCTATTTTTAAACCGAATTTGTTTGTTTTCAAGCGTTTTAGTTATATTTAATTGTGTTTTAGTGTAGAATAGGGAAAGGACGTCAAAGGGCGAGAAACAAGTGAAAACGGTGGAGAAATGGTGAATAAAATGTGCAAAACAGGGTTTCGGTAAATGAAGATCATCGCCTAGGCGGAAAAGAGGCAGAATTTTGGAGTGCTAAAGGGCTGAACCACCGCTTAGGCGAGAAAACCACCACCTAGGCGAGAAAACGACAGATTGTTATGCCAGCATGCACCGCCTAAGCGGAAAAACCACCGCTTAGGCGAAGTTACCAACAGAAGCTTAACCGACTTAAAGTCACCACCTAAGCGGTGACACTCTGCACAAAAATTTCTATTTTCAGATATTTTGAAGATATTTCCAAACCTTACCTATTTAACCATTTTCTCCACCAAACCTCAAAAAGCCTTAGACGTGAGAGGCGGCTCCGGTTGACATCTTGAGAGCTCTCCTTCCACCTTAGTGAGGTTTAGGTAATTTAGGAAGTATATTAGATTAGTTTAGGAAGTGTTCTTGGCCAACCCTTAAAGAGCTAGAAAAGGAAGTTCATCAATGGAGAAGAGGAAGCTCGGGAGGATTGTTCTTTGGCGAAAGTGGACTACTCCACTTTGAGATTTGGCTTTTATTTCCTTGTTTCCATCTTTGTATTTAATGTTTAATGTTGATATTGATGATCTCCTCTTGATTTAATGTTGTATTGGCTAAGAACATGTTAGTGTAATTTAGAGATTAGTTAGGGAAAGGTGTAGTTGTGTAAATACTCGTTTGATTTAATATACATTTCTTTAACGGTTGTTGCTTTTAAGTCCGATTGTGTTTATCATTTGATGACGATCTTAATATGCTTGTAACAGTATTAGAGTTGGATTTGAGAATCTAGGGTTTGACACTCGGGAGAGGTAACCTTGGATTTGGACTAGGGTAAACACATCGTTACGACGTAACGACCCGGGAGGGCGTTAGTTAGTGTGCAATCGATGACATTGGGTGAAGAATAACGTGGCCTATAGTCGTTAAGACATTAAAGAGGACCTCTTCGTCGACACGAAGTCGCGTATTCCCCCATCTTACACTCGGAAGAGGTGGCGGAGAAGTTTACGAATCGAGATTGTCGGATACCTAAACTCTGTTATTGTTAACCGAACAAAATCAAACGTGTATTAAGTGAATGAAATCAATCCCTAATTAATCAACCTAGTTAGAATTAACCCACTAATCGTAGTTTAGTTTAGTTTAATTTCAATTCACGTCTTCCGTCGTCAAGATAACACGAGACTACGTCAATTGCAGTATTCAATTCACTTATTCACACTTTTCTCTGTGGGAACGATATCCGATCTTCAAAGATCCACTATATTAAAACTTTAGACCTCGTATACTTGCGAGCGTAAGTAGGCGTGCACAATTCCGCCCCTACCAGTATGCAACCTGTTCTTCAAATTGCAGCCTTGCACGTCTTCCAATTGTGGTTCGCATATTTCTTGCACTGACTACACCGAATTTGCTTTACTTTTTCCCCTTTTGATGCAATCCACTTTTTCTTTGGATGCCCAGCTGGTCAGCGTGTTTGCGGCGGTAACATAATATCTGTTGCGCTGTCATAAACTGGTCTTCCAATTGTAGGGACAGATAAAATACCCTCCAAATACGTACTACGATACAAATCAACACTGAAGAAATCTTCAACATAGTCATACAAATTCCCCCCCCGATTTTTGAATGGCAGCATAAGTATGTGCACACGGGAAACCTTTCAATTGCCATTGGAAACATGAAAAAGTACGATTAACAATATCCACTGAGACTGATGGGTGGCAATGCTCTTCAAATTTCCCTTCAGAGCATAAACCCACCAACCACGTCCTACCGCTTTCAACATATTCTAATAACTTCTTATCCTAAAACGGGCAAATGACACCAGACATCTTATTCGAAAGAAGTCTTCTACTCGATATGCGGTCCATGAGTTGTACTCTAATCGTATCAATGCATTCCATTATAGGGAGGTGTCGGGCTTTAACAATCCAAGAGTTAAACGATTCGGCAAGATTTGAATACATCTCGTCGTATCGTTGTCCAACAAAAAATGCATTAGCCCAATTCTCAGGAGGTAACTCATTCAAGAATGAAATAACCCTTGGCCTGCCTTCAACAATAAGTCTATTTCTATGAATGGCAAACCCCTCAACGGTTGGTGCAAACGCACACTAATCAAGTCTATGAAGCATTTTTTTTTCCAGGACATTATCCCTCCCACTTAGTTTATCTCTTAGGTTACACTTCAAATGATGTAAACAAAATTCATGGGCAGAGTTCGGGAAGACAGTACATACAGCTTGAATCAAACCTGGTTATCGATCAGAAATGAAAGTAATGCGCCGCTCATTAGAAACAATAATTGACAATTGTTGTGCAAACCACATCCAATTGTCGTCGTTCTCCGCATTGACAATAGCAAAAGCCAATGGAAACATTCTTGAACATGTAAAAATCATAATACAGCTTGTTTGGTGCCTAAATAAAGCATTTAGCAGAATACATTTTCTATGTGGATACATAAACAACATATTTAGTGCCTAAACAGCCTGTTTGAAACAGTTCAGTAGATATTTACTGAAGAAGACACATATTCAGTGGATATCTACTGAAATTGAATGATATCTACTGAAAAAGACTGAAAATGGCGTATATTACTTGGGAAGATCCTAATGTATTGGGATCAAATCAAAGCATTTGAGACTCAATTGGAGAAAACAAAGCATTTACCAGAATACATTTTCTATGTGGATACATAAACAACATATTTGGTGTCTAAACAGCCTATTTGAAACAGTTCAGTAGATATCTACTGAAGCTGAAACATTTGAGTAGATATCTATTGAAACTTACTGATATCTACTGAAATATACTCAAAATGGGGTATATTACTTGGGAAGATCCTCACGTATTGGGATCAAATCAAAGCATTTGAGACTCAATTGGAGAAAACAAAGCATTTACCAGAATACATTTTTATGTGGATACATATATAAAATACTTAGTGCCTAAACAGCCTGTTTGAAACAATTCAGTAGATATCTACTGAAGCTGACACATATTCAGTGGATATCTACTGAAACTGAGTGATATCTACTGAAAAATACTGAATATAGTACTCATGTATTGGGATCAAATCAAAGCACGTGAGGCTCAATTGGAGAAAACAAAGCATTTACCAGAATACATTTTTTATGTGGATACATATACAGCATATTTGGTGCCTAACAGTCTGTTGGAAACATTTAAGTAGATATCTTCCGAACATAATTATTTGGTACATGAAACAGCATATTTCAAAATTCCTTTACCATATATATGATGAAAAACAGCATATATTAAAATTTCAGTAGACATCTATTTAAAAAATACATCTTCACCATATATAGCATGTATACAACAACATATATTAAAATTCCAGTACACATCGACTAAAAAAATACACATCGTTGTTGGATATCTAGACAAAAAATATACAGCCTTGCAAAAATATACATTGCAGCCTTGCAAAAATATACAGCCACACAAAAATATAAATTGCAAAAATCTGAAAAATATACAGTGTGCAACCTGTTCTTCAAATTGCAGCCTTGCACGTCTTCCGATTGTGGTTTCGCATATTGCTTGCACTGACTACACCGAATTTGTTTTACTTTTTCCCCTTTTGATGGAATCCGCTCTTTCTTTGGACGCCCAGCTGGTCGGCGTGTTTGCGGCGGTAACATAATATCTGTTGTGCTGTTATAAACTGGTCCTCCAATTGTAGGGATAGACAAAATACCCTCCAAATACGTACTACGATACAAATCAACACTGAAGAAATCTTCAACATAGTCATACAAATTCCCCCCCGATTTTTGAATGGCGGCGTAAGCATGTGCACATGGGACACCTTTCAATTGCCATTAGAAACATGAACAAGTACGATTAACAATATCCACTGAGACTGATGGGTGGCAATGCTCTTCAAATTTCCCTTCAGAGCATAAACCCATGAACCACGTCCTACCGCTCTCAACATATTCTAATAACTTCTTATCCCAAAACGGCCAAATAATACCAGACATCTTATTCGAAAGAAGTCTTCTACTCGATATGTGGTCCATGAGCTGTACTCTAATCGTATCAATGCATTCCATTATGGGGAGGTGTCGGGCTTTAACAATCCAAGCGTTAAACGATTCGGCAAGATTTGAATACATCTCGCCGTATCGTTGTCCAACAAAAAAGGCATTAGCCCAATTCTCAGGAGGTAACTCATTCAAGAATGAAATAACTCTTGGCCCGCCTTCAACAATAAGTCTATTTCTATGAATGGCAAACCCCTCAACGGTTGGTGCAAACGCACACTAATAAAGTCTATCAAGCATACTTTTTTTCCAGCACATTATCCCTCCCACTTAGTTTATCTCTTAGGTTACACTTCAAATGATGTAAACAAAATGCATGGGGGGAGTTCGGGAAGACAGTACGTACAACTTGAATCAAACCTGGTTGTCGATCGGAAATGAAAGTAATGTGCCGCTCATTAGAAACAATAATTGACAATTATTGTGCAAACCACATCCAATTGTCGTCGTTCTCCGCATTAACAATAGCAAAAGCCAATGGAAACATTCCTGAACATGTAAAAATCATAATACAGCTTGTTTGGTGCTTAAATAAAGCATTTAGCAGAATACATTTTCTATGTGGATACATAAACAACATATTTGGTGCCTAAACAGCTTGTTTGAAACAATTCAGTAGATATTTACTGAAGAAGACACATATTCAGCGGATATCTACTGAAACTGAATGATATCTACTGAAAAAGACTGAAAATGACATATATTACTTGGGAAGATCCTAATGTATTGGGATCAAATCAAAGCATTTGAGACTCAATTGGAGAAAACAAAGCATTTACCAGAATACATTTTCTATGTGGATACATAAACAACATATTTGGTGTCTAAACAGCCTATTTGAAACATTTCAGTAGATATCTACTGAAGCTGAAACATTTGAGTAGATATCTATTGAAACTGACTGATATCTACTGAAAGATACTCAAAATAGCGTATATTACTTGGGAAGATCCTCAGGTATTATGATCAAATCAAAGCATTTGAGACTCAATTGGCGAAGACAAAGTATTTACCAGAATACATTTCTATGTGGATACACATAAACAGCATATTTGGTGCCAAAACAGCCTGTTTGAAACATTTCAGTCGATATCTACTGAAGCTGACACTTATTCAGTGGATATCTACTGAAACTGACTGATAGCTACTGAAATATACTCAAAATGGCGTATATTACTTGGGAAGATGTTCAGGTATTGGGATCAAATCAAAGCATTTGAGACTCAATTAGAGAAGACAAAACATTTACCAGAATACATTTCTATGTGGATACACATAAACAACATATTTGGTGCCAAAACAACCTGTTTGAAATATTTCAGTAGATATCTACTGAAGCTGACACTTATTCAGTGGATATCTACTAAAACTGACTAATATCTACTGAAATATACTCAAAATGACGTATATTACTTGGGAAGATCCTCAGGTATTGGGATCTAATCAAAGCATTTGAGATTCAATTGGAGAAAACAAAGCATTTACCAGAATACATTTCTATGTGGATACATATACAACATATTTGGTGCCTAAACAGCCTGTTTGAAACAGTTCAGTAAATATCTACTGAAGCTGACACGTATTATGTGGATATCTACTGAAACTGAGTGATATCTACTAAAAAATACTCAAAATGGCATATAGTACTTGGGATGATCTTCATGTATTGGGATCAAATCAAAGCATTCGAGACTTAATTGGAGAAAACAAAGCATTCACCATAACATGTAAAAATCGGAAAACATTCAAGCTGAAAACACAATAAACATCATTAAAAACATAAACAAAAGCTGCAACCGAAAAATAAAACGTAATATAACCTTCATTCTCGTCCTTCGCAGACGCAACAAGCAACGTTCCCTTATACCGACTCTTGAGGAACGTTCTATCCATAAACAACATAGGCCGACAAAACTTGAAGCCTTCAATGCACGCATTAAAGGACACAAAAATTCTCTTAAAATGACCAGACTCTTGGTCATACTCCGAAGAAAAGTGGTTGCCTGGGTTTGTCAACTGGCAAATACTAATATACCATCTCAATAAGTCTTATGATGCCATATAATCACCAAATAATAAATTCCGAGCCTTCTCTACCCCTATCCATGCATGATTGTTTGTTATTTCTAATCCATACGTGTTCTTGAAATCAGAAACAATATCAACAGGACATTTTAGTGGATTTCCACGAATCTCAACTGTCAACTCACTTGCAATGACATCGGAACTCATCCTTTCATTTTTGCATGACCGAAATGATGCACCAAAAGTATGTACGTTATCCAACTTTCTGATTAAAAAAATCCCAGTAATAGTGTCAACTCTAGCATGGACATTCCACTTACAGGAAGTCAAATCCCTATGACAGCATGCAGTAGTGACTCGAACACTGTCATTCTTCAAATAATCGAAATGAAACCCAACCTCAATTGAATACTTGACTAGATCACTATGAAATTGATCTGCTCCCCCATCAAATTATTGACCCACCTCTCTAATAAGGGTGGACCACGACTTAGAACGGTGATTTGTTGCATGGTTGACACAATAAGACCCAAGAAAATATATCATTTCATCATGTGGGGGGGTATGACATCTCTCATCATCTTCTCCCCTGCCTCTACAACTTTTATCGACAATCTATTTCACAACAACGTTCAAGTATCCCAAATTTAACAACTTCACTAACTCTAATAAAGTTGAAAAGTCTTGTTGATAATTCAAAATACAGTTTGACTGTCCCACGATTGAATATGATATGCGCAATGTGTTACGTTGCAACACATTCCATTGCTCAATCAACTTATCAACTAACATATCATATGTATATCTTTCATCATCAATTTTTATCAAACACGTTTTTTCATCGTACGTACACACCATGATTAATGCTCCCATTGTCAAAAACAAAACAACAAATTCATAAAATAAAAACATAATATTACATTCAGTAAAAACATCTGTTCAAAAAAATGTATTTGTATACAAACAACATAATTCGAAATATAAGTAGATATCTACTGAGAAATACACATCCTTAGTGGATATCTTCTGAACAGAACCTCAGTTGACAAACATGAAACAGTGGCAGATTATTTATTCATGATTTCAGTTGACAAACATGAAACATGAAACTTAGTTTATCTATTGCGAACATAACATAACCCCAGTTACAAAACAGAACCCCATGCAAAAACTGAACAGACCCCCATGCATAAACTGCAAATGAAATGTGGCACGAAAAATAGAAACGAATGACAGAAACAAAGAAATATGGAATCCGAACACTCGGAACAACTAGAAACGAATAACAGAAACGAAACGAGCACTCACCAGTAGAATCCGAAGTCATAGGGCAATCCGAAGTTGAAAATTACTCAGCCAAACAAAGAATACATTTATGCCAAATCAACCCTCCGAATTCGTAGCTGTAATCCGAAGTCGAAAATCACCTTACATTTTATGGCTAAAATTTTGATTACAAATCTGACATTGATCGCTTTCTTAGCTTTCTAAGACAACTGATATATAGCTGTGAAAATCACTTTGCATTTTACCTCACCTTGCATTTTACCGCAAAAACTTTGATTACAAATCTGACATTGATCACTTTAGAGAGCTGATGTATAGCTGGCTGCTGCTCTACTATCACTTCTTACTTCTTACTTCTTATTTCCCTATAAATAATGGTAAGGGCAAAAATGGAATGAAAATACCAATTGCCAACTAAGCATGAGACTTTTCAAGTCAAAAAACTCAAAATGGGACTTTTCACAACACTACATGCCACCTAGGACTTAAAAAGTTGTCTAACTAGGAAATGGGATCTTTGGAGCAAAAACCCTAAATTGTATTATGAGAAGTCAACCATCTAAGCATATGGATCACAAATCGAAAAGAAAACAATGGTGGAGCGATAAAATTAAATAGAAATTCAACTGAAATTCCTATCGTCATATTATTATTAAATATATTCAAATAAATTTTTGGTGTCGATCGATTTAATACTAAATTTTAAATTCGTTCGACGGCGACAAATAATCAATAATTCGTTTTATAAAAATATTTTAATTTATAATACGTCAACGATAATTATAATTATTGAATTTATAGGTTATCGATTTATCGAATTGATTTTTACAACGGTGAATTATAAATACAACTATTATAATTTTAAATAAAAATTCAACTAAAATTTGTCTCAATTTCCCTCTTGTCGGCCCTACAATCAAAACTATGAGGTTGTGAGTCAACGCTCAGTAGAACTCTAACCTCTCTAATACGTGCACTCAATTAATATAACAAATAAACATTTTCACATGATTTTCACATAATCATAATTATTTCATAAAATTTAACAGTTAAAATTTCACAACAATAATAATATAAATCACACGATAGGAATAATTGAATACATATATTAAAAGAGTTAAAAATTATACCTGAAATCCGAAGTCAAAATCCGAACCGAAATCGGAACACTAAAAAAGGGCTCAAAATCTCACGTATAAATTAATTGTGCGAATGGTTAGATGGAGATCATGGTTTTTTTTGTTTTTTTTTTTCTTTTGACTGTCCTCCCCAATATGGTCATCCCTTTCTCTATATATGTGATATGTTTATTCTTATCACTATTATTATTGTCCATGTAGGGTAGGGATCCACGTGTAACTTCTCCCATCTTAATATCATACAACTTGTATATATATATAGGTGAGTGGAAAATATGTGGCCGTTCATTTTTTTTTATTTTTTTTTTCATGGCCAAAATTACTTCCTTAATTGGTAAGATTTTGAGAAATTACACGTAGTACCCCATAATTATAAAATAATTTATATTAAACCCAATAATTATATTTAACTCCCTAAAATTATCAAATATTATTTATACCATAAATTTACAAAATAGTCCCAAAAATATTAAACTTGTACAAATAATATTTTTCAAAAATATAAATTTTCGAAGTATTACATAGAATGCCTTCAAGTTGGCATTTGTCGGTACATCAGTAATTAGGTTGCAAGCCTTGACACTTAAGTTTGAAACTTATAAGATGTCTCCCAAAACAAAGATGGTTGAGCATCTTCGAGAAATGTCGGCTATGATACACGACCTAAAGGTAGTTGGTAACAATTTATCTGATGAGCAACAGATCCTTATTGCGCTTAGCTCTTTGCCTGATTCTTGGGACCAAATGAAGCTCACAATGGCGCACAATGAAATTATCAAAACTTTTACCCAATTACAATGTCATTTGGAATTGGAGGAAGACAGATCGGAAGCACAAGGTAATACCTCTATGTTTGTCACTGAATCTAGCAATCGCCAGACATTTGGGTTCAAGCAAAAATGGCAGGACAAAGCACGACAGGGAGGAATAAGAGGATCTGCTTATAAAAAGATAAAGGGCATAAAGTGTAAAAAAGGCAAGTGTGGAGGAAAGAAGGACAAGTCTAAGCTGAAGTGTTACAACTGTGATAAACTTGGTCATTTTTCTCGTGAATGCATTGAGCCGAAGAAGATACAGACCAACTCTATCTTTCAAAATGACGCATATGTGTGCAGTCATGTCTTGGTTGCTCATTTATTTCCTAATTGGGTTATAAATACTGGAGCAACAAGACACGTCACAAAAGATCGAGTATGGTTCATTGAGTATCGTAGAATTCTAATTGGGAGTTAATGTATTTACACAGGGAATAGCACTAGTGAAGATGTAATAGGAATTGTAACCTATCAATTAAAGATACGTTATGGATGCAACTTGCTTTTCTATGATGTTCTCTATGCTCCTGAAGTTCGACGAAACTTGATGTCTGTTACAGCATGGCCGGACTAAGTTTTTCTTTCAATTTCACTATAGACTCTATTTAATTTAATTTAGACTCCATGTTTTATGGTAGTAGACACATAGTATATGGATTTTATGTCCCATTATTGATGATTGTGTTGTGATACATATTTAACTTCTAGTAACAATAATTTTATTACATCTACATCTATCGTAGGACAAGCAAGACTTGGTTATATTGGGAAAGAAAGATTGATAAGGTTAGCTCGAGAAGGATTTTTAGGTCCACTCTCTAGAGTTAACTTACCTGTCTGTAAATCTTGTTTGGCTAGAAATGCCACAAGAAAGCCTTTTGGTAAGGCTAGAAGGGCTACATTTCCCTTAGAGTTAGTCCATTATGACATTTTCAGACCTATGAATATTACAGAACGACATGGTGCTAATTATTTTATCACATTCATTAATGATTACTCACATTTTGGTTATGTTTATCTCATTTCTCACAAATCAGGGACATTAGATTATTTCCAAAGATTTATTCATTTAGTTGAGAATCAAAGAGGTAAAAATCTTAAGATTTTACGTACTAACCGAGGACATGAGTATTTGTCTGAACAATTCAAGGATTTATGTGATAATAGAGTTAAGTCAATAATGGCACACACTAATCTAACAATCAGTTTCTGGGGAGATACTTTATTGACAGCAACCTATATCCTTAATAGAGTGTCCTCCAATTCAGTACCATCTACAACATATGAGTTATGAACTAGTTTCAAACCACAAGTAGTACACTTGTGACCATGGGGATCTGTAGGTTATATTCGTGTTACATCACATGCACAGTGAAAATTGGGTCCTAGAACTCAAAAGCGCACATTCATTAGATACCATGATCACTCCAAATAATATGTGATTTACATGAATGTTTTGATGGTGTACTGACTGAGATTGAGTCACACGATATTGAATTTATGAAAAATGAGTTTCCAAGCAGAGGTGAATTAAGAGGTAGTAAAGAACTTTATGAGTTGAATGAGTCAAATGATAATTTTACACCATCACTCGGTGAGGGTAGAGAAATTAATCCTCGTCCTTCTACAAGTACACCAATTGTTGCCGAGCTAAGTGTGAGAGAATTAGAGAATAGTGGGAGTGTACCACCAAATAATTGTCAAATTCTTTAGTTGTGTAAAAGTCAACATGGAAATATTCCTCCATGTCTATTTGGGATTGATGGGGAATTTTTCATGTGCTCTTCACTAGAGGAAGACGAGCCTTCGTCTTATCAAGAACCCTTATCGTCACCTGCTGCTAAAGAATGGATAACTATAATGGAAGAGGAGATTAGTTCTATGCAAAAGAATCAAGTATGGGAACTAGTTGATCTTCCACCTAGATGAAAATCTATTGAAAAAAATGATTTTTAAAGATTAAACGTCAAGCAGATGGATTTATTGATAGGTACAAAGCTCGTCTCGTGACAAAAGGTTACACTCAAAAAGAGGGTGTAGATTATGAGAACTTTTTCAGTTGTTGTTAGGTTAGCCTCCATTCGCCTAATCCTAACCATTGTCACCCGTTTGGATCTAAAACTTTTTCAAATGGATGTTAAGACTTCTTTTCTCAATGGAGAACTAGATGAGGAGATCTACATGAATCAACCTATTGGTTTTGTGGCTAAGGGATAAGAGCGCAAAGTATGCAAATTAAAATGTTTCATTTATAGCCTGAAACAATCATCTAGACTATGGTACCTCAAATTCCTTCAAGCCATAATGACTTTTGCCTTTATCATGATTGAGGAAGATCATTGTGTTTATATAAAACGGTCGAAAAAATATTTTATCCATACATTGTATGTAGACAACATTTTATTGGTAAGAAATGACATAGGGGTGATTGTCTCTAGTAAAGAGTGGTTGTTCTTTACTTTTGATATGAAGGACATGCGTGAAGAAAATTACGTAGTTGGTGTTAAAATTATTAGGGACCGTTCTAAGAATCTTCTTACTTTGTCTCAAGAGACTTATATCCGGAAGGTACTTGAACGATTTCGAATGCATAATACTAAACCTATAGACACTTCTGTTGAGAAGGGTAGTACCTTGAGTTTTGATCTTTGTCTTAGAACTAATAATGAAAAAGAAGAGATGTCCCGTATACATATGCAAGTGAAATTGGAAGACTAATGTATGCTATAATGTGTTCACGACCAGACATATGTTATGTTGTGGGGTTGGTGAGTTGTTTCCAGAGCAATCCAAGAATTATTCATTAGAGAGCAGTTAAAAGGATATTGCAGTACCTTCATAGAATCGCAGACTATATGCTTTGCTATCATGGTGGAAATATACATTTTCAAAGATATAGTGATGTAGATTAGACTAGTGACTTAGATGAACGTAAGTTGACATTAGGATATGCTTTCATACTTAACAACGGTGTTATTTTGTGGTCTAGAAAAAAGCAATCCTACATAGAACTATCCACTATGGAAGCAAAATATGTTGCTTGTGCTTCAGCAGTTCAAGAGGTTATTTGGTTAAAAGGAGTTTTAGAAAGTCTTGAGATAATACTACATTCTGCAGATCCTGTAACCATACATTATTATAGTATGATTGCCCTCATATATAATAAGGATCCTAAGTATCACGATGCACATTTACAATTTCATACTTTATTTACATTCATTAAAAGTATGATAAATAATTTAGGATATTTGCTATGGCACACATTATTACCATGATGGTAGATGTCATTGGGCTAAATGGTTGGCTACTTACACAGCAATCAGCCTAAACACTAAGATAGCATGCGAGATGAGACTTTAGAATTTCGAAAATTGGATTAAAGAATTATTTTTAATGTCACCTTGGATCAGCCAAGATGAGGTTTATGAAAAACTGAACATGAAAGTTTCCCACAGTTAATAAGGTTGGAGAATAGCTGAATGTGAGATTTCAAGTGGATACTTGAGGAGATACTAGCTTGAAGTTCTTAAGTTAATTACCTATATAGTGATTGGACTTAGATTCGTATAGAAATTTAAAATGACATCCTCATATTTTGTGTGAGTATAATACCGTAGCATGTAAATCATACTACATGTGCTTTAAGACGATCACATAGGGAGTGAGAAATGGATCCCTACTTACTCATTGTGTGAGCCTTATATATGTTGATCACTAATAATGATCTAGTTGTGCCCTTATGACTTTGAATTATGTTATGATTCAGAAATTTGATGTTGCTACTTTAGCTTGTTATCCTATGGCCATGAATGATGCGATCAAAAGGGGCATGTCTAGGAAAGCAATCAAATAGAAGTTAAGTAACATGAGGATCAAAGAAAGACAATTTAGTAATATATCTTGTTAAAATTGCAGTGTACAGTGCTTAATGGTTGCCACCACATAAAAAGTTATTTTTCAAAATTATATATATATTATTTTTTTAAAGTAAGCATGTTACTGCAAAAGAAATTAAGCATGTTCCGAGTTTCAAACTCTAGAGGAGTTAGAAATGCTTAATTTAATGTGACTGAATTAGTCTGGGGTATAGACGAGTATTTTATTTTGTAGTAGGATGTTGCCATGTTAGTTTGATAGAAACTTAATATGGTGCTCTCACATTATTTGAAGACACTCGTCGGTCACACACACCACTAGCCTATATGAAGAAAGTATAATGTATGAGTTTAAAGAGAGAAACACATTTGGTGTCCATTGTGTCCGAGTGGGAGATATTGAATTATGAAGATAGTTGGGTCGACCCATACAGTGTCCACATGGGCCCCATGTTTCATGGATAGTCACCATATGAATAGGTGCACCTTTTGGTCTTAAGGATCACGTCTATTCAGTAGACACCCATTGGAAAGGACATACCCTTTCGGTAGATACTCATTGGAATGGACACATAATATGGGATTTTCTCTATAAATATACGTTGATACCTCTAAGGTTTCTATTCCCATCAAATTACAGAAAATTTGAGTGGCCTTGGCTAGTGAGTGTGTGGATATTATCGAAAAATACTCCAGTAGTATTTTTCTTGCCGACAAGAGAAAAAACGAGGAACGGTTTGTAAACGAGTCTTCTGAATCTAAAAGGTATGCTTCCATTTTAATGTTTCCACATTTGTCTACATATTCCAACCAAGAGTGAGAGAGAGATAACTAATTGGGAGAGATAGAGAGGTGATTGTAAATCGAGCTGCTTCTAATTGGAGAGAGAAAGAGAAAATGAGCTGCTTGACAACATAAGTAAAAGGAACTAGTTTTAATTCGGAAAGAGAACTACTTGAGGATGGCTCTCAATTAAAGAGAAAAGCAATGCAAAATCACCTCTCGCGCATAATACGAATTTTAATACAAAAGCAGTACATTTATTTCTAAATTAAGAACTGTGCAAACTCTAAACATTGCATTAGTCCATTTCCTATAGACGAGCATTTAAACCAGCACTTCTGTATGGTTCAGAATGTTGGGTGGTAAAAACAATACATGTTCAGAAAATTGGGATGACTGAAATGAGGATACTACGATGGATTAGTGGAAAGATGAGAATGGATAAAATTAAGAATGAAACTATTAGAGAGAATTTAGAAATAGCACCCATCGAATAGAAAATTAGTGAAAATCATTGACGATGGTTCGAGCATATGTATAGAAGACCCAGTGAAACACTAGTGAGAAAATGTGATTTAGTTCAAATGCAGAGGGCTACAAGAGGGAGAGACAGACCTAAGAAGACATTGGACGAAACTATTAGAATTGATTTAATGACATTAAACCTGACTGAGGGATAACCCTTGATCAATCACTATGACGTAAACAGATTCATGTACCTGACCCGACATAAGTAGAACAAAGGCTTAGTTATTGTTTTTGTTGTTGTTGTGTGTGTGTGTGTATATATAATTATTGGTAAAAAAAAAATACTAATTTAAACTAAACTATGATTCTTATTAAAATGATATTTTGATATTTTTATTATTTTGTTGACTAATAAATTTTATTAACGATTGGCTAATATTTTTCTGTTGATTAAATTGAATTGGAAAAATTTGTAATTATTATTATAATTATACAGTTAATATTGACTTAAGAAATTGAGCATTTAACAAATTTCGTATAATTATGAAAATTTGGGAATAGAGAAAATTACATTTTAGTATCATGCATATCTCTTATTTCATTTCACATTAGATTTATTTAGATAAATTCTTAGTTAGACATTGTCGTTGTTAGATTCCTAGGCGACGCGGACTACGTAAATATTTCGACGATAGCCTAATAGCAGTGCGATTATCGAAGTGAGTATAATGTCTTCTATGTACACTGACAAATTATATTTTCATACTAAATTTCAAAAAAGATAAGATTTATTAAAATAGACAATTTTATAACTTTAGATTGATTAAGTAAATTGTGAAATGTGGGAACTGGTTTTTATTATTATCCTACTATACGATAGTATGGTCCTGACAGAAAGGCATATCCTGCAAGATATTGTTGGTCCTAACAGGAGGACATGTCCTATAGGACGTTGTGTTGTGACCTAACAGGAGGGCACGTCCTACAAGTGGTTGATATATATTATTGTTGTTGTTGATGATGATGATTATCATTATGATATGGTAGTTTATACTACGTGTTGGCTTCTACCATTGGAGATATTGAATGGGGCTAACACTGATGACAACCTTATATTGCACAGTTGTACAAGTTACGATATCATTGTAATTCCTAATCATGAGGTGAAATAATCGTATGACTAGTAAGGAAATATGTGTGTGGTATTTTATATATATCAAAGTAATCTGACTGATTGACTTAAATTTAGTTGCTTTATCATGATGATATTTGTGATATTGTGTTGTTGCTCAGTGTGTAATTATATTTTATTTTTGGTTAGTGGATTTTGGTAAATGTGTTTGATTCATAAATTATGTTTATATTATAAAAACAATACACCGATAAAATATTTTATCTCAGGTACTCCAAGCAGAAACGAGTGCACTATTATCGTTAGATAGAGTCAGAGAGTGATATTAGTTTTGAGAAAGTCACAGTAATAGTTAATATCGAAAGATTGTTCAATGCGAAAATGTGAAAACTAGATGTACACACACACAAGTAAGGGATTGAAAAATTGACACATAAAATTTATAATAGTTGGACAAGATACTCTTGCCTACTTTTACTCTCCTAGTCTCTTTCTTGGAATTTAATCCACTAAACTAATCCTAATCATTTTCCTATGTAAGAATCAAACCCTCACTAATTCTTTTCATGGATAAGAATTAAACCCTTACCAATACTGATTGGGTGATCTCCCTTTATACGTAATCAATCAGACCGATTTTACTTAGGCGTAAGCTACAAACTCACACGTGCGAAAAATATTATCATTTTTTCTCACAAGAGCTTCTACCAACTCAAATCAATATAGACTCTAATTATGCACCGATCTAGTGATAGAAGTTGTTGTAAAATAAAGTGCGTGAGAATTAAATGTCATAAAAAGTTAAAAGTTGGAATCATAACGGTACTTAACTAGTTGGAATCAATTCGTAGATCCGATAAAATTTCATAAAAGGTTAAAAAAAAAAACATTTCTTACGATACTTGTGTAGTCGAAATCATTTTTGTAGATTTGATGAAATACCATAAGAAATATGTGTTAGTTATGTAGTTGGAATTGCTTTGCAGATCCAATGTAATACCATAAAAATCTAAAAAAACAAAACTTCTTATGGTACTTGGGTTTTCAGCATTGCTTTGTAGATCTGATAAATTATCTTAAGAAAGATGTGGTGCTTTTGTGGCCGGAATTCATTTTGCGGATCCAATGAAATAACAAAAAGATGGTGTAAACATGTTTTCTTGTAGTTAAAAGACCAAGTTCTTATTGATTATATATTTCAAGTATTTGTATTTTTGTTATATTTGTTTTTCTTATATTACAGTCTCTATCATTCCAAAAAAAAAAAAAAATAACCAAAAAAAAAGTAAAATAAATCTTGTTGGTTCCCTTAAGTTTCAAGAGGACAAGAAACATTGTGATTTTGTATTAAATGGCTTAAAACCCTAAGTAATAGAGAGTCTTCCATACTATTGTTCTTGATTTTCCAACATGTCGTAAATTTTAAAACAATAGATTTAGGAAGACACTTCACTTAGTTGGATTTTAAGTAGGTTAAATAGGCAAAAAGGGGGAAAAAAAAATGTTTATTGCATTTAGAGTTGTTTACCTAAAAATTAATATTTTATTATTTATTTACGGAAAAATGAGTTATTCCATCTTTTTTACGAAACAATCATAACTCGGGGTTGGTAACCCTGAGTATTGAAACCCATGATTACCAACCCCAGGTCTAGCTCACAAAACCATTCCCTATACCCGGGGTTGACAACCCCAGGCATACAGCTCCAAAGTTTTTTTTTTACTTAAACTCGGGGTTCACAACCCCGGGTTCGGTTTGAATATCAAATTAAACCCAAGGTTGTGAACCCTAGGTTAAGTGCAAACCCTAGAACTTCTTTCCTTCTTCCTCAGCGCCACCGCCTCCCTTCTCTTCTTCTTTATTTTTTCCTTGCTCCAGCCGAAAGTTTGTTTTTCCTCCTTAGACATTTCTCCATTTTTCATTTATAGCCAATATTTTCATTTCTCCCATGGAATCATCTTCTTTCTTCCACAGTCCACTGCTCCACCGCCTTTGAGGTTATTTCTTCTTTTTTTTTTTAGTTTTTTTTTTTTTTGAATTGTTTGTTAGTTTAGTTAGTTTGTTTTTTAGTTGTTTATGTGTTTGTTTGTGTTTTGTTTAGGTTATTTATTTAGTTTGTTAGTTCGTTTATTTTGTTTGTTAGTTTAATTTGTTAGTTAGTCTGTTTATTTAGTTTTTGTTTAGGATATTTATTTAGTTTGTTACTTAGTTTAATTGTTTAATTTGTTAGTTAGTTTGTTTACTTAGGCCTCGTTTGGTTAGTGTTTCCATTTCAACCCAACCCAAAAATTCTGAGATTGATTTTTGGGAACGCATTTGACAAACACAAAACTCAATCCCACCCAATCCAAAAAATGAAAATTGATTCTCAAAATCCTAAGGAAATGAGAAACAAAAAAAAATATTTTTTTATGCTAATAAAACTGAACCCAAAATGAGGACGCACTTGGAATTTATTGAATTGTTAATGAGATCTCTTGTTCGAACTTTATCCCACGCATTTTGGAAACCCTTCATTTTTTTGACTTTTCATTCTCCAAACTCGTTCTTCTCCTCCTACCAAAGCCATAGGTTACTGTCTATTTGAAATTGTTCCTCCTTGCCATCGTCTTTGCCATTCTCCTACCCGTCGTCGTCGTCGTCGTCCACCTCCTCCTCGCAATCGTCTTCGGCGTCATCTTCCTCGAAATTGTCGAATTTCTTTCTTCACTGCTCGTTCCTCCTTCTCGCAATCGTCTTTGCCTCTGTTCCTTCTCGCAATCGTCGTCGTCGTCCTCTCCATTGTCTTTACCGAACTCGTAGTTGTCCTCGTCCTCGCCCTCGTCCTCGCCATTTAGGGTTTTGATTTCGTTCACTCTTTAGGGTTTGGTTGCTCGTTCATTCTCAAAATCGATTTCGGTGCTCATTGACGAAATCGATTGTTCGTTCTTGAAATCGAAATCGTTGTTCGTTTACAAACTCGAAATTGATTTCATTGTTTGTTGACGAAATCGATTTCGATTTCGTTGTTCGTTCATCAAAATCTCTATGGAATTCGATCGCCCTGTTTGGTGAAGATGAAGACAAGGGAAGAGAAAATAAGAAAAAGAAAAAGAAAAAAGAAGAAAAAAAAATAAAAAAATTAAAAGAAATAAAAAAAAAAAAACAATTGTGAGGAAATAATTCTAGGATAATATCTTTACCAAACACGATTCTGTTCCCAACACAAAAACAAAATTGTCGTTACCAAACGCAAATTTGTTCTTAGTAAGAAACAAAATTCTTAACTCAACCCAACCTAACCCATCCCAGTTGGGTTGAGAAAAGTGGGAACACTAATCAAATGCCACCTTAGTTTTTGTTTAGGTTGTTTATTTATTTTGTTAGTTGTTTGTTTTGTTATTTAGTTTAATTGTTTAATTTTTTTGTTTTTTGCTTAGATTGTTTGTTTCGTTTGTTAGTTAGTTTAATTTTTGTTGTATTAAATAATTTTTTTGGTATTTTGTGACCCAATTATTTGTGGGATTCAATAATAAATTGAGATATATGAATATACTAATGTGTTCTCCTTGGTAAGGAGATGAATGTAGTATATTTAATTGTGTAAAATTATTTAACATGTGAATTAAAATTCTTTATTAAAGTACCTACTTGAAGACTTTGATTGACATGTAATATGGGTTATCCCACATCAGTAGTTTAGGAAGATGAAAAGTCATTTATTAAGGCTCGAGATACCTCTAGTAGGTATGCCCTCTAGGGCGTTGAAAGATATAGACATAAATAAGGTCAAATGTTATAAAATAAATAAATCCACAAATGCAAGTGCACCGCCATTGTCGCCGACCGATTGACCGCCCTACTTCTTGTTTCTAGTTCTAGTACTAGTACCAATAGAAGTCTAATCATTGTATCCTGGGAGGCAGATGCTCATTCAATCATGAGCACCTAGTAGGGACGAAATCTGCTTTAAGGACAAATCGTCAAATGATTGCCTCGATCTCCTATTCTGGTATTCTTGTTTTCTGTTTTTTGTTATTACACAATAAGTATTCTGTTTTTGTCTGTTTTATTATTATTATATAGCAATAATTACTATGATTGGTTTTCAATTCTGTATTGTAATTTATTTCCTTCTTATTTAACCTGGAATATTTTTGTAATAAAGAAATCGGATTTGTTTCTCCTTTATTTTTATTCTTCAATTAATAACTGATTAAATAATTAATTGTTTAATTATTTAATTAATTTTCCAACATAAAATTACCAAAAGTATTGAAGCAAATTTGTTGAATTCTTTTATATAATTCTGGTTTTTTGTTTGAAAATATTCTAGCAACAAAGTTTCTTATAGTTTTTGTTTGTGTTTTTTTACAAGAAATATGTCTTCAAATAATGTTGTTGTTACGGCTGCTACGGTTGCTAATCAAGGTGTTGCACTATCTGCTGTGCCTGCACCTATTGTGCATCCTATGCCAACTCTACATGGAGAAAAGCCTGAGACGTTTGATGGAAGTTTCTTCAAGAGATAGAAATAGAAGATGTTCTACCTGACAACATTGAACTTGGCAAGATTCCTCCTCGAGGATGCTCCTACATGACTAAACAGTCTGACACTCAGACTGTTGCTGCTGTTGATGCATGGAAACATTCTGATTTCCTATGCAAGAACAATATCCTGAATAAACTGAGTAATACACTCTACAATGTGTATTGCTCGGTCACGATGACAAAAGAACTATAGCAATCCCTAGAGAAAAAATACAAAACTGAAGATGTTGGGACTAAGAAATTCATAGTCGGAAGATATTTAGACTACAAAATGTTGGACTCAATGACAGTCACCAGTCAGACTAAAGAGCTCAAAATCCTTCTACATGACATTCATGCTGAAGGAATTACTCTTAGTGAGTCATTCCAAGTGGGAGCTGTGATTGAGAAGTTGCCATTATCATGGGGTAACTTTAAGAATTATCTTAAACATAAATAAAAAGAGATGACTCTTGAAGACTTGGTTCTCAAATTTACAATCAAAGAAGAACATCAGATCTCTTCTAAACGTGAGAGTCGTAATTTTATGATGTCAAAAGCCAATGTCATAGAAACTCACAAGAAGATGAAGCTAACTGAATCACACTCGAACAAAAGAGCTACAAACAAAACATTCAATGGAAATTGCTATACTTGTAGGAAAATGGGACATCATGCTCAAGATTGTCGCAAGAGAGTTGTACCAAAAGGAAATAAGCCTAAAAATAAGGCCCATATAACTAAAGTAGAACATCTTACGGATGAGGTTTTCGAGATGAATTTGTTAGTGGTTGTATCTGAAGTCAACCTCGTTGACAATCCCAGATAATGGTATATGGATACTGTACTACCTGCTACATACGCTAGAATAAGAAGATGTTCACCATTTATGAGTCGGTGGAATCTAGGAAAAAGCACTATATAGAGAATTCTTTAACTTATAAGGTTGAAGGACAGGGAAAGGTTATGCTGAAAATGACCTCTGGTAAGGAACTTACTCTGAACGATGTATTGTACGTACCAGATATTCGTATGAATCTGGTTTTTTTATCGTTGCTAAGTAAGAAGGATTTCGGGATTGTGTTTGAGTCTGATAAATTTTTACTTATTAAGAGTGGTATGTATATGGGAAAAGCCTATATGAATGAAGGCATTTTCAAGCTTAATGTGATGAGTGTGATCCTAAAGAATAACAATAACAATAAAGCCAGTACTTCTTCTACTTATATGATTGAGTCTTTAGATGTGTGACATGGTTGTTTAGGACATGTTAATTTTGATACTTTACGTAAATTAATTAATATAAATTGTATTCATAAATGTCAAGATAATACAAGTTACAAATATAAGACTTGTGCAGAGCCAAGTTGGCTCGAACATCTTTCCATTCGATTAAACGAAAAAGTGAACCTCTAGAGTTAGTGCACACAGATGTTTGTGATTTAAAATTTGTACAAACTAGAAGAGGAAAAAAGTACTTTGTTACTTTTATTGATGATTGTATAAGATATTACTATGTTTATCATTTAAAAAGTAAAAATAAAGCATTAAACATGTTTGTACATTATAAGACTGAAGTTGAAAATCAACTTAACAAAAAATATTAAAATGTTGCGTAGTGATAGAAGTGGAGAATATGTTTTACCTTTTGGTGAGTTTTGTGCATAACATGGAATAATCCACCAAACTATAGCAGCTTATTCACCTCAGTAAAATGGAATTGCTGAAAGAAAGAACAGAACTTTAAAATAAATTATGAACTCTTTGATAATAAGTTCTGGTCTACCTTAGAACTTTTGGGGGGAGGCTGTTTTAACAGCGAATTTTGTTTCAAACAAATTACCTCACAAGAAATTAGATAAGACCCCTTATGAATTGTGGAAAGGAATGAAACCTTCATATTCATACATAAAAGTGTGGGGGTGTCTTGCAAAAGTTATGGCTCCTAATCCTAGGAAGATTAAAATAGGATAAAAAAAAACTATTGATTGTGCATTTATTGGATATGCACAAAATAGTATCGCATATCAATTTTTGGTTCATAAATCAAAAATTAAAAATGTGCATAAGAATACGATTATTGAATCAAGGAATGCACCATTCCTTGAGAATGTGTTTTCTTGTAAGACTTCTATTAAGTTGATTTGTGTTTTGATGAATGTTCGCATGGGTTTTAGATATGTTTTGATTTAGTTTTTGAGTGAATGTATTATTTGTGGTTAGTGAATGCTCATGCCTATTTTGTTTTTGTTGATCTTAGGATGTTTTCGATATCTTGATTTTGTTGTTCATGGAGTTTTTGGATGAGCATTCATGTGGATTGATGAAATGTTCATACTGATTTGTTTTTCTTTGATCCTAGTTTTTTTTTTTTTTTTTTTCTTGGGTGATTTTGGTGAAAGTTCATAACGAGATTGTGTTTTGTTAATTTGTTCACGTAAAAAATAATGAACATTCACAACTGCAAAATCAGAGTTAAAATGTATTTAAATGTTTAAAAATATCATAATAAAAATGTGAATATTCAATTCTTAATTTTTTAACGGAATGGTAGTGTACGTAAATAGTGGAAAAATGGACAAAGAACATAGGACAATTTTCTAAAAATATTTGAGAATTAAAAACTTTATTATAGTAGTTAAGGGTCTATTTTTCAATTTATATATCTCTTAAGTATTATATAATAAATTTTCCTTTATAAAAATATTTTAACAAAATTTTTAAAATGCCTAAAATATTTCAAAATCGTTTCCCGTAATTATTTTATAAAAATATTATAGGAATAACCACAATATTTCATCTGATATTTCACATTATTTTTCAGTTATGTCTATATCTAAGCCTGCGCCTATAAATCCTTCAGTGTCATACTTGCAGCTTGAGCACAGGTCCTCATTAGTCTAGATAAGAGAGGTAATATTTAGTGATATTACCTTAATTTTTTATTTTAGTCTTTTTTTTCTATATTTTAGGTTATTTATTGTGTCCAAATTAACGTTTCAGGATACTGACTTTTTCTACTGTCCTGGAGTCGATGTAGGGGATTGGAAGGCCAATGCACCTGGTCAAGTTGTAGAGTTGATACAATTGGCCAGTTTGTACGGTCCTTTTAGGTTGTGGCCGAAATAATTTGACCGATGTCTAATAACCGTTAGTAGAGCAATGGCATCCCAACACGCACACTTTTCATCTACCGATTGGGGAGATGACTATCACATTATAGGACGTCGCCATCCTACTCGAGTCGAGCGGTTACTGATGCCGAGGACATGCGGCTGGTAGATCGTTTGTAGGCACTTTTCCATGAAAAGGTCTTGAAGATGCCTGCGAAAAGGTCATGCATTGTTACGCACGTGTGTACTACATGATTATGCTTAGCACGATGTTGCTGCCAAATAAAACGCAAAACACGATCAAGCTAGTCTAGCTCCAACTAGTTCGTGACTTGACCCATCCTGATAACTATAGCTGGGGTAATTTGACACTAGTGGTCCTCTACCAGGAATTATACAAGGCGTCGAATGTCACGACAAAGGACATAGTGGATTGCTTATTCTTATTGGAATATTGGGCTTGGGAGTAGCTCCAGAGGCTTCGACTGGCCATTGTCTCTCTCATCCAGGGTGATTATTTCGATGAGCTGGAGATCAAGGACTTGTGGTTTTCTACCGCAACTAGGGGTTGCTGGTAAGTAATTCGAAATTATTTTTAATTTTATCATAATCTAATGGATATTAATTAATATCTATTTAGACTTGTTGAATCCAAGGTTTTGATGAACAATTAACTATTGATGTTTTTTGTGGAACTAATGATTTTATCAAGTGTTTCAAATTTATAAGTTCTATGTATGTTATTCAGAAAAAGATCTCATGAAGAAAATATAAAGGGTGCAAGATTGATACAAAGAAGATGTGAAGAATTCTGAAGACTTCAAAGAAAAATAGATGAAAACAACTCTCTACTTATATACTCTTAAAGTAACCCGGATTAGGATCACACACGACACTTTAAATGGGTTAATTATATGTGTGTTATGGTAAGAAGTCATAAGTTCAAGATCCTAAAATGAGATATTATATGTTCTCCTTATGTGAAATGAAATTGATAATTGACCTAATTGGAAAATATGTTTTGAAGTATAAAAAGTTGTATTTTAAATTCAATTTAGTCAACCGAATCAAGCAATGAGTTTTGGAGTCAAAATAAGCTGCTACTGATCCAATCGATCAACCAAATTGAATTGGTCGGTTAACCATTTGAAGCAGTAGCTTAATTGGCGAAAGAAGTGAGCACACTGATCTAATCAGTCAATTGAATGGAAGTGATTTGTCAATCGTTTGAGTCAGTAGGCAAATTGAAGGTAAAATAGATCATTATAATCCAATTAGTCAACTGATTGGAGGCAGTCGGTCAATCGAATATCTTGAAAGTAATGGTTGGATTTAGTTCTGGACAGGTCAGTCAATCAACCTGTAGGACTCAGTCAACCGATGAGTCAGTTGAGATTTTGGGGGATTTGGTCTCTTCGTAAAAAACTATCAGTTTTTTATGATTCCAAGGAAATTATCTGGGGGATTTGAATTTAATTAAGATACTATTCTATCATCCCTATTGATTTAGTCCACATACTTAAAGATTCTCTTAATTTAAATAGATTAATACTTCCTATGTCTATAGTTTTAAATTGAGAATAGTTTTATAGGCTTATCGGAGAGTATCAAAAGTTATTTTTAAGTGAAATACTCCTGAATTGAAAGGTTATGATATATGGGGTCTAAGAGTGTCTTTTAAAGGTATATCAGGGCTTAATATTTGTCAATTAATATAGACCTGCAGAATTGGTCATCAATACATCAAGAACTATCAGTTTGAGCTATTCTAAGAGTGATATTTATGCTGAGACTTTTGTAAGAGATTTATTCTAAGTTCTTGATCTAAAGCGCTTGTGGTTTGGCGTTACCAACTTGAGTTTTATTTCTATTCTATCATTATCTTCGGTGTTTTTCGATGAGATCTTTCCAAGATTTGTTATTTTCGTTGAAGTTATATTCTTATTGATTGCTTGGTGTAAAATTATTTAGAAAATCATTTTAAACTGGAAAGCCTGAAAATCTTTTAAATGGTTTTATTTAATTATCTGATTACGAGCTTAAATTGTGTTACCCATATTATTTATTAATTATATTTTATTTGCCTTACATTGTATCTATCATGTAATAATTATTCGGGACATTAATCAAGTATATTTGTATTGAGGTGGTAGAATCTCTTTGTGGAAAGAAACTTACATTTTTTTGTATTTGTGAGTTTCAGCGGATTAGACACGTTTGGGATGGTGTCTAGTCAAGGTAGTTAGGTTTTGATCTTTTACTATAAAAAAGGTCAGTGTTTGATCTTGGTCCTTCAAAAAGGTTAGTTTATTATTTTCCCTCGAAAATGATTATGTTTTGATTCTTCCAGTAATTGAATTGTTTTTTGAGTGAATTGTAAAGGTTAATCATTCCCTATCAAAGTGATAATTGAGAGATTGTTAGGTTAATCTTTGGCCTGGTAAAAAGATAGAATTCATCCTTGGCTTGGGAAAAGGGTAATTTGTAAAGATTGATTTTGTGCCTGTAAAAGAATCGTTGTGAGTGTTTGGTTCTTAGTTGGTAAAGGGATCAAAGATGTTTAATGGATTGTGAATCTCCACATAGCTCGGGAGACTGGACGTAGGCAAGACTAGCTTGACTAAACCAGGATATGTCGTTGTCTGCTATATTGTTTATTTAAATTTATTGTGTTTGGGTGTGCACTTAGTATTAAACACATATCTGCTGCAAGACTAAGATAATAATTAATTAAGGAAAACTTATTATTTGATACTAAGTGTTTGAAGGAATTAGTTGTTTAAATTTTGTAACTATCCAATTCACACCCCTCTTGGGTAGCCCTTTAGGCTAATAAGACATGTAGTTTATATTTTCGGTGTACAGGTGGACCCTTGAGTTTAATTTGAAAAACGTGCCCATGCATGTTTTGGTGGTATATCGTGATCAATTAGATCGGTTGCGGAATAACGATGTCAGATATTTATTTACATCAATTTTTTCCTTTATTTATTTATTAAAGTATTTATATATATTTTTCGATAGGTGATTTGGATGCCCTATACCGATAAGCTTCTGTCGAGTTTGCTCACTGTACTAGAGATGGGCAGGATATATGGATGGTGACGTTACCCCTCATCTGCTATGAGATCGTCGAGAATATGTATCCCCTGCACGTGCTACGATAGTTTGGTTATTGACAACAGGTTCCTCATTCATGTCAGACAAATAAAAAAATACACAATATTAGATAGGGAGGCAACTACGAACTGGACTGTAAATCACGTGCAATATATAGTTTTTTGGAATAGAAGACAAGCACTGGATTTGTGCAACTTCGAGGTAGGGATAAGGGTTGACGGTGAATACATGCCCTTGTATTGGAATATCACTCGAAGGTTCTTGTTAAACCCGGGACACTGACCTCGGTTTGGTTATCTTGCAGTAGGAGGATGATAGGTGTGAAAAACCTATCTATTTCCAATCCTAATTGGTTAGTTTTCGAATATGTTTATAGTTATTTTTATTATGTTTTAATTAGTTTTCATACTTTTTGTATAACTCAGGTGTGTGGGTCGAAAAGATAGAAAACTGAAGCTAAAACGATGAGATTGAACCAAAGCGGTTCGAAGTTACGGTGGATAAATAAGCTCGGAGGCTAAAAGACGAAACAAGCCCACCGCTTAGGCGTCCAGAGCACCGCCTAAGCGGTGAAGATGCAGAAAAAAGCAAAATGTTATTGACGGATGACCGCCGGAGCGGAAATTCTACCGCTTAGGCGAAAATCCAGCAGAGGACGAAGAAGGGCTACTGACAGCCGCTCGCCTAGGCAGAATTTCTACCGCCTAGGCGAAAATCCAACAGAATGTTCTCCAGTCCACCACCTACTTCACCGCCCAGGCGATCAGACTTAACCGACCTAACTCTGCCTAGGCGGAATTTCCACCGCCTAGGCAAATTTGCCCTGCACAAGCCTTTAGATATTTTTAGATATTTTTAGGATATTTTTGCTATAAATATCCCCTCTCCTCCCCCTTCGGCCGAATCTCTCTCATCTCTCTTGCATTTTTGATCGCCTTAGGCTATAGTTAAGCCAAGGGTTAGGAATTTTAGTGGTGGAGCTCGCATCCCGAAGTGGAGAAGACGGCGAATCGATTGTGGAGCGTTCTTAGCGGTTTATCTTCGGACGAGGCTAAGTTCTTCGATCGTTTTTCCTTATTTCTTTATCTTAGGAGTATGTGAGCATGTTTAGCTCGTTATTTTCTTGTATATGCGGCTATGGCCCCGAGCTAAATATGGATTGTAGTAGCGATTAACCTATAATTTATAAATACGTTGATGATTTCAGTGTTTCGTTTGTGATTGTTCTTCGTAGTTTGATTGTATTTATCATATTGTTTGTTTATTATGCTTGGATTGATAAATGGAAAATACGGAGTTTTGACAAAACCCCATATTCGGATTAGGGTAAACAAACGCCACAATTCAATAACCCGGAAGGGAGTTGGATTGTGGACAATCGATAATGTTGGGAAAGACACATGCTACCTAGGGTCGTAAAGACGTTGAGGGGGACCTCTTCGTTGGCTCAAAATTGCGTTATATTCCTCGTCTTACACTCGGAAGAGGTGGGGAGGGAGTTTTAGAACGAAGATTGTCGATAGGATAAATACAACGTGACGATCTAATAACCCGGGAGGGAGTTGGATTGTGTGCAATCAATGACGCTGGGCAAGACTCACGTGACCTAGGGTCGTTAAGACATTGAGGGGGATTTCTCCGTTGAATCAAAGTCATGTATTCCCCCGTCTTATACTCGGGAAAGGTGGCGGTGGAGTTTACGTACCGAGGTTGTCAAATAGGTCGAACAACGTAAACGCGAGTAAATCGGAATCGAACACGTATTTGTAAACACGTTAATCCCTATACAATTCTTCACCCTAAAACATATTAACATAATAGTGTAGTTAATTTAGGATATATTAGTATTAGTTTAATTAATTAATTACATTTGTTTTTTACCTAGATAAAATTAGGTCACGACAAACGCGGTATTCGATAGTAACAACAACAATCCCTATGGATACGATAACCCGATCTTAACGATCACGCTATACTAAAACTTAGACCTCGTATACTTGCGAGTGTAAGTAGCGGCGTGTTTTTCCCGCGCTACCAGAGGACGAGCAAGGTTTTGAGGTATGATCACATATATTTATTGTTAAAGATCACATGTGTTTCGTATAAGTTTAGTTATCTTCTTATTATTCTTATATTTACTTAACGATCAGATGTGCATCGTACAGTCCAAAACTATCGCAGTTGATGCGATTAAGTAAGGTTTCTTCTTGCACCAAAACCCTTGAGTTAGTCCTCAAGACTTGTCACGTCGTCCATGACACATGTTCGGCGGTAGTGTACCGTCGAACAAAGAATAAGATGCCAACTCACATTCTTACATCTCCTCAGCCTATTCTAGAGCCTGTAGTCGAGTCTAAGCCATGAACTAATGACGTGTACAGTCCAACTTGTGTGGGTAAGGTCGGACCATCTACTGCATACGGGATGCATGATTTTTATTCAAATTATGAACCTATGTAACTTCCACTGAGATTCCTCCAGTGATATTTGGATAACCCACCAGATTACAAAGATAAGTGTCACCAGTGTTGTGGCTCAGGGGCGGTATAGATGCGATGCCGGGGATGACGAAACAACCGTTCACTTTTACCATGGATTTCGGATAGGACACACAGGTTCATAAGGAGGCAAAGGAGCCTTCAATTGCTCAACACCAAGGGCGGTGAAATGTCAGATGTAAGGGTTGTGATATATAGTTAGTTATATGGTTTATAGTTTAATTGTATAGGAATGTATATACATTTCTTTGTAAATTATTGTACTGATTGTTGTATTTTCTACTCCATCTTAGAGATGTGTATATACATATTTATTCATCGTTAAACATGTATTAAGCGGGAACACAATAATTAGAAAACTCATATAACAAAAACAATATAATAACAAAAATTACGAAACTCATAATAATGACAATACATAAGAAATACAATACATAACATCATAAAAAAAATCATATTAAAACACATAACAAATACAAGACAACTGGCTAAAAATATTTATTCTTCATTGGACATGTATCCCTCAAATAGATAGTCATTGTTGGTCAACACGTTATGATATTCATTCAGGGAAAGTGCTCTGTTACTTATGACTGCCATTTCATTAGCTAGTTGGAGTAGATAATATTGACTCTTTCACAACAATATTCAATTATTCTGCAAGTGAATTCATGTAATAACATCCTTAATCTCAGTTGTGTCATCAATTTGACATCGTCGAGGCATTTGAAGACTTCGATGATGCGGAACTAGTGCATTAAGAGATCTCAAAGAAGTTACAAGATTGTTAAACTCTCTTACCCTGTATTCCCATTCTTGCCAAGACCGACACCATACTCCATTGGATTGGTATCTTGTTCGCTCGAATAGTCATCATAATATGGTTATAGAACCCACTGTCTATAGTGATCTCAAGGTCAGGCCAACCCCAAACATCATATAATTTTTCCTCACATAAAATAACGTATGATCTTTCCTCACTAAAATTAATATTTAAATACATTTTATGAGAATTATAGGATTTCAAACTTTCGATACAAAACTTGAAATTACATAAACTTGAATTGAATTGAATAAAAGATAAAAAGATACGGACTCAGCAAGCATCCATTTTCACCTTTTTTTCAACCTTTACCATTATTTTTAAGCCTTTTTTTAGTGTTGATTGACATATTCAGCCATGCGTTTTCGGCCTTTGTTAGCCTTTTTTAGCTTCGTCGACCTCTTTTCAGTGTTGATAGACATTTTGGGCCATGCATTTTCAGCCTTTTCTAGACTTTATCAGCATTTGTCAGCCTCTTTTCAGTGTCGATTGACATTTTGGGCCATGCGTTTTCAGTCTTTTTCAGGCTTCGTCAGTCTTTTTTCAGTGACGATTGACATTTTTAGCCATGCATTTTCAGCCTTCGTCAGCCTCTTTTTCAGTGTCGATTGACATTTTGGGTCATGTGTTCTCAGCCTTTTTCAGCCTTCGTCAGCCTCTTTCAGTGTTGATTGACATTTTGGGCCATGCACATTTTCATAGCTAATTTGAAAAATCAGCTCATCCTTTATCAGTGTTATCAGTACTAAGTAACAAATCAACTTTACTACGATGGATTGGACCATTTAGGTTATTATTTATCATTAATACGTACATACAGACATACATATATATATACATGTACATATCACTATATCAATCTACAAGTACATTTCAATCTATTGCTATCACTCCAAACACAACTTAAATCAAAGTTTGAAATTTCTATATCTTATTTCCACAAAAACAAATAAACACGATGAGAGATCTATATCATTCAATGGGATGCCACTGGCTTTTGAAGGATGAATTCTCATACTCTTTAGATCCAAGAGTTTATTACTCTCCACAATGGGTTGCAAGGATATGAGAGGAATACACTTATTGTGTTAACTAAGCAGAGGTTGCCGTAGATGGATGCAGGAAATACAATATTCCAATAGTACGTCAATTGGCCAGCACAATGATAATAGACATAGCACATGATCTTCAGATAGCATTACATTACCACCATAAAGAAAATAACTGACTGCAAATTTGAATTCTTCGACACAAGCTTCAAATGACAGAACGTGAGCATCTCCAATAAGGTTTGGTTGGCAAAACACATATTTACTGGAGATGCTTAAAGGAACCTCAATATCAGTCAGATATTGAAATGTCGGATGATAAAAGTAATGTATAATGTTTTTGCATTGTTGTATTGCAGTTTAACTAAGTATTTCTTTTCAAGTTTAATGTATTATTTCTACGTTAAATTATAATAGCACTACCTCTACCAAACAACATACATTTTCTCTTTATTTGTATTCCGAAAGCATACATACAATAAGAAAGGTTTACAATACTAAGACAATATGTAGAAAGAAATACTTAGTCTATTACAAATACAACTACTAGAAAATACGACTTTGAAATAAAGTTTGTTAGATAGGAGGATCAAAAAACCTTCGTGCTATGATGTCTTCAAGGGCACTTATGTAATCCCTCTATATAACATCAAGAAATTATACAAACTAGTTAAATTCAAATAAATAATCCCAACACTTTGAAACCATCATAATTGCCAAGTTGTTTATCGATTTCGGTAAGTACTTCACCATGCTACCTGTCTCATTTAAGATTTGCGCAAACTTACCTGTAATGACCTGGTTTCCCAAGATCGTCACGCAGTTTCTCCCCTCGGAGAATTAACACTAAAACCGATTGACAGAATTTTCACTCTATAAAATTTGGTAAATTTTATAATGTGACGTCGATAATTATAATTATCGAATTTATAATTTATCAATTTATTGAATCGATTTTACAACGGTGAATAATAAATAGAACTATTACAATTTTAAATAGAAATTCAACTAAAATTTCCATTGCCGTTTCCCTCTCGCTGGCCCTACAATCAAGACTCTGGGGTTGTGAGCCAATGCTTAGTAGAATCTTAACCCCTCTAATATGTGCATTTAATCAAATCACAAATAAACACATAAGCCTGATTTTCACATAATTTGTACATAATCACAATTATTTTTTGAAAATTAACAACTATAATTTGACAACAATAACAATGTATTTATCACAATAGATAAACTAAATACATATATTAAAAGAGTTTAAAATTCTATCTAAAATCCGAAGCCAAAATCTTAACCGAAATATTCGAAATATATAATATCATCCCTTTTATATATATACTTCGCGTATATGTGAGTGTGTGTGTGCGCACGCGCGTTTTCCCCTTCCATTTTTCCTTTTTAATCCCAATTGATCCATATATATATATATATATATTAAGTTGGCTTGTTTTGATCACTTACTTAGCACTATTATTATATTATTATTCTTTCCATCAAATTACATATGGTATATATAAATTTATATGAGAGAGTTTGTGGCCACGGTTTTTCCCCCTTTTTTTCTCTTAATTTCACGCCACAAACACCTTGCTTAACTATTAAGAATATGTAAAAATTATATCTAACACCCTAAAATTATAAAATAATTCATATTAAACTCAATAATTACACTTATCTTCCCAAAATTATCAAATATTTATTATAAATTTTCATAATATACAAAACAACCCAAAAATATTATACTTATGTAAAATAATATTTTCAAAAATATATCTTTAACATTTAACTCCAAAAATTATCAAATATATATTTATACCACAAATTTACAAAATCGTCCCCAAAAATATTAAACTTATATAAAATAATATTTTCAAAAAATATAAATTTTCAGGATATTACATTACCAGTGTTTATCACATGCTCAACAAAAGTCCTACAGTCATAGTAAATTATGTAATTTGTGAACATTATTTGGTTTAACATGAAAAGGCCTCGGCGAATACTTTGTATGTGAGCATCTTTTTTACGCTCTGGTAAAGTGTCACTGCAACACAACTCTATCCTTACAAAATCGCTATATCAGTTGTCTGGTCTCGTTCCAATTAAACCCCCTATTGCGACGACATGCTGACCAGTTATTTGGCCACTTACATTTACCAAATACATGCCTGTAAAACAAAGGACCATCAAATTAGTAATGAAAACAAAAATAAAGTAACCCACACACACACACACACACACATATATATATATATATTCACTGTAGTCTTCTTCATATATTATATTCATTCTCTTCGAAAATACTTTACTAAAATACTTCAGGTGATTAAATTGAGAATTAAGACTTCTATTATTTACAGAAAATTTAGGGCGGGAAATTGGTAGGAAATTGGAGGAAAATAAGGAAGAAAATTGAAGTAAATAGTTTGGTGGGAAAAAATACATAAAATTGGTGTGAAAGAGTTTGGCAAGAAAGAAAAAAAAGGAAATCAGGATTTTTTGGTGGGAAAGAATTTGCTTCCAAACACTACCTCAAGGTTCATGTTTTGTTTTGTGTTTTTTTTTTTTTTTTTTTATGTGTGTGTGTGTGTGTGTGTTTGGTAGTGTTTGGTAATACAGAATCAGATGTTTGAAATTCGAATTAGAAATGAGAAATTGGTTTTACTTCAAAATTAAATTTCGAGGCACAAATTTTGTGCTTCCAAACAAAAACCTAGGGTTCATGTTTTTTTGGTCTTAGGTAGTGTTTGGTTGTACCAAATTGGAGGTTTGAAATTTCAAATTAGAATGAGAAATCGGTTTATTTGTAAATCAATTTTTGAGATTTGAATTATGTGACTACCTTAGTGTTTTTTCTAGTTGATATGAATCTCTACATATTGGGGTTCTTGTTTTCTGGTCTTGGGCAGCGTTTGGTTGTACAGAAATTGGGTGTTTGAAATTTGATTTAGAAATGAGAAAGGGGTTTATTTCTAAATCGAATTTTGGGGCTTTGAATTTTATGCTTCCAAACACTACCTTAGGGTTCATGTTTTTTTTTTCCTCTAGTCTTAAGTAAGTTTTGAGAGGCAAAACCCAAGGTTGACACCCATGGGTTTAAAGGATTTTTTGCAACACACCCGGGGTTAACAACCTAAGGTTTAGCAATAGAAAATTTAAATAAAAAAAAAAAAGTAACGAGGCCGTATACCCAAGTTGTCAATATCGGGTATACGGAATGTGTTTTCACTTATACCCAAGGTTACAAACCCCGGGTTTCCTTACTCGGGGTTACCAACCCCGAGATATGATTGTTTCGTAAAAAGATAGAGTAACCCATTTTTCAGAAAATAATTATTAAAATACTAATTTTCATGTAAACAACTCATTGCATTCAAATCATGTTAATCAAACTAATACCGTCTTACATTGGCACATTGAAGAAATGGAAGTTCTTTTATTTATTCCCCCCCCCCCCCCCCCCCCCAAAAAAAAAAAAAAAAAGTCTTTCCCAAAATAAAACAAACCAACACATAAAAGCAAAATATACAAGTCTTCAAAAATCATTTCTCTCCCTAAAAATAAAACTAGTTTTTCCAAAAGATTGTTTTCCTTTGTTTTTTCAAAAAATAAAAATAAATAAATAAATAAATAAATAAAAACACAAAATAATCACTAAAGAAAAGAATGCAAAGTCTTTCAATAAGATCACTTAAAAAAAAATAAAAAATATCCAAAAGCACATTTTCAAGAAACTATCGCTTTTTTCAAATCAAATTATATATTTTCAAAGATTCAAAATCATGTTTCCAAGTTTAAAGAACTCATGCTCTAGGCCAACATGTTTTCAAAAATCTAAAAAAATGAAAAATATGAAGGATTATCTGCATGAAGATTATTGTCTTTTTAAAAATAAGTGAAATAAAAAAATTAGTGAATCAAAACTCATGATTTTCTTTCAAAATTTAAAATCATGTGTTTTTTTAAAAAAAAAAAAAAGAAAGAAAAAGAAAAAAGAAAAGAAATCGAATCCAATTGATGGTTTGTTTTCTTCTTCTTATTTTTTTTTTTGGGGGGGGGGGGAGTTTAAGAATCCTCGTTTCCAAGCAAATTGCTCTCTTAGCCATTTAAAAAAAAAAAATTATACAAAATTTAAAAATTCAAAAAACAAAAAAAAATAAAGTTCAATTCCAAATATGTTTTTTTCAACAAACAACTATTCCAAGCAATCATATCTTCTTTCAAAGATTAAAAATAAATAAATAGTACTTTTATACATTTGTCGGTCATTCTACATATCATTTTTCTAAATATTTTTGGAACAAATAGCCAACTTAATCTGACCTTAAAATTCACCACATGAAAATTCCCCCGAGACCAAACATGTTGATATCATATCTAATCGAAAAAGACTACCGAGGAGGAACAATTTGTCTTTTCTTTTTGAAAAAATAAATAATAAAATTTTCACACCTTAATCGGAAATACTTTAGAATTTTGTAAGGACAAATTAACATACCTGGGATTAGTTTAATTCAATTTTTGTTAGACAAACGTATCGTCCTCGAATGGGTATGTTAGGATGCCTAACACCTTCTCCGAACACAACCGGACCTCAAATTCTAAATTATTTTTGGCTAAACCATTTTATTCTTTGAGAGTCAAATTTTGAATCATTTTAAAAATAAAAAGTAATTTTAACAATTTTAGTGATCGTACATCAATTTAACTTAATATTAGGTGATGACTCATTTTTTACTAAACATTTAGCTTAAATCCATTTGTTTTAATCTTGATCCATACAAAAGCCCCAAACCCTTTTTTCAAAAATAATTAGATTTCGAATCTGTCCAAAAATGTTTCAGAAAACATATACTTAATATAATGAGACTTTTTCGAGGCATGTCAGGTTGACTCTTTTTTTAGTCCAAGAACCAAACCAGAACACCCCTAATTGCCTTACAACTTTGCTTCTTACTACTACCTAAAATCAAAGTCAATATATCCTAGATATATAGAAGTTCAATCCAATTCTTAGATATTTTGTAGACACTATGGATACAAAATTTCTTGTGTACATACTATTAGAGATGAGACGTTTGCATTGCTTGTAAGAAAATTGAACCAGTCTTTGCTTCGAGATTAGTTTGTGTCGCTCTGTAAAGAGTATTACAAATCATGCCTTGTGAACTACCAGATAAGAAGTTGAAGCGCACAGAAATGTATAAGAATCTTCTATCATATTTGATTCAATTAATATATTTGTTTTGTTTATGTTAATACTAACAGATCTAGCCTTATAGAATTACAAATTATTGTCACAAAGATCTACCCAATAGGAGGAGTGAAATGGGTAATGATAAAAATTTTAATAATTAAATCAAGCACAAGTTATCAATTTTCGTAATTGATTATTATCTTGTTATGCAGCGAAAATATATTTAACTAAATGCACACCCAAATAACAAAAATATAACAATACAGTACACAATAATTTATTTTGGTTCAATAAGCTGCTTTTACCTACATCTAGTCCCTAAAACTCCACAGAGATTCCACAATCTACTAACCCTGATTCCTTTCTAGGTAGGAACCAAACCCTTACAATCTTTTTTACATGTTCAAGATTAACCTAATTCTTTTTGTAGACTCAGAATCAAATATTTACACTCTCACACTATTACACTTCTCATTTTCACAGGCTTAGGAAGAATCTTATCTTTTTCTGTCTTAGACTAACCTAATTCGACCAAATGAATATTCAAAACCTAATCTTTCAAAATTTTAAATATTAACCTAATATTTTTCATAGGCTAAAGATCAAACCCTAATATTTTTTTCAGACTAAAGATTAATCGTAACGACCTTGATTAGACACCATCCCAAATAGGCCTGTTGGCCCAGTGAATTACCCAAGAGGGGGGTGAATTGGGTAGATAAAAAATTATCAGAGAAAAAATACTTTAATAAACTAAATAATTAATTTTAATCCTAAATTAATTATTATCTTTATATAAAAATAGAAATATAATATCAACTAAGTGCACATCAAACAACAAAAATAAATAATGAAAAATAGTAGTACACCAGAAATTTATATTGGTTTACTAAGTTACTCTTGGCTAACACCGTAATTGATTATTATCTTGTTATGCAGCGAAAATATATTTAACTAAATGCACACCCAAATAACAAAAATATAACAATACAGTACACAATAATTTATCTTGGTTCAATAAGCTGCTTTTACCTACATCTAGTCCCTAAAACTCCACAGAGATTCCATAATCTACTAATCCTGATTCCTTTCTAGGTAGGAACCAAACCCTTACAATCTTTTTTACATGTTCAAGATTAACCTATTCTTTTTGTAGGCTCAGAATCAAACATTTACACTCTCACACTATTACACTTCTCATTTTCACAGGCTTAGGAAGAATCTTATCTTTTTCTGTCTTAGACTAACCTAATTCGACCAAAGGAATATTCAAAACCTAATCTTTCAAAATTTTAAATATTAACCTAATATTTTTCATAGGCTAAAGATCAAACCCTAATATTTTTTTCAGGCTAAAGATTAACCGTAACGACCTTGATTAGACACCATCCCAAATAGGCCTGTTGGCCCAGTGAACTACCCAAGAGGAGGGTGAATTGGGTAGATAAAAAATTATCAGAGAAAAAATACTTCAATAAACTAAATAATTAATTTTAATCCTAAATTAATTATTATCTTTATATAAAAATAGAAATATAATATCAACTAAGTGCACATCAAACAACAAAAATACATAATGAAAAATAGTACTACACCCGAAATTTATATTGGTTCACTAAGATTCTCTTGGCTAATCCAGTCCCCCGAGCTCCACGGAGAGTCGCACCCACTAAACTCAAGATTTCTTTAAAGGTAGGAACCAAACTCTTACAATGATTCTTTTCGTAAGCTCATAATCAACCTTTACAAACTCTTTTTCACAGGCTTAGAAATAACTTCTATTTTTTATAGGCTCAAGAATAACCTAATTCTTTTTATACCTCAGGCTAAAGAACCAGAACCTCATAAACACTCCAAATATTCTTTTACCCGGTAAGGATTGAACCGTTACAAAATTACTCACAAATCAATTCAATCAAGGAAGAATTATTACCTCAATCTCTTTGCAGGAAGAGATTGAAACCAACTACCCTTAGATTAAATACTTTCAATAGTATTCAATCAATCACTCAACTCACCAATTACAAATTGATAAGTGATTTTTCTCACTCGGAACTTCTACCAGCCCAGATAAATTAGAACTCAATTAATATCCCAAAACTAGTGATAGAAAAGTGAGATATTCAAAATCTGATTTTTAAACAAAATTTGAGTAGCACGTAACTGAGCACGTAATCAGATTTATTCAAACAATTGTTTCAAAAATATTTTTCAATAAAAAATTCGAAAACAATTTCAAAGTTAAAATTCCAAATATAATCAAGTAATCAATTAATAGAAAAAAATCTGGAAAGATCTCACCTGGATTTCACCGAATAAATAATGATTAGCAATGCAATTTCAAATCAATGATCAACAATAATTTTCTTCAATATCTCAAGAATGATTTTCAAGACAATTCTCACAAAACTCTCAGTATGATAACTCTTAGAAAGCAAAAAAGATGAATATCTCAAAATGATTGATATCTCATCACTTTTTGAAGTGAAAAATGCAAGTCTATTTTAAAAAATAAAATAAAACAAGCTCTCTAACGGCTAGTTTCCACTTGTTATGATATTTAATTACTCTTTTAGACCCCTTATATCTTTAAGATTTCATCCTGGTTCAAATCACTTAATTATGACTTTTAAACTTCTCAATTAAGTCCCCTAAATATTTCTCAATCACAATTAAATAGGATAGAAAGAATTACATGTACCAAATTGAGAAATATTCAAATTTAATGAACCATATCTATAGGGATATCATAATATATGTTGCATATCTCAAATAACATCAAATCCCTAATATATCTCGTGAATCTTAACTATAAAACAACTAGTAAGGGTTACTTTTAGAATAAAATCCAGAATTCGACAAAATCCTGAAACAGTGTCATAAGTCGACTAACCAAGGGTCACCAGTCGACCGTTTGATTCAGGATGTAGCCAAGCCAAAAATCCATTACCCATCGGTCGACCTATTTGTCGACCTAGAGATTCAGAGAGTTTTATTTCTGGTCACAAGTCGGCCTCCCTGTCGACTTATCGATTCAGAGATTTCACCATTCAAGCTCAAGTCGACCTACCTGTCGACCGGGAGATTCAGTAACTTCATATTCAATGCATCAGTCGACTTACTTATCGACTTACCAATGCTAGAATCCTCTCCTTAATTCATTTTGAATTCATTCTCATTGACGTTTTCACCCCTTTAACCAATTTTTTTCTCAGTTAGCTCCACTAAATACTTAAATTCAATTTTACTTAATTATCAATATTTCTTTTTCAATTTCACATAAGAGCAAATAATTTAACTAATTAGGATCCCATAAAAAACACACATATTTTATAAAATCATTTTGTGTCGTGTGTGGTCCTAATTGGGATATTAAGAGTTAATATTTAACTTGAGTTATTTTCCCTACGTTTTTCAAATTCTTCAACCTCTTCTTCATCATCTTTATCATCATATTTTAGCATCCATTCATTACTTGTCATCATATATTCATCATTGAAACTTGTTGATCCTAAGATTTTGATGGACAATTAAAGGTTTATATTCTTTGTGAAACTAACGGTTTAATTGAGTGTTTTAGTTTATTAGTTCCAATGATGAAGATATGTTGACAAGTAATGAATGGATACTAAAAGATGATGAGAAAGATGGTTAAAGATTAAGAGTTTGAAGAATTTGAAGAACCTATGAAAAACAACTCAGGTTAAATTTCAACTCTTAATATCCCAATTAGGATCACACGCGACACAAAATTTTTTTAAAATGATTTTTATAAATATGTGTGTTTTTTATAAGATCCTAATTAGTTAAATTATTTGATCCTATGTGTAATTGAAAAATAAATATTAATAATTGATTAAAATTGAATTTAAGTATTTAGCGGAGTTAACCGAGAAAAAAAATTGGTTAAATGGGCGAAAACATCAATGAAAATGGATTGAAAACGAATTGAGAGAAGTGTTCCAACATTAGTAAGTCGATAGGTAAGTCGACCGGAGTATAGAAGGAAAAGTCTTTGTATCTCTCGGTCAACAGGTAGGTCCACCTGTGCTTAAATATGAACTCTTCGTATCGATAAGTCGATAGAGCGGTCAACCTATGACTAGAAATATAACTCTCTGAATCTGTAGGTCAACAGATAGGTCGACTGATGGGCTGTGGATTTTTGGCTTGGCTACATCCTGAATCTAACGATCGACTGTTGGTCATTGATAAGTCGACTTATAGTACTGTTTCAGGATATTGTGGAATTCCGAATTTTATTCTAAAAGTAGTCGTTACTAACCGTTTTATGGTTAAGATTCACGAGATATATTACAGATTTAATGTTATTTAAGATATGCAATATATATTATGATATCCCTATAGATTTGGTTCATTAAGTTTGAATATTTCTTAATTTGGTACATGTTTATCCTATTTAATCGTGAATGAGAAATATTTGGGGGACTTAATTGAGAAGTTTAAAATCTATAATTAAGTGATTTGAACCAGGATGAAGTCTTAATGATATAAGGGGTCTATAAGAGAAATTAAATGTCATAACAAGTGGGAATTAGCCGTCAGAGAGCTTATTTTATTCTTATTTATATAGACCTGTGTTTTTCATATTAGAGAGAGAGATCAAGAGAATTATACTAAGTTTTTCTAAGAGAAATCATATTGAGAATTGTGAGAGTGTTTCTAAGAGTTATTCTTGATAATTATTTACTGTGGATCACTGCTGCTACCGAATCTGAAGTGATATTGCTATAATTATTCTTTCGGTGGATTTCGGGTGAGATATTTCCAAATTATTTTCTATTTAGTATTACTTGATTATATTTGGAATTTGATCTTTAGAAATTATTTTCAAATTTTTTATTGAAAAATATTTTTGAAATAATTTCTTGAATAAATTTGATTACGTGTTCAATTACGTGCTACCCATTTTTTTGTTTAAAATCAGATTTTGAATATCTAACTTTTCTATTACTAGTTTTGAGATATTAATTGAGTTCTAATTTATCTAGGGTGGTAGAAACTCCGAGTGAGAAAAATCACTTATCAATTTGTAATTGGTGAGTTGAGTGATGGATTGAATACTATTGGGAGTATTTAATCTAAGGGTAGCTGGTTTCAGTCTCATCTTGTGAAGAGATTGAGGTAATAATTCTTCTTGAATTGAATTGATTTGTGAGCAATTTTGTAACGGTTCAATCCTGACGGAAAAAATGATATTTGGAGTGTTTGTGAGGTTTTGATTCTTTAGCCTTAGTTTAAAAAAGAATTAGGCTATTCTTGAGCCTATAAAAAGTAGAGGTTATTCTTGAGTTTGTGAAAAGGAATGTATAAATGTTGATTCTGAGCCTGTGAAAATAATTTTTGTGAGAGTTTGGTTCATACCTTTAAAGGAATCTTGAGTTTAGTGGATATGACTCTCTATGTGACTCGGAAGATTGGATTAGCCAAGAGTAGTTTGGTGAATCAGTATAAATTTCAAGTGTGGTGCTATCTTTACATTATTTATTTTTGTTGTTTGGTGTGTACCTAGTTGATTTTATATTTTCGCTGTAATATAAAGATAATAATTAATTTAGAATTAAAATTAATTATTTGAATTTTTTAAGTATCTACTTTGATAATTTTCTATCTACCCAATTCAACCCCCCCCTCTCGGGTAACTTACTAGGCCAATAGAACTAACAAACTAAAACATTCAATTAAACTATTAGTTTTACAAAAAATATCAACCTTTAATTATTCATCAAAATCTTAGGATCAACAATGTATAATCTGCTCAAACTCGCAAAAACAAAAAATTCACATGTTTTTTTTCCCACATGAGCTTTTACTACCTCAAAACATTTATACTCAATCAATAACCCAAAAACTATGTGATAGAATCTACGTGAGGAACAAATATATTTCAATCAATTTAAAGTACAGATAATAAATAATTAGATTTCATAACTAAAAATCGTTTTAAATGATTTTCAAGATACTATATTTGAAAACAATTTTTCTAAAACACTAAATCCAAGTAATAAAATAAATAATCTAAGAAAGCAATTTAATTAACTTGGAAAGATCTCACCGAGATTTGTTGAAAACAATTATGAGAGCTCAGAGTAGAACAAAGACCGGTGATGAAAACTTTTTCGCGTCTCGATCAAAAACTCTTTTAATAATACTCTCTTATAAATTTCTCAATGTAAATCACTATCTTTTAATAGCAAAGGTTGATTGTTCTTGATTACTTAAATGGAAAAACGCAGGTCTCCATATATAGACTTCTAACTAGGCCTATAATGGCTAATTTTCAAATTACAAAACCAAAAATGTCTCTTTAAGACCCCATATATTATATACTATCACAATAGGTGTATTCCATTTAAAAGTACTTTTAGAAAACCTCAACTCGATCCCAAAAACTTTTTAGATTCAAAACACATAAAGATAAGAAGTAGTTTTACTAATTCAATTCAAAGAATAATTTAATATATAGATCAAATAGATAGAATGTTAGTAATATATAATAGTATATAATAGTAAAATACCCAAATCCCTTAAAATCTCTCTTTAAAACATTCAAAACAATGAGATTTGGATCAAAAAACCAAAACAATCGAACTTTGGCCTACCACCATTGGTTGATCGACCTCAATTCGGTTGATCGCCCCTACAACAGTCAGTTTTCTGACCGTTGCACCGACTCCTGTCGATTGACCGACCTCCCCGTCGGTTGATCGAATTGCCCATTTGGTTTTTCCTTATTTCTTCATTTTAGCTACTAGATTTGTTAGCCAACCAGCCTATCATGTCCGTTGACCGAATTAGTCAATAGGTTCACCCTTCTAACTCCCTCAAGCTACAGTTTTCATTAATCAACCGACCTATTTCGTCGGTTGACCTAATTGACCAGAAAAAACTATTATTTTATATGTTAAAATATTTTTTCATTTAAATACTTTATCAAAAATATTTTTATGATTTAACACTTTATAAAAAAATCATTTAGGATCTTAAATTTATCGTTTTTTACCATGACGCATATAAATTTATTCATTTTAAAGTATCCTACGTGATTCAAATTCAAGATGTATTTAGAGAATAAAAGTAATGAATTGCTTTTACCTAAATGTCTTCAACGTCTTCAATACTCTAAAAATCTTCATTATCTTCATCTTGCACCCGTTTCGAATTTCTTCATAAATTCCTTTGATTCTTTAATGATTACTTCATAAATTCTTTGGCTTGTAAATCTTCAACGATTAATCATTTTGACGCATTATTTTTCTCATTTCAACATGTGAAACTTTTAATCTGAAATCACTTAATAAAATAATTAGTTCCACAAAATATCAACTTTTAATTGTCCATCAAAATATTAGATTCAACACAAATATCAAGATTAGTTTTTTTTTCCATTCGGATACATAAATCTAGTTATTTTAATAACTGGTTCCTTCAGATATTTTTCCACTTCTTTTCCTTCAGTTGATCTTAAAGGTATGTGTAAGACCCTGATTTTTATTCTACGCACAATTTGAGTCGCATTTGAGCACATTCGAAAATATCGGGGTGGATAACGCTAATAATTGTGTGATTTAAAATTTTAGGGGTCGAATTATAATTTTCATAACATTTAAAATTAGAATTTGGTTTAATTACTATCCTAACCTAATTGGAGGGGAGGTAAGTGCAAAATATATATTATATATTTTATATATAGAGAGAGAGAGAGGAGAGTCGGTGGAATTGGAGGGTGGATAAATGGCCACTTGGCCGGCTCTTTTTTTTACTTATATACATTTATATATATATATATACACACACACACACACAGACATATGTTAGCACACGCACAACAGAGAGAAGGATCGGGAAGAATCCAGAGAAAACGAGAGAGAGATAGAAGGTGGCCAGTGGTGGGTTGCCGTTCGGCTGTCAGAAAATCAAAAGCTTAGAAGAGAGAGAGGATTGGAGGTACTATTCATCGTCAATTTTCTAACGGCGTGTGTGTGCTTTGTTCGGCCGGCGATCATGTGGGTATATGATCGGGGGTATGTGTGTGAGTTTTCTGGGTGTGTATGTGTGCTCGGATTGTTGCGGAAGAGCGGCGTGGGTTATCGTCGATCGGTTTGGTGTTGGCGATGGAGATGATCATTGCGGTCATTTCGGCGAGGCAGTGGGTGTGTGTTTTGTTCGGAGTGTGTGTGTGTGTCGTTTATGTATGTGTTTCGTTGTGTACAGGTTATCAGAGTATGTGTGTATGTGTTTGTTCGCCGTCGTGGTTGGAGATGGTGTGATCGGAGTTTGCCGGCAGTAAGTTAGAGAGAGAGTAGTGGGTGTGGGTGTGTGTTTTGCGTCTGCTCTGTGTGTGTGTGTGTTCAACGGTTGCGATGTGGGTGTCTCGATCAGTCGTCCGATGGTCAATGTTTCATGTGGTGTATGTGTGTATTCGGAGCGGTGACGAAGGCAGTGGTCCGATCCACGATGGTGCTCTGGCGTGGGAGGAGGTGTAATCCGTCGAGATGCTTTCGGCTCACGTTAACCTCGATTATGTGGGCTTTGATCGGTGAGGAGGTCGACGGTGAAAGCCGCCGGAGTTGGTAAGGAGAGAGAAAAGGTCGGCGGCTGAACTAGGAGCGCAAACAGGAAGTAGGAACAGAATAAGAAAAAAGAAGAAAGAAGAAGAAAAAGGAAAAATGAGAAATTACACGAACCAGTCCAATAAAACTTAAAACTCATCTCGCAGACAGGTGGAAAATCCGGGAAAGGTAGAATTCTTAACTCTTTCCATATATACATTTAATTTTCGTATTTTGTGGAATTTTACCTATTGAAATTATATGAAATATGTGGGACAATACGAAATTTACGTGACGAGCATGTTTACGTGGTTTTTGTGTTAAATTTGGACGATGCGGAATTTATGTGATAAGTATACTTACGTGGTTTATGTTATATAAATTAAATGCACATATTAGAGGGGTTGGAGTTCTACTGAGCGTTAGCTCACAACCCCACAGTGTTTGGTTGCAGGGTCGGCTGGGACAAAACTGGAGAAGAAATTTCATTCGAATTTTCTGGATGTATTAATTGTAAATATTGTAATAATTATTATTATTGTTGTAATCAGAAGAAACGATAATATTAATTATCGTAATTGTCATAGAATATTTCTCCAAATTTAATGTATTGAATATTCGGTAAATAAATTGGTTTGGAAAAACATTGAAAATTCAATTATAAATTATGAGAGAGATCTTCAAATATATTGGAGTTTATTGGGAAGTTGACGAGTTAGTTTTAGGCTAGGAAATTCTCTATAGGAGAAACCATAGTAGCGGCCCTGGGAGACCTGGTCGTTACAAGTGGTATCGGAGCTTAGGTTATAGATTCTGCAAGCACAGAGCCTAGGTTATAGATTCCACAGATTTAGAACTTAGATTGGCGAGTAATTTGAACCGGGGTTAGGACACCCATCAATCATAAAAAATTGTTAATATTAGTGGAATTGCGAATTAAAAATTAAATGTGTTTTATGTGTGTATGTATGAAGTTAATATAATACATGATATTATCAAGTGGCGAGGTAGGTGCATCAATATTTTCATATGTACACCAATTGTTCACACATATATACGTAGAAGTAAAGGTGAAGAATATTATGGGGTAATTAGTATTGTTGGTGCATAAAATTAGTACACACCTCGAGTATGGTCCAGTCAGATGACAGGTGGGTCCTCTTGCTGAGGTGGAGTCGTCGATTGAAAAGTCCTCGAGCGAGCTGTGCTGGGTCCTGGGAGGACTGACCTGCTGTGTCTAGAGTCCTGCTCCTCAGGGAGTGTACCTGCAGAAGGCTCAGACCGGGGTTTATCCCGGTGAAGCCCCTCCGGCGTAGTAATCAGTGCTCAGAGAAAAAAGGTACAGAATATAGTAAGGAAACAAATGAACTCGCACGTAATGTAAGTCCTTAAAGCGTACCTCGGGCTTACATAGCCCCCGATATATATAGGCGTTGGAGATGATTAGTCGGGCCTAAACACGATTAATTAGTCGAAACCCTATGTTTAGCTGATAATCTGGGGCGTTTAGGAGATAATCGTTAGGCTTGGGCGTTTGGGCCCATTTGGCGAAGCCTGCGGGCTTTTGACAAGCCTGTGGCGATGAGCTGGTGAAGGAGCACAGAGATCCATAGAGTCCTGGAGAAGAAACAAGGTGAAAATGGGAGTCAGTCGAGGTGAGCGACAGAGTCCCTGAAACTGATCGCTGAGGGCACGGCGTAGAGCTCAGAGCGGCACGTCCTTGCGGGGCTCCTCGCTCCTCCCTGGGTGTAAATGAGATTCTAGGGAAGAACCGTAGTCGGTGTATGCTCCAACGTGGCATTGTGGATTCCAGAATACGTCCCTGTCATTGCGAGGGTTGACACGTGGCTGGGTCTCAAGTGCTAACTCAGAGGTGCCCAAAAATACCCTCATCAGTAGCCCCCTAGCCTTGTGCGATGAGGGAAGCGAGACGGTCAGAGATATCAATTCCTGGCTGAAACAGACGTCCTGGAGACTTTGGATTGCGAGAAACACCTCTAATCGACACTTTTTCAAGAGTTAGTTTTTTCTTGAGGAGCTTATTCGAAATAGGCCTCCACATGGTCGGGGTCCGGGGTCAGGTAGCATGGCAGGGCGGTCCCGAATTTCTTCGATTTTCAGGACGGCAATTTTTCAAGAGTTGAAATTTTTTAGATGAGTTAATTTGCAATACGCTCCCCTACGGCCGAGGTCCGGGGTCAGCTAGCACGGCAGGGCGACCCCAAATTTTTTCGATTTCACAGTGATAATTTTCCAGGAGTTTAACTTTTTTAGAGGAGCTAATTTGAAATACGCTCCCATATCACCGGGGTCCGGGGTCAGGTAGCACGGTAGGGCGACCCCGAATATTTTAGATTTCACGGCGACAATTTTCCAGGAGTTTAACTTTTTTAAAGGAGCTAATTAGAAATACGTTCTCATATCGCCGAGGTCCGGGGTCAGGTAGCACGACAGGGTGGCCCCGAATTTTTTTGAATTTCAGGGCGACACACGTTCACCGTGAACAAGCCCTGAGCATGGACCGGTGTTCACCGCGGAAAAATTAAAAGTGAACCACAGGGTGGCGGGCACACGGCAAGTGGCCGGGAGCTAGCCTACCGCCGCCGTGCACTGGGTGACGGCCCAACCAGGTTGACTAGTGCCCAAGTGGGCGCTGGGCTGTCCCCAGCGCCCACTTTGGGCGCTGGTCAGACACCAGCCCCCAACTGGGCGCTGGGCGCCCAGTTTTGGGCTGGGCGCTGGTCAAAGTGGGCGCTGGTGTCACCAGCGCCCAGTTATGAGCGCTGGGGGACAGCGCCCAACTGGGCGCTGTTCATACTAGCACCCATTTTGGGCGCTGGTCAGGGGGCAAGCCAAGGGGCTTGCCCCCTCCAATTTTAAGTTTTATATATTTTTTATTTTTTATTATTTTTATTTATTTTTATTTTTTTATTGGGGGGAGGGCAACGCCTCTCACCCCCTTAATATATTTTTCTTTTTTGAATGGGGGAGGGCGCTGCCCTCAAAACCCCCCCTCTCCCCCAATATTTATTTCTTTTTTTATGTGCGCGGAGGGAGTAGCATAAAGGGTGGAGCAAGAGGGGGAGAGCAAAGCACATTTTAAAAAACTTACAACTTTTTTTGTACTTTTTGTAGCCTTGGTTTACCTTGCACCTTGCACCCTTGCACACCTTCGTTTTTTTTCATTACTCCGACACATGACATTTTTCACTGTGACTTTCTCGACTAGTGAGGCTTGTGAGGAGGGAGAATTGAGCACGTCAGGGCGTTGCTCGCTTGGACCCGTGGCCCATACATTTGGAGAAGGTCACTATCTGTGCCCTGTCAGCCTGAGGTAGCACGGCAGGGTAGGGGGGCAGGATAAGATGACGCTGGCCCGAGGTGGTGTAGCGAAATTTTTGGACAACACTCCTGGATGACGTTCTTGAAGAAGGTCGTCCCCTGGACCCTGACGACTAAGAGTAGCACGACGGGGCGGTGTCTATCACTACCTGGACCCTACCGACTCGAAGTAGAGCGGTAGGGAGGTGCATGTTACTATTTGGACCATGCCAGCCAGGAGTAGCGCGGCCTGGCAGTGCCCGTCAAACTTGATGGTTTTGGATATGGGACATCGAGGCTGATGACCTAGACGGGGCCACGTACAAGGGCACCGGGCAGAGGGATGTCGTGGAGGATAGTGCTGACGAGGGGGCTGAGGAAGGCAATATCGACGCCACTTCCCCTTGCATAGACGCCCCTCACAACAAAGGTGGAGAGGACTGAGCTCGGACCATCACCTTTTCAGGACTTAGGATTTTGTAGACTCTTTTTCGCTTATTCCTGTTTTTCTGCACGCGAGCGTGTAAGCTTTTAAGCGGCATTACCAGGGTACTTTAGAGTCTACTCCTTTCTCTCAACGTTTTCGCCAAGTCATTCTTTGCCTAGCATAGTTTTTAGAGCTGTAAAATTTTAAAACTTTTGTTAAAATTTGTTACCGTCTCTTCTAACACAAATTTCTCATCTCTGCTCAGGGCCATGGACCACTAGCCCCCCAGTTCGGGACACGAGCTGATTGCAAGGAAATCGTGTCATGGACTTAGGATGAGTGTTTTCCAAGGTAGCTGATCCTGTCGGTCCACAGGAGCGCAACACGGTGGTTGGACCCTTGTGGCCGGTCATCGGGGAGTTCTCCGTAGTCAGGCTCATTCAAGAACCCTTTCAGGTTATCTCTATTTAATCCATGTAGGAGCACCTTCCCTTTTAGAACGTCGGACTTAAAGTCGACTGGTAGGGAGAGGTACTTGGCCGCAGGCCCTCAGACCCAATCAATGCCCCGCCCTTGGTGGATGACCTAAGTCTATCCCCGGGGAGGGTCTGGTTGTCACCCTCGACGCTGAGCGCCGGGATGAGACTTGTGGAGAGTTACTCATGACGTTGAGAGTCGGGATGTTGATTTGGAGAATTATCCGCGACTCAGGAGGTCAGAGTACCACTGAGGAGAATCATTTGCGACACCGAGAGTTGGGACACAATTCAGGGGGTTGGAATGTAGCCGTGGAGAATCACTCGCGACGCCGGAGCCAAGATGTGACTCAAGGGGTCGGAATGTAACCGTGGAGAACCACTCATGACGCCGAGAGCCGGGATGCGACTCAGGGGGTCGGAATGTAGCCGTGGAGAATAACTCGCGACGCTAGAGCCAGGATGTGACTCAGGGGGTCGGAATGCAACCGTGGAGAATCACTCGCGACGCCGAGAGCCAGGATATGACTCAGGGGGTCAAAATGTAACCGTGGAGAACTATTTGCGATGCCGGAGTCGGGACGCGGATCTAGAGAATCATCCGCGACTCAAGCTGTCGGAATGCCATTGTTGGGGCTAGGCTGGAGGGCGCTCGTCTCCATCTCTGGTAGGATAGAAGACTGCTTGTCTCCGCCTTTGAGTTGCATGCTCACAGTTGGCCACTGCTCGGATGTTGTGGTGGCGCGAGGGTGCCGGGTAGGTGCCTCACCCTGCCCACGACGGGCCCTCAGGTCGGATCTTACTGCGTGGCTGGGAAGCTAAGCCCAATGGTAGCCCTGGTCAGTCCCTAACACCATATCTTTGCGGATAATGGGATCTTGACGTGGTCGGGGGGGGCTCTCCAGGCCGGTAGCCCCAGTATGGCAAGATGGAGGGCGGTCCTCGAGCACAAGCCCATTTGAAGATTCCACACGAGCATCGTGATCTTGGGGTCACTCCTCGGGCCCTACAGTCTAGAGAGACGGTTCCCCTTGGACGGGGGTTAGCAGTAGGCACACGAGAAGGAGTTGTACATTCAACTTGAACTTTTGCATTTGGAGTTCAAGGAGATCAACCCGAGATGCCTCCATAGCTCTTGAGGTCTGTCCCGCAGCCCCAGGTGGCAGAGTTGACGGTCTTTCCTGACCATGGGGGGGCAGTTATCCTCGTTGGTGGGAGCTGGGGGGTATGCGCTTAGATTGTTCGACATGTTTTCTCGTTCTTCTATTTTGTGTCTATCTAACTGGACCTTGTAATCACTCAAGCTTAACTGAGCAGAGAGTAGTGATCAGGGAAAGGCTTTTTGCTCGGTTCCCACAGACGGCGCCAAACTGTTGGCGCATAAAACTGGTACACACCTCGAGTATAGTCCAGTCGGATGACAAGTGGGTCCTCTTGCTGAGGTGGAATCGTCGATTGAAAAGTCCTCGAGCGAGCTGTGCTGGGTCCTGGGAGGACTGACCTGCTATGTCTAGAGTCCTGCTCCTCAGGGAGTGTACCTGCAGAAGGCTCAGACCGGGGTTTATCCCGGTGAAGCCCCTCCGGCGTGGTAATCAGTGCTTAGAGAAAAAAGGTACAGAATATAGTAAGGAAACAAATGAACTCGCACGTAATGTAAGTCCTTAAAGCGTACCTCGGGCTTACATAGCCCCCGATATATATAGGCGTTGAAGATGATTAGTCGGGCCTAAACACGATTAATTAGTCGAAACCCTGTGTTTAGCTGATAATCTGGGGCGTTTAGGAGATAATCGTTAGGCTTGGGCTTTTAGGCCCATTTGGCGAAGCCTGAGGGCTTTTGACAAGCCTGTGGCGATGAGCTGGTGAAGGAACGCAGAGATCCGTGGAGTCCTGGAGAAGAAACAAGGTGAAAATAAGAGTCAGTCGAGGTGAGCGACTGAGTCCCTGAAACTGATCGCTGAGGGCACGGCGTAGAGCTCAAAGCGGCACGTCCTTGCGGGGCTCCTCGCTCCTCCCTGGGTGTAAATGAGATTCTAGGGAGGAACCGTAGTCGGTGTATGCTCCAACGTGGCGTTGTGGATTCCAGAATACGTCCCTGTCATTGCGAGGGTTGACACGTGGCTGGGTCTCAAGTGCTAACTCAGAGGTGCCCAAAAATACCCTCATCAAGTATATATATAGGCATTGACGTCTTCGTTATGTTTTTGGGAGGTTGGACACTTTGCACTAATATATTATTACCATTATTTCACTTTGATCCCTAAAATTGTAATTTGAACATATTAACATTTGAGATGGCAAGTGATAAAAGTAAACTATCTATAATGAGTTAATAAGTTTGGGTGAGTGCCGTGTTAGTCGTGGACCAAAAAAATAATTGTCGCTAAATGAGAGTTATTAATTGAAAGGTGTATATTGTCTTCTATATAAATGGTGAAAATATATTTTCATATTAAAGTATGGAAAAACAAGTGTTGATAAAATTGCGATTTTACGATGAGTTATGGATCAAGTAAATTTATTTATTTTTTAAAAGGGGGGTAGAAAATAATTTTATTATCCTATTATGTCATAGTATTATCTGTACAAAGTGGTGATTATCTGCTTCGGCAGAGTGGTGATTATCTATTTCAGCAGTGTGGTGATTATCTGTACAGAGTGGTGATTATCTGCTTCGGCGAAGTGGTGATTATCTGCTTCGGCAGAGTGGTGATTATCTGTTTCGGCAGAGTGGTGACCCGTCTGGACTGCAAATCCCACGGGTGTACCCTTACCATTGGAAAAAATAAATGGCCCTGACGCTGTTGATCACATTAGATGACACAGTTGTGCAGGTCACGGTACTATCGCAAACGCTGATCATGCGGTTAAAATAATCCTATGGCTAGTAGAAAATGGTGTGCGATATTATATTTTACGATGAATTGGTTGAAATAGATTATTTTAAATAAATTGGTTGATTTAAATAAATTATTTTATATGACGTAAATGTTTGGATCGGTGGATTTAAAATGATTGGAATGGGGTGACTTAAATTATTTGAATTTGGTGTTGTAAATATATTATTTGTTGCATTGGTGGTAGTAGAAAATTGATTTCTAACATGGAATGCGATATATGATAGTATCTTTTGAAACGTGGCGTTAAAATATATATATATATATATATATATATATATACACTTGATCCCTATTTATTTTTTTATATGAAGACGGTCTTCTATATAAGTATACAAAATCATATTTTCATATAATGACGAGAAAATGTGATTATTAAAATTGGATGATATTATGACTTATGTGGATCAAGTGAGTTTTAAATATGGAAATTGGTGTTTGGTCATACTATGACATAGTTTTCTTCTCGTTAGGTCGATATGACCTGCGAGATGTGAATTATCTACTAGACGTAGTTCTGCAGAGTAGTGATTATCTGCTAGGCATAGTCCTGCAGAGTGGTGATTATCTGCTAGGTAAAGTCCAGCAGAGTGTGGACCTATCAGGAGTGGAAATCTTGTAGGTGGCTGTCCCTACCCTTGGGGATATATAAGGGCCCTGGCACTGGTAGTCGCTATAGTTGGCACCAGTCGTACAAGTTACGATTGCTAGTCACTGTAGTTGACGCGGTTGTACAGGTTGCAGTACCGTCGTAACTCCCGATCGTGATATAAACGATCCTATGACTAGCAGAGAATTATTTTATTTTATTATATATACGCGAGTTGATTTGTCGATTTTAAAAATCGGTGTTATGTTGAAAATATTTAGTTGAGATGTTGATATTGACAGTGAGGTGGTTATATTTTGTTGAGATCTATATTGAGATTCTGTGTTGAAAATATTTGGTTGAGATTTTGATATTGACAGTGCGTTTGTTATATTTTGTTGAGATTTGAATATAGCCTGGTGAGACTATATTTTATATTGGAAAGTGGATTTGGATGAAAATATTTGGGAAGTGGATTTTGATAAAACTTGATCCATAAAATATTTTTATATTACGAAGACAGTACACCGATAAGAAAATAACTCAATTATATATATTGGTCCACTACTAACATTTGGTGGAGTCGGAATGTGAGAAATTATTGGGTTTTCATGGGAAAAGGATAATCTGAATTATCCTAGAGTCAATGAGTATTTTAGAAAGATTTGTTAATATAATATATATATATATATATATATATATATATGATGACTACTGATTTATTGTGACATGTTGAATTTTTTGTAGTTCTGATGTATTTATGTATTTCGATATATTTATATATCGAATATTTATATGTTTGAGGCGTTTTTATGTGGATTGAGACGTATTTGAGGCACTTGGCCTTGTCAGGGACTTGATTAAATGTGGAGGCATGAAGGGAATTCTTATAGATGACCCGTCTAACGTATTTGATACGTATTGATGTGATTTGGTGATATTTATGTGTTTTGAGGGATATTTATATGATTTAACGTGATCTGAAACGTATTGATGTGATTTTGACGTTATTTATAAAATGTTTATGAGATTATTGAATATTTTGATGTGGATATTGGGATTGATAATTTTTAGTCTCACGGGCCAGTTCACGTGGAGTTGGGTTATCTGTTGCGTATAATATGTGGTTGCGAGTATTGTTGGTTTAAATGTTGGATAAAAATGTTGTTGCGAATTGGTTAACTGAAAATGTTGAATATAATGGATAAATGTTGGTTATGAGAAAAATTACTGTCAGAATGAGATAAAGACTATCGTGGTATTTATAGGATATATTGTATTTATATTGTTATTGATTATTATTTTTATCAGAGTAGCGCAGCGGAAGCGTTTAGAAAACATGAGATTCTTGATAGTTGGTTGTCTGGGTTAAGTGTTACCGACCAAAGTGCACCCTGTTTGTTGGTTATTGGATATAATGTTAGCTACTGCGAATGAAAATGTTACGATATTGGAATGGAAATTGACGGTTACGAATTGCGGGTGACTTTCGGTTATGGGATCCGTCATAGAAACCATTGTTCTAGAATCAAGTATGACTAATAGGACCATGCGGTGCGAATCTGAAATATTATTGGTTTGACTGAAATGTTAATTCCTATGGTTTTGACGAAAATTTCGAGACAAAATTTCTTTTAGGGAGAAAGAGTTGTAAGACTCTGATTTTTATTCTACGCACAATTTGAGTCACATTTGAGTACATTCGAAAATATCAAGGTAGATAACGCTATTAATTGTGTGATTTAAAATTTTAGGGGTCGAATTGTAATTTTCACAATATTTAAAATTAGAATTGGGTTTAATTACTATCCTAACCTAATGGGAGGAGAGGTAAGTGCAAAATATATATTATATATTTTATATATAGAGAGAGAGAGAGGAGAGTCGGTGGAATTGGAGGGTGGATAAATGGCCACTTGGCCGGCTCTTTTTTAACTTATATATATATATACACACACACACACAGAGACATACGTTAGCACACGCACGAAAGGGAGAAGAATCGGGAAGAATCCAGAGAAAATGAGAGAGAGATAAAAGGTGGCCGGCGGTGGGTTGTCGTTCGGCTGTGAGAAAACCGAAAGCAGAGGAGAGAGAGAGGATTGGAGGTACTGTTCATCGTCGATTTTCTGACGACATATGTGTGTGCTCTGTTCGGCTGGCGATCATGTGGGTATGTGATCGGGGGTGTGTGTGTGAGTTTTCTGGGTATATATGTGTGCTTGGATTGTTGAGGAAGAGCAGTGTGGGTTATCATTAGTCGGTTCGGTGTTGGCAATGGAGGTGATCATTGCAGTCGTTTCGGTGAGGCAGTGGGTGTGTGTTTTGTTCGGAGTGTGTGCGTGTGTCATTTTTGTGTGTGTTTTGTCATGTACAGGTGATCGGAGTATGTGTGTATGTGTTTGTTCGCCATCGTGGTTGGAGGGAGGGTGATCGGAGTTTGCCCGCGGTAAGTTAGAGAGAGAAAGTAGTATGTGTGTGTGTGTGTGTGTGTTTTGCGTCTGCTGTGTGTATGTGTGTTCAACGGTTGCGGTGTGGGTGTGTCGATCAGTTGTCCGGTGGTCAGTGTTTCGTGTGGTATATATGTGTATTCGGAGCGGTGACGAAGGCGGTGGTCCGGTCGGCGATGGTGCTCCGGCGTGGGAGGAGGTGTCATCCGTCAAGATGCTTTCGGCTCATGTTAACCCCGATTATGTGGGCTTTGATCGTTAAGGAGATCGGCGGTGAAAGCCGCCAGAGTTGGTAAGGAAATAGAGGAGGTCAGCGGCTGAACCAGGAGCGCAAATAGGAAGCAGGAACAGAATAAGAAAAAGGAATAAAGAAGAAGAAAAAGGAAAAAGGAGAAATTACACGAACCACCCTAATAAAACTTAAAACTCATCTCGCGGACCGGTGGAAAATCCGAGAAAGGTAGAATTCTTGACTCTTTTCATATATGCATTTAATTGTCATATTTTGTGGAATTTTACCTGTTGAAATTATATGAAATATGTGGGACGATACGGAATTTACGTGACGAGCATGTTTACGTGGTTTTTGTGTTAAATTTGGACGATGCGGAATTTATGTGATTAGTATGCCTATGTGGTTTGTGTTATATAAATTAAATGCACGTATTAGAGAGGTTGGATTTCTACTAAGCGTTAGCTCACAACCCCACAGTGTTTGGTTGTAGGGTCGGCTGGGATAAAACTGGAGAAGAAATTTCATTCGAAATTTATGGATGTATTAATTGTGAATATTGTAATAATTATTATTATTGTTGTAATCGGAAGAAACGGTAATATTAATTATCGTAATTGTCGTAGAATATTTCTCCAAATTTTAATATATTGAATATTCGGTAAATCAATTGGTTTGGAAAAACATTGGAAATTCAGTTATAAATTATGAGAGAGATCTTCAAATATATTGGAGTTTATTGGGAATTTAACTAGTTGGTTTTAGGCTAAGAAATTCTCTATAGGAGAAACCATAGTAACGGTCCTGGGAGACAGAGTCGTTACAGTATGTTTGGAGATGGCCTCTCTGCAGTAGTCTTTTTATTAGCCCACAGATAAACCCAATACAGGAGTGAATTGGGTAGTTACAAAAATTTAAACAAATAAATTATCAAATAAGCAATCATCAAATTTTCCTAAACAATTATTATCTTGAGTTTTAGTGGAAACATGTTTATCTAAGTGCACAACCAAACAGATAGGGATAGAGAAATTGAACACGTAGATTTATTATGGTTCGACGCACTAATCTTGCTAACATCCAATCCCCAAAGCTCTTATAATACTTTAAGCATAATAATTGACACAAGGAGGCAAAGTGTAGTCAATAGCGGGGCCTAGCCCATGGTTGACTCTGTTAGTGTAGTCCGTTGCAAACTCCGAGTGATGGCATATGTTGATCCTAAGATTTTGATAGACAATTAAACATTGATATTTTTTGTGAGACTAATGGTTTGTTTAAGTGTTTCAGTTTATTAGTTTCAATGATGAAGATACGATGACAAGCTATGAATGGATGCTAAATGATGATGACAAAGATGATGAAGGTTTAAGAGTTTGAAGAAATCAGGAAAAATAACTCTGATTAATTTCAACTCTTAATATCCCGATCAGGATCACACACGACATGAAAATAATTTTATGATTATATGTGATTGATAGGATCTTAAATTAGTAAAATTATTTGCTCCTTTGTGTTATTGAAAAGTAATATTTGTAAATGGTTAAAATGGAATTTAAGAAAGTTAGTGGGGCTAACAAATGAGAGAAAATGGTTAAAGGGGGCGAAAACATAAAAGAGAATGTATTAAAAACGAGTTTAGAAAAGAAATCTAGCATGCATAAGTCGACTGGTAATTCAACCGGACAAAACAGATGAACTCTCTATATCTCTAAGTCAATAGGTAAGTCGATCGGTAAAGAAAAATAGAACTCTCTGAATCTCTAAGTCGACAGGTAGGTCGACCAGTGAAGAGAAATAGAACTCTATGAATTTCTAAGTCGACAGATAGGTCGACCGATTGGTACAGAATCTTTGGCTTAGCTACATCCTGAATCGAGCGGTCGACTAGTCAGTCGACTAACGGCGCAGTTTCAGGATATTGTGGATTCCAATTTTATATCTAAAAGTAGCCGTTTTTTGTGGGATTTGTAAGAGATTTTTGGGATTTTATGATATTTAAAGATAAGTTACACCTATTATTTAATTCCTATTAATTTGGTTCATTAAGTTTTAATATTTCTCAATTTGGTACATATAATTATTTCTATTCTAATTAATTGAGATTGAGAAATATTTGGAAGACTTAAATGAATATTTTGAAAGCCATTGTTAAGTGAGATATACCTTAAATGAAAGGTATCAATATATGGGGTTTATTGGTGATTTTAAAAAATATATCTTGTGAAAATTAGCCGTTATAGGGCTTGTTTCAAATACCTATAAAAAGACCTGCAGATTTCACATAATTAAGTGACACCATATCAAGAACTATTCACTTCATAAATTTTTATAAGAGTCATCATTCTGATATTTATTTTGAGGGATCAAATTATGATATCAATTATTGAGGTGTTCTTGAGTTAAAGCGTTGATTGTGTAAGCGTCACCGATTTGAGCTGTCTAACGTTTCAATTTATTATTATTCGGTGTTATCCGGGTGAGACCTTTTCAAGCTATTAATATTTATTGTATATTTATTTTTATATATTTGCTTGGTTGATAAGATCTTGATAAAATCATTTTCTAAACTTTAAATTGCATAAAAATATTTTAAAACGATTTTTGGTAAAAATTTGATTACATATTTATTTGTGTGTTATTCATATTTATCATAATCAGATTTATATATTTTCTTGGTGAAAGTGTTCTAAGCATATTCTTAATTGAGTTTATTGTTATCTTTGTTTGCTTTTTGTGTGATAATCTCATTATATGCTCAATTTTGTGTTATCCGCATTATTTTTATAATCAGATTTTTATTGCCTCACATTAATTCTATCACTAGTATTGGGACATTAATTGAGTATTAATTAATCTGAGGTGGTAGAAGCTCCGAGTGGGAAGAACTTATCAATTTTTGTAATTAGTGAGTTGTGTGCGGATTAGGTACTATTGGGAGTATCTAATCAGGAGTAACTCGGTTTCAATCTCTTCCGGTAAAGAGATTGAGGTGTTAATTTTTTCTTTATAAAATTAATTGTGAGTGTTTTGTAAATGTTCCATCCTTACTTGGGAAAAAGATAATTGGAGTGTTTTTGTGTGGTTTTGATTCTTGAGCCTAAGGTATAAAAAGAATTAGGTTGTGATTCACCATGTAAAAAAATTAGGTTATTCTTGAACTTGTAAAAAGTAGAGCTTATTTTTTAGTTTATGAAAATGAATTATTATTTTTTTTTGTAAAGATTGATTCTAAGCCTGTAAAATAATCGTTGTGAAAGTTTGATTCCTACCTTTAAAGGGATCTTGAGTATTAGTGGGTGCGATTCTCCATGGGGCTTGAAGAACTGGATTAGCCAAGAATAGCTTGGTGAACCAAGATATATTGATGTGTATTGTATTGTTTATTTTCTTTTATTTTATCTTGTGTTGTTTGGGTGTGCATCTAGAGCTTATTACACTTATCCACTGCTATAAAGATAATAATTAATTTTAGGATAAAATTAATTATTTAATTTTTGAAGTGTTATTTTTTCTCTGATATTTTTTAATTACCCAAACCTCTCCTCTTGGGTATTCCACTGGGCCAACAACATATCACAAGACATCAGAATACAACACCATGTTCCATTTAGCCAAGTTAACCAAGCCTGACTTACATGGAAATGACGTTGGCTTCGACATGGAGCCAAAATCCAAGCCTCCATCTTATCACACTCTCGTGGTTTATAGTAGTCATAAAAAGGAACATGATAAATGATCATTTTAATTATTCGAATAGAAAACCTGTTAACGGATAGTGAAGGGGGAACCAAGTTATTCTCATTCGATCAATGTGGGTGCTTTCCTGTCAAATCAAACTTGTTCGTCGAGTAACTACAAAAAGACTTGTCAGAATTTTGTCCGTGGGGCATAAGAGTAAATATTTAAGCCGAGCACGTAATCCTATTCTAAAGACATTAAATGTGTTACCTAAACCTTAAAAGGAGTACCATATATATAGGCAAGCTTCCGGATTAGGTTAGATTCCAAAACTGGTGAGGCGTGAGAATTAAGCCTAATCCGAATTGATTAAGACCTAATCTTACATGGTTAGATCGTAATTGGTGGGAAGAGGCGGCAGACCCATGGGCTAGGCCCAATGGACACGACCCACTTAGACAACAGGCATTAGGCTGATAAAGGCCTAATGAGTTTGGCCCAAATAATTTCGTGCCTACTCAAGATCAATTTGTCGAGAAAAAGAAAGACCGAAGAAAAATTTCGCCACGATAGGGCAGACTGATGTAAGGGAAGAAGACCTTCTCGGTCAAGGAAGGACGAATGTCCCAAATGAGGAATACCCTCGTGATTAATAATTTATAAAGTGAAAAATTGTTTGAAAATGAAAAATATTACTGTAGTAAATATTTGGATAGTTGAGGTCAAGATCGAAATCGAATTAAACTAATCACTCGTGCAAATCCATGCCCAAGTTTTGACCGACTTTAATGCGGGCCATAGGCCACCCTTCCAGGTAGGTCCCACCACGTGTCACCATCCTCGACCCCCCAACTTCGTCGACCGCTTCAAGCCGTTGATATTCTTCTTCCTTCACTAAAATTTATAGGGTTTGTGGAGGGTCCCCCCCCCTCCCTTGTTGGAATTCCAGAAAAGATAAGTGGGTCTCCTCTATTAGGGTTTTGATCTCTCTGTTTTTTTTTTTTTTTTAATCTTTACTTTTCGCTGTTTTTTTTTTTTTAAAAGCGTAAATCTCAATGGCAATGTTCATGTCCACTGTTTAATTGTTCTCTGTTCGTTATCGTTTTCTCAGTTTTTCCTCTGTTTCTTCAACGACGAGAATGTTCAATCCTTTTCCCTCTTCATAATATTCGATATCTCTCGTTTTCATGTTATATTTTGTCCTAATTTTACTGGGTTCTGCAGATTTTTTCTGGGTTTTCGCCAACTTTTTCTCGGCATTGTTCGACTTGGTTGATCTGAGATGTCGAGTGAGAACCGGCGGAGTATTGAACTGGAGGAGAAAGAGATTAGCATCGCCGGCGAGATTTTGCGGTCAGATCCTTTACTGGGGGAGGACCGAAAAGATTACAGTATTACGGCGGTGGAACAGCCTTCACAGTTGTTGAAGGAAGAGCCGACGGAAAATGATATGGGGGGCTCAGTAATAGTTGGGGTCACGCCGGCGGCTTTGAATAAGCAAATTCAAGCGATGGAGAAATCCGTGGTGGTTCAGCCGCCGAAGAGGAGTTCGAAGGACCGTCACACCAAGGTGGAGGGACGCGGCCGGAGAATTCGAATGCCGGCGACTTGTGCCGCGAGAATCTTCCAATTGACGCGAGAACTCGGCCATAAGTCCGACGGCGAGACCATCCGGTGGTTGCTGGAGCGAGCCGAGCCCGCCATCATCGAAGCCACGGGCACCGGTACTATCCCGGCCATTGCTGTCTCCGTCAACGGGACTCTGAAGATTCCAACTACGCCGGCGAACGTCGACGACATTGAAAATGCCGGGAAGAAACGGAAGAGGGCGGTGAACAGGAACTTCTACGACGTCAACGATTCTGTTTCTTCTCATCTCGCCCCTCTCGCGCCCATCACCCCACATGGACTCGTGCCAGTATGGACGGTCGGCCCCGGAACAGGCGTCCTTCCCTCTAACGCCGTCCCCGGCGGAGCAATTTTCATGATCCCACAGGCCGCCGGTACATCCAACCAGCCTCAGTATTGGGCAATTCCGGCGACTACAACGCCGATGTTCAATGTTCCGGGAAGACCCATCTCGAGTTTCGTGTCCGCAATGCAACCTGCGGTGGTGAATACCGGCAGCGAAGTTCAAGCTCCGGCGGGATCGGTATCAAACAGTGGAAGTGGAGAGAAATCGGGGAATGTTTCAGCCATGGCTCCAAGCTCAAGCTCTACAACAAATACAACCACAACAACTCAAACGCTTAGGGATTTTTCATTAGAGATTTATGATAAGAGGGAGCTTCAGTTTATGGTTGGTTCTGGAAGTGAACAAACACCATCTTCAAAACCTTAAAATTAGGATTTTTGTCCTTTTTTTTTTTTAAGAGTTTTTATTGATTCTGAATTCCCTGCTTTAGTTTTTTTTTTTTTTTTTTTTTCTTTTTTTGTTTTGGGGGGGGGGGGGGGGGGGGGGGGGGGGGGGAATTTCCTCATAAAAAACACGTTTTCTGTCAAGGTCTGTGTAAATAGATTGGTTTTAGGTTTGGGGGAGAATGTAATAACTCAAATTATGAATTTCGGTTTTATCTTGTGTGCTAGGCCTAGGCTCCACTTCGTCATTGCTTTGCATTTTCGGGGTAGTGGAACTGTAGTTGAAAAATTATTATATTTAACTCACGTATAATATTTTATATTTATTTATTATTTTATTATTTAAATAAAAATTTATTGATCTAATTATCATAAATTCACCAAAATAATATCAATTAAATATTAAATATATATTCGATAATGTAGTTAAATTTAACTAAAGTTTTAAAATATAAACTATTCTAAGAAAACTTCCAAAGTTACCTCTTCTAGGTTCTTCTTTCGCACTCCCATTTGTGCTTAGTTTAAGAAAACCTACATTATAGGGAAACCATTCAATACAAGCCTTTTTAAACTCATTTTGGAAGTTTGGTTTAAGGAATGATTTATTTAGATCACGAGTATAATTTTTAACCGATTCCGGAGAACTACGAATACGTTCAAACTAGAACAACCAATACTATCTCAAATAATGTGTACTTTCGGGCATGTTCTTAGAGCATGTTCAATATACTTATTAATACCTTATTCAAAATATCATTATTTCTAGTGGCACAAAAGGAGTTAGTGACAAGCCTCTTATGGAAAATAGTAAAAAAAAAAAAAAAAAACTTAATTTTTGTTGGACTTTTATGGCCCGTTTGGTAACCGTTTCGTGCTCATCCCATGCAGTGGGATGAGAATTTTGTTTTCTTCTTGAGAACATAATTGCATTTGATAACGACAATTTTTTTATTTTATTTTTTAAAATCTAGGAACAAAATCACGTTTGTTAATTATTTTATCCAAAAAATCATGAATGAACCCTAAATCACAATCAAAAAATCATCAAACAATCAAACCTTAAACCCCAATCAAAATTGAATTCATAAACTCCAATCGAAATTGAAATCCTAAACCCTAATCGAAATCAATTACAGCTCAAAATCGAAATCAAGATTTCAGAATCGAAATTGAAATAGAAACCCTATTTCGATTTCGAAATCGAAATCGAAACAAGAAATCCACATCGATTTCGATTTCGAAATCGAAATCGAACCAAGAAATCGGAACCGATTTCGATTTCAAAACCCTATTTCAATTTTGAAATCAAAATCGAAATCTAAACTGAAAATCAACATCGATTTCAATTTCGAAACCCTATTTCGATTTCAAAATCGAAACCCTAAGGCAAAGCAGACGATAGAGGATAGAGAATGGAGAAGAAGATGACGGCGACGACCACAATGGAAGAAGACAATGAACCAGAGTCATAAAGTAGACGTCTGCTTCGTGAAGGAGAAGCAGACATGAAGGAGACAGAGGAGGAGGACGATGATGGCGATAAAAAAAAGGAGGACTACGATGGCGACAAGACGGAGAAATAGGGACGAACCAGACGCAAAGAACACGAAGAACAAGAGGAAGAAAAAAAAATTAAAAAAAAAATTAAAAAAAAAAAAAAAAAAAAAAAGGAGAAAGAAAATAAGGCTTACAAAATTTGAAGTGTGGATCTCACTAACAAATCATAAAATGACGGGTGTGTCCTTTTACGCCATGGGAATGGGATGGGAAATCTTGGAAACAATTTTTTTTGTTTCTCAAACCTATACAAAAAGCGGGCGTAATTCTCATCTTGGAATGGAATGGGAACGGAAATGGAATTTACCGAACGCTATTTACAAACAGAAATCTCAAAAATCTGGGAATTGAATGAGAATTTTTGAGATGGGAACAGTTACCAAACGCCACCTTAATTTCCAAATCCAATTCCATTTCTCAAGATCACATTATCTTTATTGACATAATTTTCTAAATGGCAAACAAATCTTGTAGAGAATAATCGAGATTTTTCGGGGAATCAAAGAGGTTTATCTAGACACGACATTTTGACCGTTTCGCAAAAATATTTTATGTTTTATTTTTATTTTGTTTTGTTTTTAAAAAAAATGGAAAATGAAGAAAAAGAAAAAGGATGGAAAAATCAAAATAAAAAATGATTTTTTAATTAGACATCCAATTCTATACTTGATATTTGAATGGGCTACAAACACTTCAGCCCATAACATTTAACACCCAAGCAATTAGTTGTATTTTGAGAAAACCCCATTTCTACATGCACAATACTCACGCGCGGCTTGGGATTGCTCTTGCTATTTAGGTATTTTTGGAAAATAGCATCAAGTTAAATAAGGCAAATCCAAGCAATTAAACCTTTGAAGCTATGAAAATGGAAGATTTTGAAACTGCTATTACCATATTCCATGCCATAAATCGCAAAGGAGGTGAGGGCGACGGTGAGGACGATGATAGGAAAAACCCTAAATCGCGAAACCCATTTCCACGTCGGCAGGCGATAACGATGGCGACGAAACGGTGGCGACGACAGCAACTTCAGTGACGGGAGCAACTTTAGCGATGACGGCAGTAACTTCAGAGACGACAGCGATTTCGATGGCAACGGCAATAGGTTGAACGGTGGGCATGGTTGAGTAGCAACCAAAGAGTTACAGGTTTCGATCTTTAATCACCTTCTATGTTTCAAGAGTTGTTTCGAATTTTGAAAAATTAGGAACATAAAACAAAAACCATTTCTCGATTTTTGCTTTTGCTGTTGGTTGGATTATTTTTTTGAAATCATGAACACCATCTTCTTCATTATTAGTCCATATAGATATTGACAGTGTTTATATTGGTTTCCCCTATTTTTAGAATAAATCACTAGAATCATTGAGATTAATTTAGTTGTAGTATTTTGTTAGTTTGTGAAGATTGATTATCAGAATATTTAACTAAGTTCTTCGGACAAGATGTAGCTATCCGTAGCGGAATTGATTCTGCAAACGAACAGCAGCAACAATTCTTGTTCTCTCAATCGGTATGTGTCCTCACTCTCCATTATTTTCTTTTTTTTTGTCCAACCGGCATGGGAAGCTCCAATATGCTGTGGGAATTAGATCTGAAAGTTGCATTTAAATGTGCAATTCTAGAGAGAGAGTCGTGGGTCTTGCATTTATAGAGAGAGAAACAGATAATGCAAGGCCCACTACAGAATTTGTTCTTCAAATTTAGAATTTGTACTTCTAATTTATTTTCCACATTCTTTGATATGGATCCATGTGAAGAATGTCAAAAGTCTAGCAGAATTGATAGCAACACTCGCAGTTATACATTGTTGAATATTACTGGGGTCAATTCTTGATTTTGCACATAATTACTTTGTTGAATATTACTATACAGCTATATTTGGACTGAATATTTCTATACAGTTATAATTGGTTGAATATCGATGTATAGTTATAATTAGGTTAAATATTACAATACAGTTATAATTGGACTGAATATTAATATACGATTATAATTGGTTGAATATTGATGTACAGTTATAATTGCGGTAAATATGACTATACAATTATAATTGGATTGAGCATTACTATACAATAATAACTGGTTCATTATTTGATGTACAATTATAATTGGGTTGAATATTAATATACAGTTACAATTGGTTGATTTTTTGATTGTACAACACGCAATGTTGAGCAACCGTTTCATAACTAAATATTATGTCTACAACCTTTCATGTTTGAGTATTGTAGTACAGTTATTTTTTGGCTAAATATTTTATGTACATTTAAAATTGTTTGAACAGACGAGATACCTGTTGGAGAGAATAGCGGAGATGCAACTAGAACTAATACTGATTACTACAGCGAAAATACAGGGAGTGACAAAGATAAGAATTTACTGATACCGTACCACCTAAATAAGTCGACAACAATGTCTACTGATTGGAGGTATTTAATTTATGAGGTAGGGCTAATGATTTTAGGGATTTTTTGATAAAGTATTCCATTGAAATTGGGTTCAAAATTGATTACCATAAGAACGAACCATCTCGTGTTGTAGCATATTGCGCATATAAGATTGAGCGAGGATGTGAATGATTCGTACGTGTGAGCATCGATAGTAAGAATGGATTTTTTTACATCAAGAAAATAAACAATATTCATACGTGTGGTGCTGCAGTTAGAACCCAGCCAAATGGTAGAATTAATTCCAAAATTATGTCGAGTTGTATAAAAAACACGCTAAAGGTTCAACTACTAAAACGCCCTATTGACGTCGTCAAAGAATTTAAAAATAACTATGGGTTGGACATAAGTTATCACCATACATGGTGGGGGGTTGAAAAAGCTAGAGAAGATGTTTTGGGGGATTATCGTAGTGGATACGACGAGTTGAGATGGTACAAAGAAGTGTGCATGGAGACAAACTCGGGAACCTGTTTTGAAATTGAATATGATATGAGTACTGGTTGTTTTAACTGACTTTTTGTTTCATTCGGTGCTAGCATAGTAGGGTTTAAATATGTACGACCTCTATTATTTCTCGACAGAACATTTCTGAAAGCAAAGTATAAAGGCACGTTGCTTGGCGCGACCGACAAAGACGAGAATAACGGTAAGCGAGGGTAAAAAATCTAGTTGTTTTTTTACATGCTAATCAATTTGTCGTTGTTGTATACGATGTAATATTCTTGTTATACAGAGAAAAAATAATTATTACTGTTAATTTAGTAATAATATTCGATGTACATTAAATATTTCATATTGAATAACTAGACTTTTGTCATTTTTTGACAGGTATATATGCATTGGATTTTGGAATCGTTGACTCAGAAACGGAAGTCCACTGGGAATGGTTTCTAAAACAACTAGTTACTGTTATACCACTAGAACGAGTAATGACATTCGTATATGATCGACATGCTGGGTTAATAAAAGCTGTGAAAAAGGTATTCCTAGATGCATACCATTCATTTTGTTTGAACCACTTAACAATGAATTTGAAGGAAAAAATTGGAGCTCGTTTACCAGTAGTAAAACAACGGTTGTTGTGATTGTTACGTGAGTGTTACAAAGCAAAAACAGAGTTCGACTTTTACACACTATTGGCAGATCTAAAAACAGAAGGATCCAAGTATATTTCTGATTGGGTTGATGATTTGCCTAGAGAGAATTGGACAAATGCGTTCTTCAAAGGTTGAAGATACGGTGAATTGACATCCAACGCCGCAGAGTCATTCAATGGATGGATTGCTGAAGCTAGACACCTGCCAATTCACAAAGTTGTCGATCGAATTCGTTTTGACTTAATGGAACAACAGACAAAACGACGTAACATGGCTTCGGGGGTGAACAATATTTTGTGTAAGATAATCGAGAAACAAATGCTAAAAAGTTTGGAAGAATGCAGGACATGTGTGGTGCGTGAATCTGTGAATGGAGTTTTCGAGGTTCAATCAGACCCTTCTGTACTCGTGGACCTAAAAAACTAAACGTGTTCTTATTTCGATTGGAGGACAATGGGATACCGTGTGCACACGCTTACGCTGCTATTACAAAGACCGGTGGAGATTTGAACTCATATGTAAAGGATTACTTCCACATGTCCTTTTACTGTTTAAGTTACGAGGATGGAATTTTTATTGTGCCAACTGCGGAGAAGAAAGAGACAAAACAAGAAGATATTGTAATACTACCACCAGTTACCAAACGACCTAGGGGACAACCGAAGAAAATGAGGATCCCATCAAATGGAGAATTCAAGAAAGGAACATTGAAGTGCAGTTGCTGCGGTGGGAAAGGACACAATAGGAAAATATGCAAAGAACCCATATGAGATGACATCATTTATTAGACTTTCATTATTTTTTGGAGCAACATTTTCTATTTATTTTTGAAAAATTCAACATTCATGTGGATGTTTTCATGAATAGAATCATTTTATCAATTGGTTTTCATTTTTTATAGTTTGTTATGCTAATTTTATGTTTTGATTATATTTTTGTGCCAAGTTAAAAAAAAAAATGGTGACAAAAAAAATCGATTATTTTAACCAAATTACATAATATTTTAATGAAGATGAATTAAATGATTAAAAGACACGATTATTCGGTGGATACAATGATTTATTAAGCAAATAAAAAACAAGGAGTAATAGATGAATATTACTTCACAGTAATATCTTATTGTAGTGGAATAATTAATACACAGTAATTTTTTATTCAACTCGAATTCCGGAAGATCCGGTAGCTAGATGTGTATCCACGGAGTATGATATGTATATGACTTCACAGTAAGTTTTATTGTAGTGAAATAATTAATACACAGTAATTTAGGTCCATGCAAATTTCTAAAAAGATCAATACCTTTCTCATCTGAATTATTACCAACTAACCTGAGCCCCCTCCCCTGGCTGAAAAATATTATCAGCTCACAACAATTACTGCGAATATTAATTTACAGTACTTTTTATTGCACCGGAATAATTAGTTCACAGTAAGTTTTAATAGAACAAACAATTGTGTCCGATAACATTATTCGTCTTAGACATTTCATGCACGAACTTGTTTACGAAACAAGAGATACACACATGCATCGAGATTAGTCATGAACCATATCCATCATAAAAAGGTCAAACGTCAAACAAGTGTAGAAACAAGTAAATCATTTAATCAAAATAATATAAAAAATAAATAAAAATTGTACACGAACCCAACACGCGCAACTGCTCTGCGCATAAAATGAATTAAAAGCCCAACAACCATGTTTATCATTTATTATGTCCTTAAGATCCACCCTTTCCACCGTTGCTATTCTGGTTTTGCATTCACGGTTGACGTTCACTCGTTGCCCAAGGACGAACTGCCTCATTATATAGGTAACAATTACTCCACAGTCAGGTTTGGCAAAAAATAAAAATACAAATTTCTATTATAAATATCGCATATTCTTACAAACCTAATTCAAATAAAAATCCACACTTACCGATCAACCCTTTGCTGAGGCATATCATAAACAGGCTCCAAAGTTATCGATCCTTCTTATGTAGAAGTGCTTGGCGAAGTCGCATACTGAGTGAAATAGCTGTTAATATAATCCACTTATATTTTGCAAACAATGAAATCACCAGTTAAAATTAAACAAATAATAACACTAAATTAATGTACGAGAGTGCAATTGGCATGTAGGATTATTATTGTAAACTCATAATCAATTAATTCATAAAATATCTAAAAACATTACTATAAGTTTGGCGCTCTCAAAATGCAGATCATGTGAATTAAGACTATATAGCGAGTTGTAGTGTTTTAAAGTCTCATGTTCCATCTCGAAAGCAAGTAATGTCCAGTGTGACAGTGAAGATTTCTTCCCAGGAGTGTTTATTGGGAACGTTATCGTCTTCTATTTCCCAGCAAGACCTATATTGAATTGTTTGTCCATTTGTCCCCGAACGATTGCCTCTCTATTCTCTTTAACATAAGTCTATCATCAAAATCAACACAAATTTTAATATGCATTAAAAGACCAGAAATACAAATGCACCAAAATATACGTTAATCAAACACCGTGGCAAAGGAAGTTACCCAAGAAAGACTAGGTATAACAAAAACTCTATGGGGAGCATCAACATTTGAACTGCCATTAAAAATTTCAATTTGGCGATGGTGTATTATCTCGGCAAACGTATCTATCACCTACAAAAGAACGAGACCACAAAAAATCAAGTTTATGTATTCATTTAAATACACGACATCCAATATATTTTTTTACTCTACTAGACAATTGTTCTCCTTTTAGGAGATCGATTATGTCACCAAAACGGACGCCAAGGAAGCCATCCAATCCAATCCATGCAAGGTCACTGCAGGTCAAAAAATTAAATAAAAAATTGATTAGTGAATCTAAGAAAAAAGTACAAATTGATTCGAAATGAATATAACGAATACATACGCATCATCATGTGTTTCATGTATGAATTTTATTTTATCCCAATCACTTTTGTCTAGTAATTTGGCCACCGCGCATCTTTGTTTGTTTGGGAGTTGTTCTGGTTTCCTTCTAGTCATTCGATGTATCAACGGGATCTCGTCCACATCAATCACTACCTGAACACACTCCTTTTTACTTCGCTTTTTAACCCTCTCATACACGTAATCTGACTTTCGAGCGAGTTTTTTTTTTTTTGCCGTTTAATCTCCCTTACCATAGAAGTTTGCAGTTCGATATGTTCAAGAGTTTTAGAAATTGGATATGAAGCTAATTCGGCAACGGATTTTTTATCGCGTAATTGTTCCGCATCAATGATGGTAGTCCATTCCGCCAAATCATCTATTTGTTTCATCAATGATGTTATCAACTCGTCACGAGTTTTCATCTCAGATCGAAGATGGAAATTCTCCGCAACCAACTCACTATTTTGATTCAACGCATAATTCAATTGCTTCTTGATTTTAGTGACCTCGTCCGAGGGTTGTTGCTCGGTGGGAGGTAAGCCAGCTGATGTTGCTGCTGGTTGGGCCCTGAATACATACAACTCTTCCATAGCTGATGGAACCAAATCGTCAGAGATTATCTAAAAATAGTAGAACACGCAACTTAAATTAACAATCTTATAAAACACGTAATTATTGATTCACATTAAAAAAAACTGTGTAGTAACATTCTTCTATAAAAAGAAGCCAACAAAATTAATCAAAATCATTCTATTAATTGAATATAACTACTACTCCTAGTTTTCTCTTACTTGTAAAATACACTTTCCTTAGGCAGCTTATAAATTGCTAGCATATAAAATCTCAAAATTCAATTGTAAAACAACAGTAACAGTAATAATGAATAGAAGAACGGAAAATGCTGAATACATAACAAAAACAAAGACGATCACAATATTCTATAAAAGGAAGATCGATATAATCAATCGTTTACTCAAAAAAAATTCAATTGTTATTCAGTCCTATTAACACCCCCACAAAACATGCTCAAGCGCATGGTGGAATACTATTAATAGTCAATGTTCAGTTAACATTCTTATAAATGATACAACACATGTAACTATTGCTATGCAGTAAACTTCTTATAAATTAAACCACCACCCCTTTAATGACATACATATAATATTTTCAAGGATACACTTGGCACTAACCTGATCTTCACTTAGTTCATTCACCCTATGCAACACGTTTTTTATAGAAGATAAATTCCAACAAGTGAATCGAGGAATGCCGATCCAACTGATATCACTGCCCACCGGCACAGCGTGGTGATTGTAGTCTAGATCTAATAAGGTCGAACGCTCGCAAAATATATACCACGAGTAATAACATATAGAAATTAGGAAACATTATTATATCAACAAACAAGAATATATACAACATTTGTCATTACACCTACAAACAACTTACCAATATAGCGATGATGCAGCCACGGATCGCGTACGATTTGTCAATGTTATTAAGGATAAAATCATTTACCCCATTCGCAATAGCATCAGCCCATGCGTATTCAGACATTGCATGCAAGTCCTCTACCATTTGCACAAACGACCATCCGATATTTGTACCAGTCGTTGCAAAAAAGCAAGTCACAAAAGCGTACAAACACATCAACCTTACAACATCCCCAACGTCATCATGATTGATCCGATCAATAATCATGTTGATCGTTTGTAATATCACTCTCGTTGAGACTTGGTCCACTCCAGCAAAACATCGTTGAACAAATGGACTCATAATCTTCTTCGCATACGTGTGTTTAACAGCTTTGGTCCCATTTTTAATCCCAAAGAATAACGATACATCTCTCGAACTCAAAGAAATACTCTTGTCGCCAAACACAAAAGCTTTCCTACCTTTGCCAAATACACATTTGCAAGAAGACAATAAAACAATGTTAAAAAAATTATAGTTAGACAATAAACATCATTGCAACGGATTTTCATCGATATGATAAGTAACAATTTTTACCAATTATAATACTTCAATAGCTCAAAGATGTCCTAGTCACTTTTAGTGCATTGTTGGACCATGACATTGCCGTCAGCAAATGCCTTAAAGAAAGGCCAAAGCGGAGTGGACGACATCACATCAATATGGGCATGATGAAACTTCCTTTGATTTTTTCCCATTAAATCACAGAAGCTATGTAAATTACATCGATACTGTTTACTCCTAGATTGATTATGGGATATTGGATCGCTGTCGGATGCACCCGCCATTACCTGAGAAACAATTCCGGTGTCGGACAAAAAATCAACATCTAAACATTAACAATGTAGAGGACGAAGGGTATAATTCAAAAACAAGTATTTAATTGTTAAATTTTGCTTCACAATTTCAATCTCTATCAACCAAACATCAATTTTTGCTACACATTAACTACACATTAATTTTTACACCACAGTAACGATTGATCAACAACCACAAATCAACAGCGAAAAAAGTCTCAAATTTTGTATCTAAAACAAGTCTTCAATTTGTGTTTTTTACTACACATTAATAATCTATATAAATCAAACATATTTTGTTTGATATACACTAATTAAATATCAACTATTACACCACAGTAACAATTCAATCAAAATTTCACATGAACAGTGAAACGTAACAAATTGTCAATCCAAAACATGTCTTTTAATTCGTGATTTTTGCTACACAGTAAACTACCTCAAGATTAATGGCTACACATTAACTATTCAAACAATTTGCCATTGGAAACAGAAATTGATAACAGGAACAATAGCCATCTTTATTTGTTATGAAACCAAAAGCGAAATTCAAGAACACAACTGCATATATGTGATTTTGCTACACATCAACAATTTAACAACTCAAACAGTAAATATTTCAAGAACTCAAGCACCAACACCCAAAATATCCATAATGCAAGGGGAGATAGATTTTTTTCTTTACATTAACATTCATAAGAACTCAAAATTCAAGAACACAACAACAACATATAATTTTTACTGCACATTAACCATCTCAACACCACAAATATGAACAGTGCAAGGGGGAAAAATGGATTTTTGCTATGCATTAACATTCATGACAACCCAAAGTCAATAACACAACAACCAATATATGATTATTAATGTGCATTCACCATCTTAACACAAAAATTCTGATTCTGATTTCTCCACATTCCTAACCCTAATTTTGAATTAAACTCTAATCAACAAGTAAGCAAGAATCAGAATTTTGGTGTTGAGATGGCCAAAATATGAACAATGCAAAAGGGAGATGGATTTTTGCTATGCATTAACATTCCTAACAACCCAAATTCAAGAACACAACAAACAATATATGATGGTTACTGTGCATTCAACATCTCAACACCGAGCCAGATTTTTACTACTCAGTGTTCGCATCACCCTAAACCCTAGACAATCAAACAACTTTAATTGAGATGATACTTACAGATATGGAAACCAACGGCTTCAAATTGACGGCAACGGCAGATGGAATTGAACAGCGATAACGCTTGAACGGCGACGGGAAGGCGAGAACAAGCTACTATTACGGCGACGATGTACCACCAACGTGTTGGTGATGGCGACGGCTACGGTAGGTGACGGCGACGGCGACGGCAACAGTAGGCGGCGATAGATGAATCTGGTGTGTGACACAGACAATGTGCTGTGATTACTACAGACAGGCAGTGAACGGCTGGGGAGAAAAATAGGGTTTGCAAATTTTTTGGGGAAGAAGGTGAATATCAACTTTCTATAGCAAGATTCTGAGCATGAATTAGAGGATGGAAGGTTCGAATATAGAATTTTGAGAAAGAACACTTACCATATAAATTCACCATTCACGCGCTTCCTCCTACGAGTTCACTGCACGGAATAAACATGGGATACGTATAATATATTAATGGGCCTTGGGGACCATATTAAAATCCCTATTAAAAAAAGGGCAAAAAAAGTGTAGTAAATGGAAATAAGATAGAGAGAGAGAATAAGGGGTAATGGGGCCTACACGATAGTCGAGAGAGAAAGGAAGAGAGAGATAGTAGGCGGTAAGAGAGAGGGTGAACAGAGAGAAAAATGGAGAGAATGAGATAAAATGTAGGAGGGGCTCACTGTCCTTTTGGGCTAAGCAAGAGAGAGAAAGAGAGAGTGGCCGAGAGTGTGTGTGTGTGTGTGTGTGTGTGTGTGAGAGAGAGAGAGAGAGAGAGAGAGAGAGAGAGAGAGAGAGAAAGGAATTGCATGGGCCTCGCCTTATGAGTTGCCTGGTTAACCGTGAGAGAATATAGCAGATTATGTGAGAAGAAATAGAGAAAGTGATAGAAGAGTCAGCAACAGAGAAGGAAGCATGAAAGGAGGCCCACTAGATCAATAAAAAAGAAAAACATGTGGCAACGGACATGTGGAAGCTCCTTAGGCTGCCACGCATCCGCATCAACATGAAAATATCTTTCTAACATATTTTTCTTCTTTGTGATTAATTTAGGGTTAGGATTTAGTGGCCAGGGCTAGTTTTTAGGATTTTTTATCCCACATTTTTTCCTATAAATAAGACTCTTCCCCTTATAGTTTAAACACTAAAAAATTCAAAGAAAAACCCTCCTAGGGAGTGATTCTCAATGACAGCCCATTCAGGAAACTGTCTTTGAGAGAATAAAAATTGTACGTCGGGAATCCTTATCAAGGCAGGTATATTTCTTATCGCTTAACTTTTTCCATTGTTTATTTTGTTATCGTAATTTAAATTCCTGCAAGTTTAGTTTCTATTAAAATCATCCGATGATTCGATAAACATGCCAGGACGAGACTTTCCATTGGGGCTTAGTAACATGCCTCAATTTTCTGAAAGGAAAATGATATGAAATAATAATAAAGCTTAAAGGAGAAGAGATTTTTAAAGCGCCGATTTTCTCAAAACAAAAATATTTAGACCATTTTAAAATAAGGAGTCACCACCTAGCATTGGGTTTAAATGGTGTACTAGGTCATCGAATTTTTAGAAAATAATTTAAAAGGCCTAAGAAAAAATTGATTCCAAAAACACGGTCAAACCAAAACTTCGTTTAAAACCTTGAGGGTTGGTTACGCTTGGGAAATGTGTTAGGCACCCCAAGACGCTCGTCCGAAAATGGTACCTTAAGTCCAATTAGTTTAATCCAAATGTTTTATTTTATTTTGAAATCTTTTTCTTCTTATAAAAATCTTATCGGTATTTTCAAAAATAAGATGGGACAAGTTTTTGTATATTTTTTGGGAATGTTCCCCCCTAGTATGACCTCTTATTGAATATTAAGGATTCGATAAAGATAGTCCCCGAGAGGTAGTTTAATGTATGTTTACGAAAGAATTTTTTATTTAAATAGGCAAATTAAAATATGTGAAAAAGTTTTAAGGTATGTATGCAAACGCAAATGATGATATGAACCTTTATATATGCAAAAATAATGCCCTAAAAAATGACTTATATGATTTTTATGCAAAATGGTTTTAATTTAAGCATGTCAATGCAAGTGATATGAATGTGGGAATGAATTAGGAAATACTAAGTGAATTAACGTGATTATGGGTGGTAATGATTTAATTATTTAATATATTTGAGAAAATAATGTAAATGTGTGCAAGTGTTGTGACTAAATGAGAATAGGTGACATGGATTTGTGAATTCTTAAAAAAAACTATGTGTATGAAATATATAAAAGAGTAAGTGGTGAAAGTGTCCTAAACATGTCATCTAAATGATATAAAAAAATAAATATGGATTACGAAAAAAGCTAAAAGAAACTATATGTAATGGAATATATAAAAAATGAAAGTGGTGAAAATGTCTTAAATATGTCGTTTAAATGATACATGGAATAAATATGCGACATGGATGCAAATGATGTATATCTTAAATTTTCCCTAATAATTCAAAGAAATCCCAATTTAAAACTCTCTCAAATTCCATGGAGATGAGAATAGAGGGAGGATCGCGGAAACAAATTTGTTGGAATTAATCTTTTCAAAACTTAAGCGGAATCACACAAAAAGGTTTACCGAGGGAAGAGACTTCCTAACACTAATCATTTCTAAATTCCATTCTAGTTGGAAAATGGAAATAAGATCACGAAAAATTCTTCCACGATTTATCGAATCATCGGATTCATCCTAAGGTTCGTAAGGATAAATTCCTATAAATTAAGATTTTATTATCTTTTTGAATTTTTTTATTTTATTTTTTATTTTTTAGGGTTTTGATAACAAGAATAAAAATAAAATAAAGAAAATACAGAAAAATAAATAATGAAAAAATCATTCACCTAATGCTCAGGGATTAAATTTAAGCATGAAAAACCCACCCCGGAGTTTTTATCGGATCATCGAACGACTTACCTTTTTTTTAGTTTTTTTATTTTTTTTATTTTTTATGAATAAACAAAATAATAATAAAAAAAGAATGTAAAAATAAAATAAAAAACAATGAGATATAGGTGTACTCATCTAAACGCTCAAAGATTCAGATTGAGAATAGGAAACCTCATCCCGACGTTTTTTCTCGAGTCATCGAACAATTAAAAGAACTAAAGCTTGGAGGAATTTAAATTATGAAGAAAATAAAATAAGATGAAAAATTAAAGATAAACGAAAACATACATGTTCTAGGCTAAGTATCCCGATGCTTGGTTTTTTTTCTCTTTCGCAGATAGCTTCCCGAAAGGGGTTTGAGAATCACTCTTTTAGGGATGACTCATCTCAAATTCTGAATGAATAAACTAATAGAAAGAGGACCCTATTTATAGAAAATGATGGGGGCATGAAAAACACGAAGAATCCTTAAAAACTAGCTCTGGCTACCAAAGCCCAGTCCAAATTAGATAGGGAAAGGGTGAAATTCGGAAAAAATAGGAAGAAATGAAGGTTTCGGATGCAGGGCATGTGTAAAACATGTTCCCCTTCACCGCCTTCCTAGATCTAACACGTGGAGAGCACCCACTTAAATATATCTTTCTCTCTATTCTCTTTATCTCTCTCGCGTGCACATATACACACACTGACATCAGGAGGCCCGTTGTCTCATATCTCTCTTTCTCTCTTAATTGCTCGATAATAGGCACGGCCCCCTGCTAACTCTCCATTTCTCTCACATATTTCAGCTGACAAAAAAGTGGGTGGGCCCCATGATTTTCTCCTCTCTCTTATTCTTCTTCTCTCTCTCAGTTTTGAATAGGTGGGCCCATCTCCCTCTTGGACTCTTCTCTCTCTTTCTTCATTTTTACTCCCCTTATTTTCCTTTTTTCAATTTCATCCTATTTCCTTTATTTCAATTTTCTTCCTTTTTTATTTTTTGTATTTTCTGTAAATAAAATAAAATAAAAGCAAGTTAAATAAAAATAAAGTTAACTATACGAAAGCATAATATTTTTTTTTTTTGTGGGGAGATCAAAATGTCGTGTCTACATTTAGTCTTCGAGCATGAGATGAGGATATTTTTTATTATTATTATTATTATTATTATTATTATTATTATTATTATTATTATTATTATTATTATTATTATTATTATTATTATCATTATTATTATTATTATTATTTTAATTTTACTGTTTATTTATTTTTATTTAAGTTGTTGCTATACCAAATTGTTTAAAAAAATAAAATTAAAAATAATAATAAATTATTTTGTAAGAATTAAATCTCACAAGCCTTAGGGTAAATTCAACAATTCAATATGTTGATCCTATGATTTTGATGAATAATTAAGTATTGATGTTTTGGTGGAACTAATAGTTTGTTAAGTGTTTCAGTTAATTAAGTTCTAGTGATAAAGATGCGATGCCAAATTATGAATGGATGCTAAATGATGATGTCAAAGATGATGAAGAATTAAGAGTTTAAAGGAATTAGGAAAAACAACTCAAGTGAATTTCAACTCTTAATATCCCAATTGGGAACACACACGATACAAAAAAAAAATTATTGTTCATGTGTGTTTTGATAAGATGAAATTATTTGCTCCTATGTGTATTTAAAAAGAAATATTTATAATTGACTAAAATGTAACTTAAGAAGTTAGTGGAGCTTATTTAGAAAAGAAAATTGTTAAAGGGGCGGTAACATAAATAAGAATAAGTTAAAACGAGTTTAGAAAAGAGATCCAACATACATAAGTCGATTAGTAAATCGACCGGATAAAATAGTATGAACTCTCTATATTTAGCAGTCGACAGGTAGGTCGACCGGTGAAGAGAAGATGAACTCTTTGTATATCTAAGTCGACATGTAGGTCGACCGATGAAAGTAAATCGAACTCTTTAAATCTCCAAGTCGACAGATAGGTCAACCGATGAACGCAACAACTTTGGTTTGGCTACATCCTGAATCTAGCAGTCGACTAACCGATCGACTGAGGGCGCTGTTTTAGGATAATGAGGTTTCCGAATTCATATATAAAAGTAGCCATTTTTTATTAGGATTTGTGTGAGATTTAAGGGATCTTATGATATTTAAGATATGTTTTACCTATTATTTAAATCCTATTAAGTTAGTTCATTAAATTTTAATATTTCTCAATTTGGTACATAAAATTGTTTCTATTCTATTTAATTGAGATTGAGAAATATTTGGGGGACTTAACTGAAATATTTAAAATCCATTTATTAAGTGAATTGAACCAAAATGAAGTAATAATGATATACAGGGTCTAAGAGAGCATTTAAGTGTCATGATACATGGGAACTAGCCGTTAGAGAGCTGATTTATATCTCATATATATATACTTGCGTTTTTCATATATCATTAAGCAGTGAAACATAGAATTAAAAAGAAGTGAGCTAAAAGATTAAGATATCATATTGAGTTGTTTTAAGAGTTATCATACTGAGTTTGTGAGCTATTCTAAGAGACAGTCTTGAATCATTGGCTATTAATTTTTGTTGTTACCGGATCTGAAGTATCATCACTCTATTTATTTTTTTTGTGGATTCTGGGTGAAATCTTTCTAATTACTTTCTATTTGTGCATTGCTTGTTTACTTGTTGAAAATTGATTTTTAGAAATTGTTTCTAATTTTTATTTAAGAAAATATTTTATAAACAATTTATTGAATCTGATTACGTGCACAATTATTTGCTACCCATCTTTTGTTTAAAATTAGATTGTCAATCTCGCATTTTTCTATCATTAGATTTGGGATATTAATCTAGTTTTAATTTATCTGGGGTGATAGAAGCTCTAAGTGAGATAATCTACTTATCAATTTGTATTGGTGAGTAGTGTGACGGATTAAATACTGTTGGGGGTATTTAATCAAAGGGTAACCGATTTTTCCTCTCTTCTTGTAAAGAGATTGAGGTAGTAATTCTTCATTGATTGAATTTGTGAGTGATTTTGCAAAAGTTCCATCCTTACCTGGAAAAATTATAGTTGGAGTGTTTTTGTGAGGTTTTGATTCTTGAGCCTAAGGTATAAAAAGAATTAGGTTGTGATTCTCCTTGTAATAGAATTAGGTTATTCTTGAGCTTGTAAAAAGTAGAGATTATTCCTGAGTCTGGGAAAAAGAATTTGTAAAGGTTGATTCTGAGCCTGTAAAATAATCTTTGTGAAGGTTTGGTTCTTACCTTTAAATGGATTTTGAGTTTAGTTGGTGCAAATCTCAGTGGGGCTCAGAGGACTAAATTAACTAATAGTAGCTTGGTGAACCAGGATATATCAGTGTGTATTGCATTGCTTATTTTCTTTATTTTATCTTGTGTTATTTGGGTGTTCATCTAGAGCTTATTACACTTATTCATTTCTATAAAGAAAATAATTAATTTTAGGATAAAATTAATTGTTTGATTTTGAAGTGTTATTATTTCTCTGATAATTTTTTAATTACCCAATTCATCCTCTCTCTTGGGTATTCTACTGGGACAACACAATATATTGATGGAAATATTTCTTACTAACGATTTGATTTCCCAAATAAAGTAACATTTATAAACAATCTGTTTAGTCAATCGTTTTCTTCGGTAAGTCGTTCGCTGGATTTTACTTATGTTTTGATGGAATTAATTTTTACAAAGCACATTTCCATGATATTTCCTTGATTCTCATTTTCATAGAATTTAAGGGAATGTCAAATTAGGATTTCTCTAAATCAGTTGGGCAAATTATGAGAGTATGCATTTTTGTGACATTGCATTTATAGAAAATTATATAATATTTCACGTCGCTTTGCTTGTTGAATTTTCCATCACTTAGAAAATATTTAGATTAATTTTTCCACTTAAATTAAAGAATTTCATCGAAAACATACATGAAACTCCCCCCCTCCCGGGGACCATTCTTGGCGAATCCTTTAATATTTGATAAGAGATCATATCGAGGAGATATTCCTAAAAATACTAAAATATTGTCTCGTCTAATTTTTGAAAAATACCAAAAATATTTCATAAGAAGGAAAAGATTTCAAAAATTCGGTGGCCTAGCACACCATTTAAATCCAATGCTAGGTAACAAATCCTTATTTTAAAATGACCTAAGTACTTTTTTGAGAAAACCAGCATTTTTTTTAACAAAAAATAAAAATAAAAACCTTCTCTTTTATGCATTAATATTTCATATCCTTTTCCGTTCAGAAAATCAGGGCACGTCAACTGAGGGTTGCATACTTAAAATATTCATTTTCGTTTGATCATCAATAAGGTGCAAAATAGGATTAAGGAACCATCGACCTCTATCATCAACAATGTTATCCACTTTAAGGTCAAAATTATTTTGAATTTCCTGACATCCTAATTGTTTTTTGCCACACCACTAATCCGTCCAAAAATTAATAGACATACCATTACCAACTTTTCAGTTAACACCATTATTTAAAATGTTCTAAGAATAAAAAAATCCCCCTCCAAATATGAGAGCATCCTTGAGGTGTTTTCCTCAAACTCGGATTATTTTCTATAGAGTATTTATTCCTAATAACTCTAGCCCAAAGACTTCGGTCATCATTCGCAATTTTTCACCCAAATTTAGCAAGAAAAACGTTATTATTAATCCTAGCATTGCGAAGACCTAAACCCCCATCCTATTTCTTTTGACATACTTTGTTCCAATTAATAAGGTAGTATTTTTGGAGCCATTAATATCCCCCCATAAGAAATCACGATTAATTTTATCAATTTTATCACAAGATTTAAGAGGGATGGGAAAAATCTGCATAGACTAATTAGAGATAGTAGCCGTAATAGATTTAATTAGGAGAGTTCTACCCGCCACTGATAACATATTCTCTTTCTACTTAGAAATCCTATTTTGAATTTTTGAATAACATGCTGGATATGAAGATTGTTAATTCTACCATGAACGAGAGAGAGAATCCTAAATATAGACCAAGATCTTCTATAACGACCCGATTTCTTAGGGCTGCCACTCGATTTCTCCTAAAGAGAAATAAACTAAAAATCTACAACAAATAATTTCACACCTAAACTATGTCGGTACTTATAATTATTAATTAATTGAATCAATTTTACAATAAATCAAATTAAATACAAATCCAAATATAATTTCTAGCGTAGCTCTATTTTCGTAAATCCCGCAATAAATAAGAGTATGAGCCAATGTTCAGTAGAATTTTAACTCCTTTAATATGTACATTCAACTAATCTGTCAAATAAAATGTAGATATATATCTCACATAATTTTCACATAATATACAATCATAAATATTCCATAAACATCAACAATTATATTAAATAATTACTATAACATAGACTACACAATAAATAGAAAAATTAAATGCAAATATTAAAGAGATCAAGAATTTTACCTGAAATCCACAATTGATGATCAGTATCACATGAAACTATTATTTTCTCTTATTATTAATATTTTATTTTCTTTTACTTTTTGTTTTTATTTTCTCTCATTATGTTTCTCCTTTTAATTTCGTCACTCAAAACACAAGCACACACGTACATATATACACAAGAGAATAGGACATACTTTTAAGATCATTTCCATCTTTTTTCACTTTTTACCTAAATGAGGCACATGTGCAATGATTCATCAAAGCAATGACTTATGAAGATTAAAATTACACTAATATCCCACTATAATATTGATATTAAATCCTAAAATTATACTTAAAGCCCCAAAAGTTAACAAATATTCATTTATACTTTAAACTTTTCATAATATATCAAAATTACCCATAAATATTATGCCTTATTTAAATAAATTATTATTACTATTATTATTTTTTTTAAATTTAATTTTTTGGGGCATTACATATACCGTTAAGCCAATATTAAGATTCTTACTAATTTCACGTGCTTTCCATCTCGAAACACTAGGACCAATGTATTCAAAACATACATGAACTAAATAATAGACAATCCTAAATCTAAATAATTAAATGTTAGTATTTTTATTCCCTATAGATCTAAATCTATAACACCTTAATTAGCATGTCAAATCACCAAGAGTTCTAATGTACACGTAACTTATATACCTGAATCCATTATGATCAATTAACTTTTGATGCGGAATCCTATGATAATCAATCACAAGAAGAATATGGATTGAGCGGGTACATGGCCTTCCTCAACCAAATCTTTGGAGTTCCTCAATGGGATTTACGATTCATTTCCAGATGATGAGAAGTGAGCCGTCAAGATGATTTGGTATATCAGGGACCATAACCCTAGTATCATCTATTTATATAGTGTGATTAGGGTTCCCATAATCCCCTAATCACCCTAACAGTTTTCGGTATCTACTCATTTGACCCACATTATTTTGAGTAGTCTATGGGCTTACCCAAATTAATTAGATCACTTAATTTTAGTCCATTAAATTTAAATAGCAAATATAATTGTATTAATTTACGTTGCCCAAAATCAGATTAGGAAATAAAATTTCCTAATAATCTCCTACTTGGGCTACATATTATCCCGAAAAAAATTATATCACAAAATTCCTTAAGCGCGTATCCGTATGCTATTTTATCCTTAGAATTCTCCTGAAACAATCTGGTCCATCTCATATACTAGCAATGGAATTACCATAACGTATATCACAATACAGTCATGACTAAACCACAATGATCACCATACTAATATACTCAATTTCATAGATCAAATGAGTAGCAAGGAAATTACATGCAATGTGATCTTAGACATGCCTATTTCCAACTGGTCTAACTTTAGTCTTTAGTGAAATCAATACAAAGTCCTTAATGCAATACAAACAATGCAAACAAAAATAAACCATCAACGTTATTCTATAGAAAATTTAAACAATTCAATGTTCAAAGCAAAACATATAGAACAAAAATTACTCTCACTAAATCAAGTTATTTTAAAAAATAGCACCTATGTGAGCAGTGTGCTCATGAAAAACTTTAGGGGTTAATCCCTTGGTTAATGGGTTTGCTAGCATAGAATCTGTTTATCTTGAATTCTCTCCTTAACAACCAGAAACTTGATGTCGATAAATTTTAACTTCGTCAAGCTTCTGTTGTTAGAGTAAAGAATCGTTGAGTTATTGTCACAATAAATTTTCAATGGCCTTTCAATGCCATCTACCACACGCAGCCTAGTGACAAAGTTCTATAACCATATTCCATGATTTGATGCCTTATAGCAAGTAATAAACTCCACTACCATGGTTAAAGAGGCTATGAGAGTGGTAGCATGTAAATACGTTGTTACTTTCACTCGCATGTATACGAGGTCAAGTTTTAGTAAAGGTGGGGAGAGTAGGGGTATCATGTCCACAGGAATTGGTTGTCGTTATTATCGAGTACCACGATTATCATAACCTAATTTTATCTAGGCGAAAATAAATGTGTTTAATATTAATAATAGTAATACTAAGTTAATTAAACTAACTATACTATATTGAGATAGTTTTAAGGGAATAGATTGTCTAAGGATTAATTTTGTTTAAGAATACGTGTTCGATCTCGTTTTAGTTTATGTTAATGCCGTTCGACTCATTTGACAATCTCAGTTCGTAAACTCCCCCACTACCTCTCCTGAGTGTAAGACGAGGGAATACGCGACTTCGTGTCAATGAAGAAATCCCCCTTAACGTCTTAACGACCCTAGGTCACGTGAGTCTTGCCCCAACATCATCGATTGCACACTCTTCAACTCCCTCCCAGGTTATTGGATCGTCCTGTTGTGTTTAACCTAGTCCGAATCCAGGATTACCTCTCCCAAGTGTCAAACCCTGTATTCTCTATATATCATTCTAAGCATATAAACAATACAAGAACGATAAACACAATCAAAATAATGAAGAACAATCGCTAACGAAACACAAACTCATTCAAACAACATATTCGTAAAATATATTAATCCCTAAACAACCTATATTTAGCCAATGGCCATAACCATGTATACAATGTAAATGGACTAAATATACTCAACAACTACACAAAGTAAGAAAAAGAAAAGAAAAGAAATGAACGACTTAGCTGATATCCGAAGATTTGGCACTAAAACCGTAGAATGATCACTTTCTTCTTCATTTTCTTCCTTGGGTTGTGAGCTCTCCCTCAAAAACCTCTCAACCTAACCCTAAATATATTCTAAGGCCTTAGGGGGTAATAAAATAGGAAGAAAGGAGGAGATGAAGGGTTTAAATAGAGAAAATATCCAAAACAAATATCTAATCTAGTGCAGAGCTGACTGCCACGGCAGTGGGATTCACTACCACAGCAGTGAGTAGGTCAATTAAGTGATTACCTGGGTGGTAAAGTCAGTGACAGAATTGGTGACCATCCTACAGTTTCATCGTCGCGGCGGTAGATGTCCAACAAGATTAGGTCCACTCTGCATTTTCTCCATGCACGGTGGAGGTCTGGACGCTGTTGCGGTGGGCTACTATTTAGATAATTGCCGCCTTGCTTGTTTTTCCACTGTTCTTTGACCGTTCTTGGTCCGATCTGATTGTTTACGCTCTGTTTTCCTACCTTTTCACCTCAAACACCTGATTTATACAAAAAGAATAAAAACTAATTAAAATGTAATAAAATACTATAAAAAATACTCTAAAACTAATAAAACCGGTTTGAAAATATATAGGTAGATCACACCTATCAAATACCCCCAAACTTGGAATTTTGCTAGTTCTCGAGCAAAACACTCACACTAAAATGAAAAACACAACTGAATTAAATAACAAACAACCTAAAAACAATCTAAACATGATGATATACAAGTTTTGAATCCTTCTAACGACCAAGTCATTTTTCCCTCAATAACTGCCAGTCATATCGAGTTCAGGCGATAAAACACATCATATGATGCTCTAGAATTTCAACATGCAATAATGGTGAACGTCATTCTAGATCCTGTAAAGGTGTTTGTGCGAGACTCAATAATATAACTATCCAAGACCGGATTGGATTATCCACCAACGAAACTCATGACTTAGACCGTATAGGACTAGGATTTTCATATACCTGATTGGGGTCCACTCTCCTCTAATATAGGCTTGGAAGTTCATAAAGATCAGAAGGACTTGGTTCGGTTATGGAATAATTGGCCAAGGGTATTTCAGAATAGAAAACAGGTTAACGTTGTTAACTTAACGTTACCTAAGGCTCAACACTTGGCACATTCACTCTCGAACCCCCATAGAAAGATTGGAACACAATCTCGAACAAATATTTAAGACTGATGTACTCGCTTGTCAAAGAGAAATAGATTTTTTTTTTTTCGAATAACACATCCCCAAACTTATTCGAATTTCTACAATTTTAGGAGTGTGCAAAAATGATTAAGTAATACACCCCCAAACTTATTCAAATTTCTACAATTTTAGAATTGTGCAAAAAGGATTAAATAACACACCCCCAAACTTATTTGAATTTCTACAATTTTAGGAGTGTGCAAAAAGGATTAAGAAAATAACAAGTGAATACACTAATTCCGAACCAATCTAAAGTTTGCCTTAAATCCAACCGCTCACATCAAGTAGCATATATGAATGCTAACTTGTTTCACTCAAATGTGTCTTTAATTCAGCGATATAGGTTTGGAAAAAAAATAACTGGCCAAGGTATTTGCTTATGTGTTCAGAATTGAATTGACATTTAGGCTTCGACAGGGTAACGAGGGATAAACATATAACATGGTAGGCTTAAAAGGCTCAAGCGACAAAAAGAATACCTAAATCACGTCTCCTGAACTACCTCGCCTAGGATTTTGCCTCAAGTTTCCCCTCAATCAGGTTCTAGAATCCTTAATTGTCATGAATTTGACTAATCGATAATCATCCTTGAATTAATTGAATAGAAATACATTGAGTTTATGTGCTCGTGCAAATTAGGATCTACAATAATTTTCATCAAAACGCATTGTCAAGTACACAGAACACACATACATAGGTATTACCCTTAACTTCAAAAACAACCAGGGGGTAATATCATCATTGGGTAATGGTCCAGATGAACGCAAAACTCAGGATACAACAACAAATACAAACAAACGCAAACTAACCTAAACAAACATGTACACAAGAAAGTAATAAAACATTTAATATACTATACTACACATCACTTCCGAACTTAAAATGGACAGTGTTCCTCAACGACCCAATCATCAATCTCAACATATAGGAAATTAAAACATGCTGACGAAGGGGGTTTAGAACATATATCTGGGATGCGAGAGAATCTTGCCTCTGAATGAATTCGACTGTGACAAATTTGATTTATTTTTTACCTTGGGTTGCCTCCCAAGAAGTGTGTGGTTTAATATCATCGGCCCAACATATTCAGAACGCCCTCAAGCTTGGCGAGATATTGCTCTGGATGGCTCAATCTTTCAACGACACACCTCACCGGCTTATGTGCGTGGCCACAGCACCATAAAATGGCTCGAAATCCTGTTGAAATGAATGCATCAATACCTGATGATCTAACATTTCCAAGTATCCTGTATAAGAAATAAAAACAAAACTACAAAACAAAATTATATACAAAAGAAATGCCTAAAGTAAAATCGGGTCATTTACTCACAATATCGATAATAACCTAATCCCTGGCAACGGCATCAAAAACTTGAACGATGAGCATTTGTTACACGCTTGCGTATTGACTACTCACAAGTGTACGAGGTCAAAGTTTTAGTATAATGGATCTTTAAAGATCGGGTATCGTATCCACAGGGATTGGTTGTCACTACTATTGAATACCGTGTTTGTCATGACCTAATTTTATCTAGGTGCTAAAAATGTAATTTAATTAAATACTAATACTAAAATACTAATTTAACTATACTAATACTACATTGAGATAGTTTTGAGAGAATAGATTGTCTAGGGATTAGTTTCGTTTACGAATACGTGTTCAATCTCGTTCTAGTTTATGTTAACGACGTTTGACTTATCCGACAATCTCAGTTCGTAAACTCATCCACCACCTCTCTCGAGTATAAGACGAGGGAATACACAACTTTGGGTTAGCGAAGAAGTCCCCGTCAACATCTTAACGACCCTAAGTCGCATGAGTCTCGCCCTAACGTCATTGATTGAGCACAATCCAACCCTCTCCCGGGTTATTGGATCATTGCATTGTGTTTACCCTATTGACAATCTCAGTTCGTAAACTCTCTCGCCACCTCTCCCGAGTGTAAGATAAGGGAATACGCAACTTTGAGTCAAGGAATAAGTCTCCCTCAATGTCTTAATGACCCTAGGTCACGTGAGTCTTGCCCTAACGTCATCGATTGTACAGAATCCAACTCCCTCTCGGGTTATTGGATCATGACGTTCGTTTACCCTAGTCCGAATCCGAGGTTTGTCAAACCCCAAATTCTCGATATATAAATCTCAGCATAATAAACAAACAAGAATGATAAACACAATCAAACATTGAAGAACAACCACAAACGAAACACAAACTCAACTAAACAACGTATTCATAAATTTATTAATAATCCCTAAACAACCTATGTTTAGCTAATGGACATAACCATATATACAGTGTAAAATGGCGTAAATATGCTCAACAACTACCAAAATGAAGAAAATAAAGAAAATAAACGAATGACTTAGCTGATATCTAAAGATTTGGCGCTAAAACCATTTATCGCTTGCTTCTTCCTTCATCTTTTTCCTCGGGTTGAGATCTCTCCCTCAAAAATCTCTCAAACTCACCCTAAAATATAGTCTAAGGGCCCTAAAGGGTGATTCCACTGGAAGATAGGAGGAGAAGAAGGGTTTAAATAGGAAAACTATCCCAAAAAATATCTTAAATCTGTGTAGAGGCCACCACCGCGGCGATGGAGTATATCGGTTTAGTGTTCGCCTAGGCGGTGATGAAAGTGGTGGATTCAGGACCATCTTGCAGTTTTACCGCCTAGGCGGTGAGTGTCCACAAGAATAAGCCCTCTCTGCATTTTCACCGCCTAGGCGGTGGGCTGGTTTTCAAAATGTTGCCTCCGTGCTTGTTTTTCTACTGTTCTTCGACCGTTCTTAGTTCGATCTGATCGTTTACTCTCCGTTTTCCTACCTTTTTACCCCAAACACCTTATTTATATAAAAAGAATAAAAACTGATTAAAACATAATAAAAACGCTATAAAAAATACTCTGAAACTAACAAAATCGATTTGGAAATATATAGGTAGATCACACCTATCAGAGAGTTTTCTTTGCAGACTTCCATAAGATAGCTCCTCCAGCCAACGTAAAGATGTATCCTAATGTGGAGCGCCTACTATCTTGGCATCTTGCAAAATTGGAGTCAAAGAACCAGATGATCTCTAACCTGTCTAATCTCCGATAAGTGAACATGTACTCTTTTGTTCTCCTCAAATAACACATCACGCGTTTGGTTACCTTCCAATGTTGCATACCTGGATCACTCAAGTATCTGTCCAAAACTCACACTATAAATGCTATATCAGGACAAGTACATACTTGAGCGTACATTAGACTCCCTATTACTGACGCATAAGGAATCTTATGCATCTATTTCCTTTAAAGGTTATTGTTGGGGGGCATTGATTGAGACTAAACTTGTTTCCTTTAACTACGGGCGTATCTCCTGGTTTACTATCTTTCATGCCGAATCTACTTAGAACCTTATCAATATAGCCCTTTTATGAAAACTCAAGGATATCTCAAGAACGATCTCTCAGTATGTGGATACCTAATACAAAAGAGGTGTCACCAAGATCTTTCATCTCGAATTTCTTCGTTAGAAATTTCTTGGTTTTGTGCAATAAGCCTATATCGTTGCTAGCGAGCAAAATGTCATCGACATATAATATCAAGAAAATATATTTACTCCCACTGAACTTGTGATATACACAGTCATCAACGAAATTCACCTCAAAACCGTGCAAAGTGATGACTTGATGAAACTTGTGATACCATTGATGAGAAGCCTGTTTGAGACCATAGATGGATTTATTTAATTTACAGACCATGGACTTTAGATCTCCTGATACAAAGTTTTCTAGTTGTACCATATAGATCATCTTGTCAATGTCTCCATTGAGAAATGCAGTCTTGACATCCATCTAATGTAGCTCTAGATCAAAATGAGCCACTAGTGTCATTATAGTTTTAAAAGAGTCTTTCGAAGATACCGGAGGGAAAGTCTCTTTGTAGTCTATGCCTTCCTTTTGAGTAAATCCTTTGGCGACTAGATGAGCTTTATATCTCTCGATGTTACCCTTCGAATCCCTCTTGGTTTTAAATATCCATTTACAACCAATGGACTTCGCACCTTCAAGTAACTCAACAAGATCTCAAACGTCATTGTCTTTTATAGACTTCAACTCATCCTTCATGGCATTGAAACATTTTTGAGAATTAGAACTGCACATGGATTAACAAAAGTTAATTGAGTCATCCTCTGTCAAACCAACGCCATCTTCATGTTCTTGGAGAAAGACGATATATTCATCTAAAATCGCACTTCTCCTCTCCCTAGGAGATCTTCTTAATGGAACTTCTTGAGGTTGTTGAGTTTGTTCTATAAGTTGTGTTTGAGGAAGAATCTCATTGTTGTCATGTTCTCGAACAATGTCAAGAATAGGAGCTTGAGCCTGAACATCGTTATCCAGAACTGGAACAGTGTCTTGAACAAACGATAGGTATAGAGACCTATTCACCGTCAATAACATGTTTCCTTTTGAAGAAAACTGTGTCTTGAACAATAATAGGTACAAAAATCTGATCACCGTCAATAACAGATTCTTCTTTAAAGACAACATTCTTTATGTTTCCTTCCCCTTCAAACTCAATACCCTCAAAGAATCTCGCATTTCCCGTTTCAAAGAAGGTTCTTGATGTGGGATCATAAAACTTGTAGCCCCGAGAGCGCTCAGCATAACCAAAAAAATAGCAGTCAATCGTTCTTGAGTCTAATTTTCTTTCATATGACCTAGAAGGTCGTGCCTCAGCTAGACAACCCAAAATGTGCAAATACTTAATGCTAGGCTTCTTGCTTGTCCAAAACTCATAGGGGTTTTGGCAGCTGTTTTGCTGGGTACCCTGTTAAGGATGTATACTGCGGTCTCTAAAGTTTCTCCCCAAAGCGACTCTGGTAAAGGACAATGATTAATCATACTCCTTACCATATCCTTAAGAGTGCAGTTTCTTCGCTCTGCAATACTGTTCATGCTGGGTTTTCCCGGCATGGTGTATTACGGAACAATTCTACACTCATTGAGGAAAATTGCGAAGGGTCCGGGTTTTCCGAAGTAGAAGTGGGTCGTTCCTCCTGTAGTGCTTGATCCAGACCCATACAACCAGAACAATTTCCACGGTTTATTTCCAAGCCTTGAAGTTCATCCCTTTCAGCATTGGGATATTGCTGATTTGAGCAGAAACATTTGATGCAATAGTAATAGAAACTATATAGAGAACAAAATGAACAAGCACATACACAAGCATGTCATAAAATAATAAAATAAGACATGAATAATAAATCAAAATTTGAGGACCCATCTCAAGATACCTAACACAACATTAATTCCTAGTCTTTGGACAGATGAATTAATTGTAATTGGTACTCTCAGCGCAAGAATCAAATGTTGATAATAGGTTCTGTCAAATAATAAACCTTTATTTGGACCGACTTATTATTCACATGGAAACTTGATAATCATCACACATTTAGTCCCGCATGTATGTTTATTATTTGGCCAAACAATAACATTCATTTGGGCCGATTATTAATTGTATAGATAATAACCATACTAATCTCAAAAAATGTTTATTATTTAGTTAAATGATAACCTTCCTTTGGCCCAATTATGGTTTGTATAAACAATAAATATCAATATTTATTATTTGTCCAAATAATAGTCTTCCTTTAAGCCGGCTATTGCTCGCATAAATAATAGACATTTATATCTCAATATCCCAAAATAAAATAAATTATACAATAGAGTTTACTTTGATAACATATTGTTTAATTTTTAATTTATTTCAAGATATAAGATTATGTTAGTCGACCGTCCTTATGGTCCGTTGATCGAATGTCGTGCAACGAGTTAAAGTTTCCAACGTTGGGCATTTAATCGGTCGACTGGTCCTTAAAATTTGACTGATCGGATCTGTCCTTAAGCCATCAGTTGACCAACCATGAAGGTTCGGTCGACCGATCGATCATCCCAGGAAAATGTTAGGATCCTGAATTAGTCGGTCGTCTGACCGAAAAGGTTCGGTCGACCAAAATTAGGCAACCTTGCATCCTGTATTGATCGGTTGACCGACCTTAAAGGGTCGGTCGGCTGATCTATCAGAACCCTAAAAACGACATCCTGAATCAGTCGGTCGACCAAACGTGAAGGGTCAGTTGACCGATCGATCAAGAGCCAGAAACACCCCTTTACTGAATCGGTTGACCGATTCAACCCTAATTCAACCAAATCCAATTTCAATCACTATTTTGACCATGATTCAACCTGATTTTGAACAAACGTAAAACATAAAAGTAATATATCTCGTTTTGAGCTTTCCAAATAATTTTGATCATCTCAATCGGAGTTCGTACGAGAAAGTTATAGCCAAAAATACGAACATGTGTCAAAACTGTTCAAATGCAGTAACTTTTATTAATTCAGACTTCCCATAATCCCCTAATCACCTTAATAGTTTTCGGTATCTACTAATTTAATCCACATTATTTTGAATAGTATATGAGTTTATCCAAATTAATTAGATAATTTAATTTTAATCCATTAAATTTAAATAGCCAATATAATTGTATTAATAATATATTATCCAAAATCACATTTGGAAATAAAAATTTCCTAACATTAAATTCAAAAATTGAATGAAAAATAAAATTTTGTGAACAAGAAACCCAAAATTTGGATCTACCATAAAATAGAGCAACGTTTTAATATTTTAACAGTTAAATTAAAACAATTTTATATTACAAATTAGGACGATTTTTTTAAATGCCATTTTGTTGAGGGTTGAGATTAATTTGAGAATAATTGATTTATGAGATTGGATTTTAAAAGTTTTTGGGGGCCCAAAAATTTCACACTGCCACATATAAGATGGTTAACTTAGGTGGCGTTTGGTAACCGTTTCTGTTTCTATTTCAGCAGTGGGATGAGAATGGGATGGGAATTTTGTTTTCTTTTTGGGAGTAAAATCGCGTTTGGTAACGATAATTTTTTTTTTTTTTTGTTTTGGGAAGGGAATTGTGTTTGGTAATGATTTTATCCTAAAATCTTTTTTTCTTTATTTATTTATTTATTTATTTTTTTCTATTTTAGCCTGACGGCGCGGGCGCCGTCGCCGTCGCCGGCCAGACGGCGGTGCTCCGGCTCCGGTGACGGCGGTGCTCCGGTGTCGGAGACGGCGTTGGCCCCCCACCAGCTATGACGACGGCGGTGGCGCTGGCGATGCCGGCCGAAAGACAATGGCGCCGTCGCCGGCGACGACTGGAAGTGGCCGGAAAATTTCCGGCTAGACGGTGATCGGCGACAGTCGCCGGAGATGACCGGCGGCGGCCGGTAGGTGAATAGTGACCATGTGTTTTGGGAATGGAATGGGAATAATGAGAAATAACTTTTTTTTTGTTTCTCATTTTTTAAGAAAAAAGTGGGCACAATTCTCAAATGGGAATGAAATGGAAACGGAAACAAAAATTACCAAACGCTATTCCCAAACAGAATTCCCAAAAATCTGGGAATGGAATGAAAATTTCTAGAATGGAAATGGTTACCAAACGGGGCCTTAACTTATATTTTGTGTCTTTTAAATTTTACATTTGCATTTAATTGAGTTATTTTTTTTATTAGTTACCAACTTTTTACACTTATAAATTACAAAAAAAAATTAATATAGTGTCTTTCAACAGAATTTTTAGAATAGAAATAAGTAAAAAATACTAAATACTTTATATTGAGTGATAGGTTTTTAGATAAATTAATTTTAAATAAAAAAAAAAAAAAGGAGTAATATAATAACTGATTGTAAAAATATTAATAAGGGGTGGCTTAATTTTTTAAGTAGTTCTTCATAAATAGTCCATCAATATCAATTTAAATTTTTTGTCTATATACATTACAATAATTTTTTTAGATGACCGATGTTAATGTATTACATGGAAATTAATGTAATTTTTTTTTGTAAAATACTACAGTAAGTTTTAGGGTGAACATTTCGAAATTTTGATAAAATTATTAATTTAAAAAAAAAAAAAAAAAAGTTATTGTAGCTTTGGATGAATAATGGAAAAAGAAATTTAGGTAGCGTTTGGTAACCGTTTTTGTTCCCATTCCAGCAGTAGGATGAGATGGAATTATAATTTTATTTCCTTCTTAGGAGTAGAATCGTGTTTAGTAACGATAATTTTTTTTTTTTGGTTTTGGGAACAGAATTGTGTTTGGTAACAATTTTATCCTAAAACTATTTTATTTTTTTTAAGATTTTTTTTTTTTGTTTTAGCCAAACGGTAGCGGCTGGACGGTGACCGGCGGGTGGGTGACGGTGACCGGCGAGTGGGTGACGGTGACCGGACGGCCGGCAAGGTGATCGGCGCGGCGGCGGCGGAAGGTGGCCGGCCGCGGAGGATGGCGGTTGGCCGGAGGATGAACAGTGACAGTGTTTTGGGAATGAGATGAGAATAATGAAAAACAACTTTTTTTTTTTGTTTCTCATTTCTTAAAAAAAAAAATGGGCACAATTCTCAAATGAGAATAGAATGAGAACGGGAACAGGAATAAAAATTACCAAACATTATTCTCAAATAGAAATTCTAAAAATTTGAAAATTGGATAAAAATTTCTGAGATGGAAACCGTTAACAAAGGGGCCTTTTTGTATTGAGATTTTGACATTCTTAATTATCAAAGGGCAGACAATGGATTTATGAAAATCCTAATACCACGTGAGATAAGAAATGCACGTGATAGGCGATGAAGTGGGTCCACAAAGTGGGAGTGGTCCACACACCTCGATGGTTGTGGACCGTGGACCAAGCTCGATTAAAGAGGGTGTTTAATGTGGGCCACCAGTTTTTGATCATTTGATGCCCCCCAAAAAGCGGGCCCCGCTTACGCTTCGGCCGCGTGGTGGGTGGTCCCCACTTTTTAACCCACCGGGGGTGGTGGGGACCGCAAAACCAGGTTGGTCCCAGCTGACGGGTCCGGTTCCCTAGCTGTTGTGTGGGGACCGTTTATCAGCTGATGACACGTGGATACGGTACCCCAACCTTCGCAAGTGTTTGGAAGCAAATCCTTATCACCAAGTGGATTGTGATGAGCATCCAAATAGATTGTTCTTTATTCCTCGTGTGTTTGGGAGATGTTTTCTGCCCTCCTCTTATGTTCATTTACACTCCTCTTCGTCCCAAACAAAAAGTATCCTCCAAAACTGTTTGGGTATATTTAGTTGGAAGAATAAAAAAAATAAAAAATAAATAAATAATATTTTTCTCTATTATGAAATAAAAATTAATTTTTTTAATATTATTTGGTTAAGAAAAACAAATGAAATGAGATAAAATAATTTATTTTAATATAATTTACTATTTTACTTTCGTATATTAAAAAAATAAATTAAAAACTATATTATCAATTATATAATTATAATTTTATTTTTCATCAATTCCTTCCATTTCCTCCCACATTTGTAAGGAAAAAAAATTGTCTCAAAATTGTGTTTTTTTCATTCTATTTTCTCTTATTTTTCATTCAACCAAACAAGGTTTTTTTTTTATTTTTTATTTTTTTATTTTTTTTTATTTAGAAGGATAAAAAAGAAAAAGAAAAAAAAAAAAAAAGAGGATAAATATTTTATTCATTATGAAAAGATATTTATTTTTCTCAGTGTTATTTGATTAAAAAAAAATAGTTCACTTCAATATAGTTTACTATTTTACATTTGTATATTACAAAAATAAAATAAAAATTAATTTATCAAGAGCATAATTGTAATTTAACTCATCTCCCCCTCACATTTCTTTATTTTTCTCCCAAATGTGTATGGAAAAAAATTGTTTTACACCTATCAGTAGTGTACCCAAGGAAAATACCATAATCAAATTTAGCATCAAATATTTCCAAATTATCCTTATCATTTAAGATAAAATATTTGCAACCAAAAACTTTAAAATATAATATATTTGGAGTCTTACCATTCCAAATTTCATAAGGGGATTTATTAAAATCTTTTCGGATAGAAACCCTATTTACTACCTGGAAAGCAGTGCTTATGACTTCAGCCTAGAAGTATTTAGGAAGACGATTCTTATTAAACATTGTTCTGGTCATTTCCTAAAGCGTTATGTTCTTTCTCTCCATAACACCATTTTGTTCTAGCATTCTAGGTGTAGAAAAATTGTAAGCATACCCATGCTCATCACAATAACTTATTACCTTATCATTTCGAAACTCTTTACTTCTATCACTATGGATGTTAATGAATGTAACATCGCTTCTCATTTTGAACACGTTTACAAAACTTAGAGAATATAGTAGCAACTTCACTTTTCTTATATAGGAAAAACACCCATGTAAATCTAGAATAGTCATCCACAATTACGAAAGTATAAAATTTACCTCCTAAACTAGCAATGACATTCAGACCAAATAAGTCAAGATGTAATAATTCAAGACATCTAGATGTAGATATGTGTAACTTCTTATTAAAGGATGATCTAGATTGCTTACCTAATTGACATGCTTCACATACTTTATATTTCATATATTTTAATGTAGATAAGCCATGTACAAGACTCTTTTTAGATAAATTTGAAATTAACTCCATACTAGAATGCCCAAATCTTTTATGCGATAACCAATTGTTCTCCGATAATGCATTTAAACATGATTAATTTTGAAAAGATAAATCAGTAAATGAACATGTATAAACATTTTCAAATGGTGATGTAACAAGTAATACGCTACTATCATGCCAAGTAATATGCTAGTATCAGGCCAATTCTTAATAATGCAACTATCTTGATAAAGAACCACATTATAACCATTATCACGTAATTGACTAATGCCAAACAGGTTATGTTTAAGACTGTCTAGTAAGCGAACATCTTTAATAGTAGTAGACTCATTACCGATATTACCTATACTGATAATTTTACCCTTTGTGTTGTCTCCCAACATCACATGACCTCTATCTTTAGGTGTTAAAGATGTAAATTTAGATTTGTCTATGTAAATTTAGATTTGTCTCTCCACTATCCAGGAACTATTTTTCCTTGTCTATCAATGTTTTCAAAGTAACCTACAAAGAGCACCTCAAATGGTTCCTAAGTGGTACCCAATCTAAGTGGATCCGATCTTGTTAGTCTAGATAATTTAATTCCTTCAGGAACCCAAACTTGTCTGCATTTAGATAGTTTGGAAAAAGAATTTACTATAGTATGCCCTACAGCGTTACATTTAAAACATTTAACAAGATTCTTGGTTTCATAAAAGAATTTATGAAATTTCTTTTGTTTAAGATTTTTCAGAAACACAATTCCATCTTTATCAAAGATACCTCGTGAACTTCCCAAAATCATTTTTAGATTATTCCCAACACCTTTGAATTAAGAACAATTGAATGTAAATCTAACATCTTGGATTTAATTTAATATTTTCAGATTCGAATTTCATCACTTCCTTATTAAGTGTGTTAATTGAACTTTGTAGGGCATTAATTTGAGAACACTGGTTTTTATAATCATGTGTTAGCTCTTGATAAATATAAAATAAATTATCGAAATCTAAAGGACAAGAACTAAAATATTTCGTTACCTGAGAATGACAAAAGGCTACTGACAGCCCACCGCCTAGGTAGGAAATTCCTCCTCCTAGGTGAAAACCCCAGTAGAAACATTTTCAAGTCCACTGGAAATACTCAAAACATATAAGTTGTATATAGTTTTCTTAACTTCAAGGCTATTTTGGACTATTATGAAACCAATTTTGGAAATACTCAAAACATATAAGTTGTATATAGTTTTCTTAAATTTCTATAGGTTTTTGAATCACCTTAATCGGAGTTTGGATGAAGAAGTTACAACCAAAATAAAATTGCAAACCTACAGTAATTTCGCCTAGGCGAATTTTCGGCAGAAAGTTAACAGACTTAACTTCGCTTAGGCGAAGTTTTCTTCACCTAGGTGAAAATCCTACAACACAGCCTTGATATTTATGAGATATTTTGAGATCTTTTGGATATTTTTTTTCTCTTCTCTCCTCCTCTCTTCCCTCTCTTCAGCCCTTAAGGCATTAGGCCATATTTTAGGAGGAGAATTAGGGATTTTTTAGGGAGATCTCTCAACCCAAGGTGGAGGATGAAGAGGGAAGTGATCGGTGGACGTTTCTAGCGACAAATCTTTGGATATCGGCTAAGTCGCTCGTTTATTCTCTTTGTTTTCTTCATTTTGGTAGTTGTTAAGCATGTTTAGCTCATTTTACATTGTATAAATGGTTAGGTCCCTGAGTTAAACATGGATTGTAATAGGGATTAACGTATTATTTATGAAAATGTACTTTTGGTTGAATTTTTGTTTCGTTTATGGTTGTTCCTTATAATTTCGATTGTGTTGCCGTGTTTTCTATGATTATATGCTAGTTTAGATATATTGAGAATACGAAGTTTGACACTCGGGAGAGGTAACCCCGGATTCGGACTAGGGTTAACACAACACGACAATCTAACGACCCGGGAGGGCGTTAGAAAGTGTGCAATTGATGACGTTGGGGCGAGACTCACGTGACCTAGAGTCGTTAAGATGTCGAGGGGGACTTCGATGTTGACACGAAGTCATGTATTCCCCCGTCTTACACTCGAAAGAGGTGGCGAGAGAGTTTACGAACCGAGATTGTCGGATACGCTGAACGCTGTTAATGTTAACTAAAACGAAATCAAACGCATTTAAATAAATAAAGTTAATCCTTAGGCAATCTACTCCCCTAAACAATCTCAAATTAGTATTTATAGTATAGTTAACTTAATTAGTATTTTAGTTTAGTATTAGTATTAAATCAAATTCCATTTTTAGCGCCTAGATAAAATTAGGTTATGATAATCGCGATACTCGATAGTAACAACACCAATCCCTGTGGATACGATACCCGACCGAAAGGTCCACCATACTAAAACTTAATCCGTACGCTTGCGGTGAAAGTGGCAGTGCTTATTTAGCGACCACCATTACCTCATCTCTAGTGGCCATCAAAACAAGCATAGATTAATCGTCACTACCCGACTTTTCCGAGCTACTTGACTCAGAGTCATCCCAAGTGGTTTTTATTGATTTATTCTTATTCTTTTTACCTTATTATTGGACTTTCTCTTCTTCTTCTTTTTCTTCTTTGGTTCGGCACAATCGGATTAAAAGTGTCAACTCTTGTAATAGTTGAAGCATTTCACATTACTCATGTTGGAATTTCTCTTTCCCTGGAATGTTCGTTGAGTTATTTTTTTTAAAATATTCGTGAGAGGCGCCACATTGTTTTCTTGCTCGGTGTCAAGACTGATGTCATCACTATTATTTTCTTCCTTATTTTTTTGAACTTTTAATACCAAGGATTCATTTTAATGTTTCCTGTTTCGTCCTCATATCCTCGTATAGTCATTTCATGGGTCATTACGATTCCAATAAGCTCACCAATGGTGTAAACTGTAAGATCTTTAGATTCCTCTATTGCCGTCACTTTTAGCTCTCAGAGTTTAGTCAATGATCTCAGAATCTTTCGCACTTTGTCCTCCATAGTATAAGGTTGTCCGAGTTGATCAAGGTTGTTGCAGATAGTAATGATTCTTGTATACAGTTTCAAAATCGATTCAACTTCACCCATTTTGAATAGCTCGAATTAATCAACTAAAGGCATTGATCTTGGATGGTTTTGCTTGGTTTGTCCGTTCGTGAGTGATTTGCAATGTGTCTTACATTTATTTAGTTGATTCACAAATTGAAACCCTGGTTAAAGAAAAAAACATAATATTAATAGTTTGAGAATTATTAGAAAGTTTCTGTTTATCAGAGGTTGTCAGTTGCTATTTCTTCTTAATCACTTTATTCTCCTTAAGAACGAATGGACCATCCTCAATGGCTAGTCACACATCATAATTAGTGTCTTGAAGAAAAGCAATCATTCTGTCCTTCTGAAATGAATAATTATCACCTGCAAACAAAGGTAGACGGTGCATAGACTGCTCCTCACCTAGAGTGCCTATGGGGTACGCCATAGGATCTTTCTTAGATAATATTTTAAGCCAAATGAGCTAAACCAATTTCAATACCAATTGTTGGTCCAAAGAGCTACCGAAGAGAGGGGGTAAATTGGGCAGTTACAAAATTTATATAATTAATTTTTTTGAACACTTAATATCAAATAATCAATTTTTCTAAATTAATTATTAACTTAGTTACGCAGCGGATGTGTTTAATATTAAGCGCACACCTAAACACAATATAATGAAACATACAATGCATCACACAACGATATATCCTGGTTTGGTCAAGTTAGTCTTGCCTACGTCCAGTCTCTCGAGCACTACGGAGATTCACAATCCACTAAACCCCTTTGATCCCTTTACCTTGTAAGAACCAAACCCTTACAACGATTCTTTTACAAGCATATAATCAACCTTTACAAATTACCCTTTTCTAGAACAAGGATGAACGCTATCTTTTTATTAGACCAAAGATTAACCTGACGCTCTCCTACTTATCCTTTTCACAAGGAAGGATGAACCTTTACAATTCACTCAAATTTACAAATCAATTACTGGATGAATCAAAACCTAATTCTTTTCAAGGAAAAAGAATAATCTAACCTTTTTATAGGATAAAGATCAAACCCTAACCTTTTTCATAGAAAAAATATTGAAACCTAGCAACCCTGACTAGATCCAGTCCGAAACGTGTCTAATTCACTCAAACTTACAAATACACACACACACAAAAATGCAAATTTCTTTTCACAAGGAGCTTCTACCATCTCAATACAAATGTACTCGATTAATGTCCCTAATAATTACTACGTGATAGATATAATGTGAGGCAAAAAAAAAAAAAAAAACTGATTAATAAATAATATGGGTAGAACAATATAAGCACATAATCAGATAATTAAATAAAATCGTTTCAAAAGATTTTTAGGTTTTTAAGTTTAAAAATATTTTCTAAACAACCTTATACCAAACAAACAATAATAATATAACTTCACAATAAATAACAAAATTTGGAAAGATTTCATCGGGAAAGACTGAAGATAATGATAGAATAGCAATAAATTACAAGTCGGTGACGCCAAACCACAACTATTTTAGATTAAGAACTTAGAAAAAATCTCTTACATAAATGTCAGCGTAAATATCACTCTTAGAATAACACAAAGTGATTGTTTTTGATGTATTAATCACAATTCCCGCAGGTCTATATTAATAGACAAATATCAAGTCCTCCAACGGCTAATTTCTCAAACACATATCTCTAAAAGATGCCTTTAGGCCACATATATGATAACCTTTCAATTCAGGAGTATTTCACTTGAAAATATCTTTTTATACTCTCAAATAAGCCCAAAAATTTATTCTCAGTTTAAAACCATAGCGATAGAAATTATTAATCCATTTAAATTAAGAAAATCTTTAAGTATGTGGACCAAATCAATAGAGATGATAGAATAAGTTGTCGATATCTTAATTAAGTTCAAATCCCTAAAATCCTTTTCTTGTAATCATAAAAAAAAGATAGTTTTTTACCAACAGACCAAATCTCTCGTTTTTCCAACTGACTCCGTCGATTGACCGAGTCCCACAAGTCGGTTGACCGACCTGTCTAGAACCAAAATCAAGCCATTGCTTTCAGGCCAGTCGGTTGATTGAATGCCTCCAATAAGATGACCGATTGGTCAAGAATGATCCAATTCTCTTTCAATTTAACTACTGACTCAAACGGTTGACCTACCACTTCTATTCGGTTGGCCAATTGGATTAGTGTGCTCACTTCCTTTACTAATTAATCTATTGCTTCAAACAATTGATGGACTAATTCAATTCAGTTTACCGATTGGATCAGTAGCACGTCATTTCAACTTCAAAACTCATTGTTTGATTCGGTTGACCAATTGCTTTTCTCCGTTGACCAAATTGACCCCGAAATTCAAATCTTTATACTCTAATACATGTTTTCTAAGTAGGCCAATTATCAATTTCATTTCATATAAGGAGCACATATAGTATCTCATTTTAGGATCTTGAACTAGTTATTTTTTATTTTTTATTTTTTTTATCATGATACACTTATAATTAACTTATTTAAAGTATCTTGTATGATCCTAATTCGGGTTTCATTAAGAGTATATAAGTAAAGAGCTATTTTTACCTATTTTTCTTCAAGGTAATCAAAACTCTTCACATTTTCATCGCGTTCGTCTTGCATCGTTTATATTTTTTTCATGAGGTATTCTTCTTAATCATATGCTTAGAACTTATAAATATGAAACACTAGATAAAATCATTAGTTCCACAAAAAATATCAATACTTAATTGTTCATCAAAACCTTGGATTCAATAGTATGCACCTGTGGCTAAACTCAAAGTTATTGAAATGTTATTCACATTTGTATGTTCACGTAATTTTAAACTATATCAAATGGATGTAAAAAATGCATTCTTGAATGACTTTCTATCAGAATAAGTTTACGTCGAACAACCAACGACATTTGAGAGTGAACAACTTTCTGATTATGTGTTTAAACTTTGTAAGGCTTTGTATGGACTCTAACAAGCTCCGTGAGCTTGGGATGAGAGACTTAGCTGATATTTGATCGAAAATGATTTTCGACGGGGTGTTAGTGACATTATACTATTTATCAAGCAGAATGAGTCTGATATCCTATTAGTACATATATATGTTGATAATATAATATATTCGAATCTACTAATGAGAAGTTTTGTCAAGAGTTTACCAAAATTATGCAGCTTGATTTTGAAATGAGTATGATGGGATAATTAACCTTCTTTCTTGGGCTGCAAATTAAGCAAACCAAATAAGGTATTTTTATTAATCAAGCCAAGTACATAAAAGAGTTACTGAAAAAGTATGGATTAGATGGCACTGAAGATAAAAAAAACTCCCATGGAAACAGCTACAAAAATAGAAAAAGGACGATACGAGAAAAAATGTTAATGAGAAAATGTATCGAGGTATGATTGGTAGCTTATTGTATCTTACTGCTAGTAGACTTGACATAATGTTTGGTGTACGCTTGTGTGCTAGATTTCAGTCTTGTCCTAAAGAATCGAATCTAATAGCAGTGAAACGTATCTTTCGATATTTGAAAGGGACAAGTAATCTAGAATTATGGTATCCTAGGAGGAGTGACTTTAAGTTAACTAGTTACTCCAACACTGATTTGAAAATGGGTCATGTCACTTTTAGGACATGTTTTGGTTTCTTGGTCTAGTAAGAAACAAAACTCGATTGAATTATTTATGACTGTGGCAGAGTATATGGCAGCTGGAAATTATTGTGCTCAAATTCTATATATTAAGCAACAATTATATGATTTTGAAATATGTATAGAGGAAGTCTTTATTTATTGTGATAATAAAAGGGCTATATGTTTAAGTAAGAAACCTACACAACACTCACGAGCTAAGCACATAAAGATTATATATCATTTTATTTGTGATCACATTCAGAAAAAGAATATAACTATTGAATATGTTGATATCTCCGATCAACTTACTTACATTTTTACCAAACCTCTAGCTGAAGATCAATTCGTGAAAATTATTCGAGGTTTAGGTATGGCTAGGCATAATGATGTATTCCTAGAGTAATATTTTTGGTTCTTCACCCCCCACATTTGAGATGATAAAAGGGGAGAAGTTGATGTTTAAAGCATAGTTGATGCTTAGGGTTTGTTCGCCTAAGCATTGCTGTTGATCCGAAGATTTTGATGGACAATTAAAGGTTGATATTTTTTGTGGAATTAATGGTTTAATTACGTGTTTCAGTTTATTAGTTCCAATGATGAAGATATGATGACAAGTAATGAATGGATGCTAAAAGATGATGACAAAGATGATGAATGATTAAGATGTTGCAGAATTTGAAGAACCTAGGAAAAATAACTTAGATTAAATTCTAACTTTTAATATCCCAATTAGGATCACACACAACATAAAATGATTTTTATAAATATGTATGTTTTTTATAGGATCTTAATTACTTAAATTATTTGCTCCTATATGTAATTGAAAAAAAATATTGATAATTGATTAAAATTGAATTTAATTATTTAGTGGAGCTAACCGAGAAAAGAAATCAGTTAAAGGGGCGAAAACGTCGATGAGAATGAATTCAAAACGAATTAAGGAGAGGATTACAGCATTAGTAAGTCGACAGGTAAGTCAATTGGAGCATAGAAGGTAAAGTCTCTGAATATCTCGGTCGACGGGTAGGTCGACTTGAGCTTAAATAATGAACTCTCTGAATCGATAAGTCGACAAGGAGGTCGACCTGTGACCAGAAATTGAACTCTTTGAATCTGTAGATCGACAGATTGGCTAACCGATGGTCTATGGATTTTTGTTTTGGCTACATCCTGAATTGAGCGGTCGATCGGTGACCCTTAGTCAGTCGACTTATGGCACTGTTTTAGGATATTGTGGAATTTCGGATCTTATTCTAAAAGTAGCCGTTACTAGTCATTTTATGGTTAAGATTCACGAGTTATATTAGGGATTTGATGTTATTTGAGATATGAAACATATATTATGATATCCATATAGATATGGTTCTTTAAGTTTGAATATTTTTCAATTTGGTACATGTAATTCTTTATTTCTTATTTAATTGTGATTGAAAAATATTTGGGGGACTTAATTGAGAAGTTTAAAATCCATAAGTAAGTGATTTGGACTAGGATGAATTTTTAATAATATAAGGTGTCTATAAGAGCATTTAAATGTCATAACAAGTGGGAACTAGCCGTTGGAGAGCTTGTTTTATTCCCTTTTATATTGACCTGTGTTTTTTCACATTAAAGAGTGATACATCAAGAGAATTATTGTGAGCTATTCAATTTTTTAGCTTTCTAAGAGTTATTATACGGATTAAATTGTGAGATCGTTTCTGAGAATTATATGTTGTGGATTATTGCTGCTATCGAACTGAAGTTTCATTGCTATCTCTAATCATTATTCTTTTGGTGGATTCCTAGTGAGGTTGTTCCAAGTTATTTATTTGTTTGCTATAATTATTATTTACTTGGAATTTGATCTTTGAAATTGTTTTCCAATTTTTTGTTGAAAAATATTTTTGAAACAATTTCTTAAAAAAATTTGATTATGTGCTCAATTACGTGTTACCCTATTTTTGTTTAAATTAGATTTTGAATATCTTACTTTTCTATCACTAGTTTTGAGATATTAATTGAGTTCTAATTTATTTGAGGTGGTAGAAGCTCCGAGTGAAAAAAATCGCTTGTCAATTTGTAAATGGTGAGTTGGGTGATAGATTGAATACTATTGGGAGTATTTAATCTAAGGGTAGCTGGTTTTAGTCTCTTCATGTAAAGAGATTGAGGTTGTAATTCTTCTTCGATTGAATTGATTTGTGAGCACTTTTATAATAGTTCAACCCTTACAAAGTAAAAAGATATTTGGAGTGTTTGTGAGGTTTTGATTTTTTAGCCTAAGGAACAAAAAGAATTAGGTTATTCTTGAGCCTGCAAAAAGTAGAGGTTATTCTTGAGTCTGCAAAAAGAAATTTATAAATGTTGATTCTGAGCCAGCGAAAAGAATCTTTGTGAGGGTTTGGTTCCTACATTTAAAAGAATCTTGAGTTTAGTGGCTGTGACTCTTCGTGGAGCTCATGGGACTGGATTAACCAAGAGTAGCTTGGTAAACCAATATAAATTTCTAGTGTGCTGCTATTTTTCATTATTTATTTTTGTTGTTTGGTATGTACCTAATTGATATTATATTTCTTCTGTTGTATAAAGATAATAATTAATTTAGGATTAAAATTAATTATTTGATTTTTTAAAGTATTTTTCGCTAATATTTTTAATACTACCCAGTTCACCCCTCTTTTGAGTAGCTTATTGGGCCAACAATTGCATTTATTAAAGGCATAAATTATTAAATTTTTGAAATTATGTTGGGTTTAAATTAAATATTTTTATTATTGTTTAATTATGTTTTCATGATTATTCTTAAATGAGTTTAAATACCCATCCTTGGATTTAGGGGGAACGTGGTTACTTTACATTTTGAAAACAAATATCAAAACTAATTGTCATCATAAAAAAAGGGGAGATTGTTGACCCTAAGGTTTTGATGAATAATTAAGTATTGTTATTTTTGTGAAACTAATAGTTTTATCGAGTATTTCAGATTTAGAGTTCCATGTATTTAAGAAGAAGATGTGATGAAAAAAATATAAATGGTGCAATATGAACATATTAGAAAAATCGTTTTGAATTTAAAAGCCAAAAAATCGTTTTTAAACGATTTATGCCTAATTATCTGATTATGTGCTAAATTTGTGGCACCCACATTATTTATTAATCATATTTGAATTGCCTCACATTGCATAATCACATAGTATTTATTCAGGATATTAATCGAGTATATTCATATTGAGGTGATAGAAGCTCCTTGTGGAAAGAAACTCATTTTTATTTTATTTGTGAGTTTGAGTAAATTAGGCACGTTTGAGACTGTGTCTAGTCAAGGTAATTAGATTTCGATCTTTTTCATGGGAAAAATATTAGGGTTTGATATTTTTCCTGGTAAAATGTTTAAGTTATTCTTTTCCCTTGAAAAAAAATTAGGTTTTGATTCATCCTGCAATTGAATTATTTTTGAGTGATTTGTAAAAAATCATCTTTCCCTCTGAAAATGATAAGTGAGAAAGTGTTAGGTTTATCTTTAACCTAGTAAAAAGATAGGGTTCATTTTTTACCTATGTAAAGGGTAAATTGTAAAGGTTGATTCTATGCCTATAAAAGAATCGTGAGTTATAAGAGTTTGGTTTTTACCTAATAAATGAATCAATGGGTTAGTGGATTACGAATTGTCGTGGAGCTCAGGGGACTAGACGTAGATAAGATTGGCTTGATCGAACCAAGATAAATTATTGTGTACTGCATTGATTTATTATTCATATTGTGTTTGGGTGTGCACTTAGTATTAAACACATATCCACTACGTATAAAGATAATAATTGATTTATGAAAATTAATTATTTGTGTTTAAGTGTTTAATTGTTAAATTTTTGTAACTACCCAATTCACCCCCTTCTTAGGTAGTTCATTGGGCCAACAACGACCCTCATGTTTAGAAGAGATCTGATACTCTTCTTTGATTCTTAGTTTAAGAATAAAGTCTTCAAGAGACATCTCATTTCGTTTGTGCTAGAGATAATTATTGAAGTCAAACGAAGATAATGGCAATTTCTCAATCACAACTCCTACTTGGAAAGACTCACTAAGAGACATTCCCTATGCATAAATGTCATGCAGTAGGACTTGGAGCTCTTTAAGTTGGTTGATGACTGTTCTTGAGTCCACCATTTTGTAGTCTACAACTTTTTTTACTACAAATTTCTTAGTCCCAACATCTTCATTCTTATACTTGATTTTTAGGAACTGTCATAGTTCTTAAGCCGTAGTGAACGAGGAATACACAATGTATATTGTATTCTTAAGTCCATTTAGGATGTAGTTCTTGCATAAGACATTAGAATGTTTCCATGCATCAATAACAACAATAGTCTAAGTATCAGACTGTTCAGTTTTGGCAGGAGTATCTTCACAGAGGAATCTCACTAGGTTCAATGTTGTCAGGTACAACAACATCTTCTGCTGTCATCTCTTAAAGAAACTTCTGTTAAACTTCTCTGACTTTTCTCCAAGAAAAGTAGCCATTGGATGCGTACCAGGCGTAATCATAGTAGGTGTTGCATCCGCAATAGAGGTAAAAAGAACGTCATTTGAAGAAGACATATTTCTTGAAAGAAAATAAAATCAAAATATAATAAATTTTCTTACTGGAATATTTTGTTAAACAAAAACCGAAACTGTATATGAATATTGAAAATCTGCTTTAAGATTGTTGGTAAAATATGTTCTAAAAATTAATTAAATAATTTTCATAAGAAATGGAAATAAAACATATCTAAGTTCTTTGTTACAGAAATTCCAGATAACATATGACAATATAGAAAGATACAATAAATATTGATATTACAGTTTGATTATCAAGTACTAAACAAAAAAGTAAGAATAAAGTACTTACTGTATTACTGAACAAAAACAAAATACAAAATACAAAATACTAGGAAAAGGGATCGAGGCAATCGTATAATGATTTCTCCTTAAAGTAGATTTCGTCCCTATTAGGTACTTACGGTTTGAATGAGTGTCTACCTTCTAGGATACAACGATCAAGTAACTACTAGTACAAACAATGGAAACCAGAAGTCTAACGAATTGGAAAGTAGAGGAGAGATCGACCTTTTTGTACCCATTGTGGGCTTAATGGGTATACGGTGTATAGGTGTTACAAACTACATGGGTACCTACCCGATTTTAAGCCCAAACAACCGAGCCCATTTCAATCCAAACAAACCCTTATGAATCGAATGACCCCTTGACCCACGATCTTCGTTCTCACCTGGTTCGTTCTCACCACCTGCACTGAGTCTTCAATCCCCACTAACTAATCTCTCCACGGCTCAATGCCAGCAACTCATATCTTTTCTCAGTACTCAACTTCATCAAGGGTCACTCGGCACTCCACTTGAAACTTCTTTGCCTGACTCTACACCCTCGACCTCAAGCTTTGTTGATACTCTTTATCTTTTTTTCTTTTTCTTTTTTCTTTTAGTTCCCATATAAATTTTGGTCACTGGATTCTTGACACAGGCACAACCGACCTTGTTTGTTGTGATATTTCTTTCTTTAAATCCTCTATTCCTACCCACAACACTTACCTCCACCTTTCTAATGGTCACCGTGTTAAAATCCATTGTATTGGGTCAATGCAATTATCGGAGCACTTTCTTCTTTCCAATGTTTTGTTTGTGCTGGATTTTAAATTCAATCGTTTGATTATAGGTGCCTTTAGTCAGTCTTTCCATTGTTCATAAAACTTTTCTTCTAATTCTTGTACAATTGAGGACCTTATTTGGGACTCAACAATTGGGAATGGTAGGCGTGCCATAGATCTTTACTTCTTAGAGTTCGAAATTTTTTATTGTAATACTCAAAGTTTAGCTGGTTGTTCTGTTTTGCAAGCTAAATATGTAATGTTGAAATATGATATTTGACACTATAGATTAGGTCATGCATCTCTTGTAAAACTTCAAGTATTACATAATAAATAGAAAATTCCTAGTTCATTCTTTAATTATTCTCATCATTGTTCAATATGTCCATTAGCCAAGTAATGTTGTTTACCATTTATTTCCCATAACAATCTATCGCTTAATACTTTTGATTTAAAACACATAGATATATAGGGTTCTTTTCATGTTCTAACCATCTCGAGGCATCGTTTTTTTACCATCGTTGATGATTGCACTAGGGCCACTTGGGTATATTTATTGCAGGCCAAATCTTAGGTCAAAACCATTTTTTTTCAACATTTTATAATCCGATTTTGACTCAATATAATATACCTCAATAAAATTTGTCTACGCAGATAATGCACCAGAACTTGCTTTCACATCTGTTTTTCGATCAAAAGGCATAATCTACTATTTTTCTTGTAAACTCCTGAACAAAATTTTGTTGTCGAACGTAAAGACCAACACATTCTAAGTGTTGCTCGTGCCTTATTATTCCAATCACAAGTTCCTCTTTGTTATTGGGGGGATTGTATTCTCACGGTAGTTTATTTAATCAACTGCATACCCTCACCGTTTCTCTCTAACAAAACTCCTTTCAAGTTATTGAATCATTCTCCTCCTTCCTATAGTCACTCCGAAGTTTTGGAGTCTTCGTTATAGTTCCACACTCACCCAACATCATTCCAAGTTTTCACCCAGTGCTAGAGCTTGTGTTTTTCTGGGATATCCTTTTGGTTACAAGGTTTATAAGTTACTTGGCTTAGCTTTTAACACAATTTTTATCTCTCGTAATGTTGTGTTTCGTGAGCTTATCTTTCCCTTTACCAAATCCCACTCTATTTTACCATCCTTAGGTATATTCCATGATAGAGTTCTTCCTAGTGGTTCTACTCCCACTCAACTTCCCAACTCTACTCCTCAACACGTGCCTATGGCCTCTTCTCCACCTTCCACACCCCTATCCTCTCATAATCATGATATTCTGGTTGTGTCTCAAACCGTGCCTACACTTCTACGTTATTCTCCTTCCCTAAAGCCTTCATGACCTCAAAGAACAACCAAACCACCCCCTCTATGTTTCTGACTATCATTGTTCCTTGGCCATGCATTCCAATAATCAATTACCTTACTCCACTGCCCATTCATTATCTTATGTTCTTTCTTACAACAAGTTCCCTCACTTTTATGCCTATATCTTAGCCATATCTACCCCAACTGAACCTTAAACCTTTTCCCAGGCAATTGAGTTTTCATAACGACAAAAGGCCATGGATGTTGAGTTAAATGCTTTAGAAAGTAATGGAACTTGGTATATTGTTTCTCTCCCACCAAGAAAACATTCGATTGGATGTAAATGGGTGTGTAAGATCAAGTTTAAAGCTGATGGCAATGTTAAAAGACACAAAGATTGTCTCATGGCCAAAGGGTACACACAACAGGAAGGTATAGATTTTTTGGACACTTTTTCTCCTGTAGCAAAACTTGTTACTGTCAAGGTTTTGCTTTCTTCGGCTGCTAGTTTTGGTTGGTCTTTGACCCAGTTGGACGTTAATAACGTTTTTCTACATGGTGAACTTACTGAGGAAGTTTATATGACTATCCCACCTAGCTATGTTTGTCTAGAGGGGAACACTTTGCCTTCTAATGCTGTTTGCAGATTGCATAAGTCCTTATATGGCCTTAAACAAGCTTCTCAACAATGGTTTTCAGAGTTTTGCGGTGTTTTACTTAAGGAAGGGTTCTCACAATCAACCAGCGATCATTTTTTATTCATCAAATACACTGGTAACACCTTCTTGGCACTCTTGGTTTACGTAGATTATATAATTGTTGCTAGTAATGATGAAAAGACAAATGTAGATTTGAAAAGGTTTCTTAATGATCTATTCAAGCTCAAAGATTTAGGGTATCTAAAGTATTTCTTAGGCCTTGAAGTGGCTCGATCACAATTTGGGATTTCAGTTAGTAAAAGAAAATATGCTTTGGAACTACTTTACTAAGTTGGTTATCTAGGCTCTAAACCGACTTCTATACCAATGGAAGCAAATCTAAAGTTCTCTCAAGATGATGGGGAGTTGGTTGAAGATCCCACCAGCTATAGATGTTTGATTGGGAAGCTTTTATACTTAACCATTACCCGTCCTGACATTTATTGTGTAGTCAATTGCCATAGCTAGTTTCTACAATCACCATGAGAACCTCTTCTAAAGGCTGCAGTCTGTATTCTTCAATATAAAAACGGTACTCCAGGGCAAGGTATTTTTTCTCAAGTAACTCTACCATTCAATTTAAGACTTTTGCTGATTCTGATTTGGCTACATGCCTAAACTCACGACGTTTAAGAAGTGATTTTTGTGTTTTTCTTGGAACTTCTCTTGTGTCTTAGAAGTAAAAAAAACAACACACCGTGTCTCACTCTTCAACTGAAGCTGAATACCATTCCATGTGGTTGCTTGCTTTGCTCAAGGACTTAAGGGTCACTCACCATTAACCAGCTCTATTGTTTTGTCATAACCAAGTTGCTCTTCATATTGCAGCAAATTCAGATTATCATGAGCGAACCAAACATATAGAAATAGATTGTCATATCATCCATGAGAATATTTAAGTTGGGATATTGAAAACTTTATAGTTACCACTCAAAACCAGCTTCCTGACATATTCATAAAGGCCCTCCATTCACATCAGTTTAGATTTCTTCTAGGTAAGATGAGAGTTCATAATCTCTACTCTCTATCTTGAGGGAGAGTATTAGAATTAGTCCATTAATCACACATTAGTTTTTTTGTTCATCATTGTATTGTAGCTGCAGGTTGTTAGTAGTGGTAGAAGTTTGTTTTATGTTTGTTAGGAAAATTGTTTCCGGTCCTTTTCTTGCTGAGCTGTATTTGCTCTTTTTATTTTTTCTTTTCTTATTTTCTTGTATTTAAAGGAGTACTTTGTTTTTTTTCTAGAATCAATGAGAAGTGTCATTTCCTTTCCATTCTCTTTCTATTTTCTCTCTTGTAATACTTGCTTAATATGATTTTTTTCTCTCTAGACCTGCATATTGTCTTTTGTCTTATATATAAGAAGAAAAAAAACTTTCCGCACATATATCATTTCATATTAATCTTGACTTTCAATAATTGAGAAACAAAAATATCAAATCATATTCCATAAATTTCTCAAGCTTTTCACCTGTATACCTTCTTAACTATCATATTTCAGGAAGATGAACAAAAAAGGAATAAAAATGGTATATTCCATAGCTGTTTTGATTCTGGGAGTGTCTAAATTCACTACCGATTTTACTACATAAACACGCACTAACGTTTTTTAGAAAAAACATAAATTTATTTTTTTAGTTACTAAAATAGATATTTTAATGGTTTAAGCCTTATTTTGGTTTCGCTTTCTTCAATAGACTTTTTTTTTTAAAAAAAATATTATTATTTAGTCTTCCAACAAAATAATGTTAGTTTTTAGTCCTTGACAGATAGTGAATAGACGTATTTATCCTTTCTTTTTCTTTTTTTTCTCTCTCTCTCTATATATATAATGAATAAACCCTAATTCACCATTTCATTTTTTCATTTTCATGTTTCCGCCAAACCATAGTTTCGAACAATGGTTATTTCTTCTCTCTCAACCGAACCATCACCATTACTGCGATCACCACCGCCAAAACGTTTCCTTCACGATCACTGTTCGCTATATTTTAACGCTTTGATTTTACTAACAAGTGCACAATGTCAAGTTTTAATAAAGTAGATCCGAAGATCAAGTGTCGTCCACTGGGATTTGTCGTTAGAACTAGTTAAGTACTACAATTGACATAACTTAATATTATCTAGACGTTTCAAGATTTGAAATGTGTTTGCTAATTGAAAACTAATTAAAAACTTGGAATTAATTATATGAAAATGGATTACCTAGGGATTAATTTCATTCACTAATACATGTTTGATTTAGTCTAGTTTACATTAAGGGTATTCAACTTATCCGACAATCTAGGTATCGTAAACTCACTCACTATCTCTCACGGGTGTAAAGTGAGTAAATATGCAATCGTGTCAACACCGATATCCCTATCTAGTATCTAAACGAGTACATGAGTCTTAACCCAACCTCACGGTATGCACACGTTCTAATAATCTCTCGAAACATTAGAACACCGTGTTGTGTTTAAACCTAGTCCGAGTCTAGGGTTACCTCTCCCGAATGTCAAACCTCGTATTCTCAAACCAACCACAATATCATGTAAAGCATACTATGGATGTAATAAATCACTAAACACAATCGAATATAGATGAACAATCGTTAACAAAACACGGATTTACTCAAACATGTATATTTATGAACAAATCAATCCCTAGATAATAACTACTTAGCCACATATGATCATAACTGAATATTCAATAACACATGAGAATAGCATCATCATACGACCAATAAAGTTTAGAAACAAAGATAGAAACAAAGAAGGAATGACAAATCTATAAAGTGGATGGTTCCACTTCCACGAAAACCACTCCGAGATCGTTTCCTCTTCTCCAAATGTGATCTTCTCTTCTTAGGTTTGATCTAAGGCTTCTAAGACTTCTAAAAAATGTCTTTGGCAAGGTTGGAAGTGGGTAGATACAAATAGGGGTCGAAAATATCCTAAAAATATAAAGAAAACGCGCTGCCAGCTGTTGCTTGATGGAATTTTGCTAGTCCTTGAACAAAACACTCACACAATACGAGAAACATTACAACTAATTACGAAATTAAAAACCAAAAACGAAAAAACACTAAAAACAATAATGTGTAAGTTTTGATTATCATCTAGCAGCCAAACGAATTTTCCCTCATCGACCCCCAATCCTATAAAGTTCAAGCATAAATCACACCATGTGGTGTTCTAGAATTTCAACGTTCAAAAATAGTAAGCTCCATTCTAGATCCTGTTAAAGTGTGTGTAATTAAACTCAAATATACAACTATCCATTGATTAGATAGGATTATCCCTCAATAAAGTTCATGACTAAAACCTTTTAAGTATAGGGAATCCATACGCCTGACCCGGGGATCTATTCTCTACTAATGTAGGCTCAGAGGTTCAAAAAGATCAATAGGGCTTGGATCGGTTTGGGAAAATGACTAAGGATAAATTTGAATAGAAAATGGGTTAATGCCTAACGTTACCCAAGGCACATCTCTTGGCACATTCACTCTCGAACCCCCATAGAAAAATTGTAAACAATCCCAAACAATCATTTTAGACCGATGTAATCACTTATAAAAAAAAAAAACATAATTTTTTATTTGTTTTTTCAAATAACACACTCCCAAACTTATTCGAATTTCTACAGTTTTAGGAGTGTGCAAAAAGGATTAAGAAAATGACAAGTGAATCCACTAATACCTAACCAATTCGAAGTTCGCCCTAAACCCAACCACTCACATCAAGTAGCATATATGAATGCTAACTTGATTCACTCAAATGTGCCTTTAATTCAGCGATATAGGTTTCAAAAAATATCAACTGGCCAGGGTATTTGTTTATATGTTCAAAATTGAATTGGCATTTAGGCTTCGACAAGGTAACGATGGATAATGATATTGCATAGTAGGCTTCAAAAGGTTCAAGTGATCAAATGAATGCCAAAATCATATCTCCTTAACAACCTCACCTAGGATTTCACCTCGAATTTCCCCCAAATCAAATTCTAGAATCCCTATTGTCATGAATTTGAGTAAAGGATAATCGTTTTCAATTCAATTAGATAATGCTATATTGAGTTTACATGCTCGTGCATTTAGGATCTACAATAACTTTTACTAAAAGGATACGTTAAGCACACAGAACACATATGAATGAATTTTACGCTCGACCTCAATAAATAATCAGGGGACAAACTCATCATCGGGTAAAGGTCCAGATGACGTCAAAACTTAGCATAAAACAACAACTAAACTAAACAAACTAATCCTAAATAAGCATGCACACAATAAAAATAGTAAAATTTAACTAATAACATAAACACATACTAAAAACATACTACACATCACCACCAACTTAACATAGGCATTGCCCAAAACGACCCGTCAGCAATCCCAATGATAGTATATAGCATGATATTGAAGACAGGGACTTAGAACACGTACCTGGGAGGCGAGAAAATCTCGCCTTCGACTCAAATTGGCGAAAATAGATCTAACTTATTTTAGAACTTGGGTTGCCTCCCAAGAAGTGTGTGGTTTAATGTCCTTAGCCCGAAATTTGCCCTCAAGATTGGCGAGATGTTGGAGTGAAAGAAACGTAAGAGTTCCTGTTGATCTAACATTTTCAAGCACCCTGCAGGAAAACAAAAACAAAACTATAAAGAAACGTTATAAACACTAAAAAATGCCTAAATTAAAATCAAGTTGTTTACTCACAATATCAACAATAATCTAAAACATAATCCCCGACAATAGCTCCAAAAACTTGGTGGCGAATGCCGAAAACTGAATTCGACAAACACAATCCCGGGCAACAATGCCAAAAACTTGGTGGCCGCAATTACGCGTCACCACTTTCAGCGCAAGTGTATGGGTCAAGTTTCAGTATAATGGACCTTGAGGTCGGGTCCACAGGGATTAGGTGAGATTACTATTGACTACCGCGATTATCATAACCTAATTTTATCTAGGCACTTAAAAATTGAATTTAATTAATTAATACTAATACTAATATAACCTAATTTAATTTATACTAATACTAATATTAATATGAGATGTTTTAGGGAAGTAGATTGCCTAGGGATTAACTTCATTAACTTAAATGCGTTTGATTTCATTTTAGTTTACGTTAACAGCATTCTGCGTATCCGACAATCTCAGTTCGTAAACTCTCTCGCCACCTCTCCCGAGTATAAGACGGGGGAATACGTGACTTTGTGTCAACGAAAAAGTCCCCCTCAACGTCTTAATGACCCTAGGTCACATGAGTCTCTCCCCAACATCATCGATTACACACTTTCTAATGCCCTCCCAAGTCATTAGATTGTCATGTTGTATTTAAACCCTAATCCGAACCCCGAATCCGGGGTTACCTCTCCCGAGTATCAAATTCCGTATTCTCAATATATCTAAATAAGCATATAATCAAAGAAAACACGGCAAACAATCGAAATTATAAAGAACAACTACAAATGAAACACAAACTCAACCAAATCACATTTTTATAAATATATGTTAATACCTAAGATAATCTATGCTTAGCTCATGACCATAACCGTTTATACAATGTAAAACGAGCTAAACATGCTCAAACAATAATCCTAAGATAATAGATGAAGAGAGAAACGAGAGAAACTGGCCATAATCCGAAGATTTGTCGCTAAGAACGTTCCAAGATCGCTTATCCTTTGTTGCTTTCTGTTCTTATCCTTAAGATTTGCTTGAGATCCCCCTCTAAAAATCCTCAACCAACCCTTAGATATGTTCTAAATGAGGTAGCATGCAACAGAGGCTCAAAAATAAGAGAGGGGAATGGATTAAACAGGCAAAATATCCTAAAAATATCTTAAAAATATATAATCTATGCAAAGGTAACCGCTGAGGTAGTGGGATTCACCACCACGGTGGTGGGTTTGTTGGTTTAATGTTCGCCCTAGCGGTAGAGAAGGCGGTGGATTCAATGACCATCCTGCAGTTTCATCACCGCGGTGGTGGATGTCCAGCAAGAATTGGCCCTCTCTGCATTTTCACCACCACGACGGAGGTCTGACGCCGTGGAAATGGGCTTCTTTTAAAAATCTTGCCTCCGTGCTTGTTTTTCCACCGTTCTCCGACAGTTCTTAGTCCGATTTGATTGTTTACGCTCTGATTTCGTACATTTTCACCCCACACACCTTATTTATACAAAAAGAATAAAAACTAATTAAAATGTAATAAAAATGCTATAAAAACGCTCGAATACTAACTTAGTTCAGTTTGAAAATAGATAGGTAGATCACACCTATCAGTTGATCGCTGCAGGGATGGAGAGTCCGTAGGGATTCTATACTTTCATCGCTGTAGCAAAGGAGGGTCAGTGGCCTTCTAACCATTCATCACTGCAGCGAGCAATATGCTCGCTGCAATAATCAAAGGCTAGTGGCCCTGTGATACTGGCGCTCATTTTTTATATTTTTTCAATGTTTCTCCACCGACGTCCTACTGATTAGCTCGATTTTCAACTTTTTTCGTCCCTAACATCGTATTTGCATAAAACATGAATAAAATAAATTAAAATACTACAAGAACAATAAAAAACTACCAAATTCAACTTAAAAATATATAGATAAATTCAACTTATCAAATACTCCCAAACTTGAAATTTTGCTAGTTCTCGAGCAAAACACCCTCACAGTGAAATAAACTACCACAACTAATTAACGAAATTAAATACTAAAAATGAAAAAACATAAACGAACTAAAATAACAACGTGTGAGTTTTGATTTCATACTAATTAACCAAAAAGTTTTTCCCTCAATGGCCCCCAATCATATCGAGTTCAAGAATAAAATGGACCATGCGGTGTTCTAGAATTTTAACATTCAATATCAGTAAACGCCATCCTAGATCCTTTCCAAGTGTGCGCGCGAAAACTCTAATTATACAACCATCCAAAGACCGAATTGGATTATCGACCAACAAAGTTCATGACTTGACACCGATAAGGTATATGACTTTCATATGCCAGACTGGGTTCCACTCTCCACTAATGTAGGCTTAGAAATTCAAAAAGATCAAAAGAACTTGGTTCGGTTTTTAACAACTAGTTAAGGGTATATTGGGAATATAAAATAGGCAAACGTCATTAACTATTCAATACGCAAAGCACAACGCTTGGCACTCAATCACACTCGTACCCACAAATATCAATTCGAAACAACTCCGAACTAACATTTTAAAAACGTAGTACTCACTTGTCTAAACAAACAAGATTAAAACCATATTTACAATTTTTTTTCACTTAAAAACTAACCACACCCCAAACTTATTTGATTTGTACAATTTTACGGGTGTGAAAATACGATAGAAAAATGACAAGTGAGTACTCGAATACTGAATCAATCAAAAGTTGAAACAAGGGTACCATCACTATAGCGATGGGTTTTATCGTTGCAGCGATGAAGGGGCAAAGGGCTTTCTGTCTTGCGGTCGCTGCAACGATGGATTTTATCTCTACAACGATGGAAGAACATAAAGTTTTCTGCTTTTGGTTCACTACAGCAAGAAAGGGCATCGTTGCAACAAAATAAGGCATGTAGGCCTTCTTCTAGTTTTTCTGCATTTTTTCAAACGGTCGGCCACCATTTCGTTTATGTTCCACTATTTTTTCACGTTCAACATCATATAACATCTCCAAAATAGTGCTTGATACACATCTCCATAACTCTCCACAATCTAGGTATTCAAACTATCCGGTAATTTAGGTATCGAAAACTCACTCACTACCTTTTTTAGTGTAAAGTGAATGAATATATGACTCATGTCAACACTGATATCCCTATGTAGCGTCTGAACGATCACATGAGTCTCACCCCAACCTCATGGATTGTACACTTTCTAATAATCTCCTGAAACATTAGAACGTCGCATTGTATTTAAATTCTAGTCCGAATCTGAGGTTACCTCTTCCGAGTGTCAAACCCCATATTCTCAAATCAACCAATGTATCATAACAAACATATAATGGAAGTAACAATTGAATATAAATGAACAATCATTAACAAAATACGAATTCAAACAAACATAGTATTCATGAACTATATTAATCCCTAGACACTAGATGTTTATCTATATATGGGCATAACCAATCTTTAACAACAAATGAGATAAACATCATCAAAATAATCAACTAAAGCTAAGAATGAAAGAGAGAAACAAGGGAGAATAGCCAAATCTGAAGAATAGACGGTTTCGGGTCTGCTACGTCTACTCCAATTATGTTTCCTCTTCTTCAAATTGATGATCGTCTTGGTTTATATGTTCTTGGATCTCCAAATACTCCCAAAACGTGCTTGCTTGGAGTGGGAATGAGTGGTTATCAATAGGGGTGCAAAATATCTCAAAAATATCAAGAAAATATCTTGCCAGTTGGTGCCGGGTCGTTGCAGCCAGGGAGAGCATCATTGTAGCGATCAAAGGGCAGTAAACTCACTGCTGGATCATCACTGCAACGATGGAAAAGTTTTGCTACAGCGATGGTCCAGGTAGTGCCGACACTAGATTCTTCTTTTGGATATAACTTTCTCGTCTGAATCTGATTGAGGTGATTCAAAACCCCATGGAAAGTTAAGAAAGAGATCTATAACGCCTATGTTTTGTGTTGTTCCAAAATCAAATTGAATAGTATTAAAAATTAGCCTTGAAATTACTGTACCTGTACAGAATTTGCATCAAAAAGTACTTGATTTGTTGGTAAATAAACCACTCATCAAATACTCCCAAACTCAAACGTTTGCTTGTCCTCAATCAAAAACAAAAGCAAATAAAAGAAAACAAACTACTACAACAAAATAATGAACACAACTATTAAAAAAGAAAGACACAAATGAACTAAAAACAATGACCTGTGAGTTTTGAATTTCAACTAATCAACCAAAACGTTTTCCCTCAACGGCCCCAAATCATATCGAGTTCAAGAATAAAACCGCACCATGTGGTGTTCTAGAATTTCAACATTCAATAACAGTAAATGCAATTCTAGATCCTTTCCAAGTGTGTGTGTGAAAACTCAATTATATAACCATCCAAAGACCAGATTGGATTATCCACCAACAAAGTTCATGACTTAAACCAATAAGGTATAGGATTTCTATAAACCAGACTAGGTTCCACTCTCTACTAATGTAGGCTAAGTAATTCAAAAAGATCAAAAGGACTTGGATCGGTTTTGATCAATTGGCCAAAGGTATATCGGGAATAGGTAAACGTTATTAACTCGACATTACCTAAGGCACATGCTTGGTACTCAATCACTCTCGAACCCTCAAAGATCAATTCAAAACAACCCTGAACTATCATTTAAAAACGTCGTACTGACTTGTAAAAATAAAATAAAAAATAGAACAATATTTACATATGGTATTTTTTTTTTATTTAGAATAGCACACCCCCAAACGTAGTTGATTTATACAATTTCATGGGTGTGGGAATATGAAAGAGAAATGACACGTAAGTACTCGAATACCGAACCAATTAAAATTTTTCCCAAATCCCAACCGCTCACTTGAAGTAGCATTTACAAATGCTAACTTGATTTTAACTCAAATTGTGCCTTAAGTTTTAGAGACAAAGGTTTGGAAAAAGTTTCATTGGCCAGAATATTTGTTACGTGTTCAGAATTGTAACAGCTTACAGGGATAATATCATCATAATGGCCCAGAAGAACTACCTCGCCTAGGATTTCACCTCAAGTTTCCCCTAATTAGGTTTTAGAATCCCTAAATTATCATTAACTTGCTATTGAATAATCGACATCAAATCGATTAGATAGCTAGTACATTGAGTCCACGTGCTCGTGCAAATTAGGACCCATAATAATTTTTACCAAAACGAGATGTCAAGCACATAGAACACACATGAATGGGCATTATCCTTGACCTCTAAAAACAACTAGGGGATAATATCATCATCAAGTAATGGCCCAAAAGAACTACAAAACTCAACACACAAAAATAACAACTATCAACACACTTTTACTACACAAACATGTATGCAAACAATTTAACGTAACCTAACACAACATGTAACAACAATTAAATTTAGACTACATAATTAACAAAAAGTCACTAAACAAGAAAGCATACTAAACATCAACACCCCCCCAACTCAAAATGGGCAATGTCCACAGTGACCCAACATCAAACTCAACAATTGACATATAACATGCATTATAGTGACGAAATGGCTTTTGAAAACGTACCTGGGAGGTGAGACAATCTTGCCTCCGAGGGTAGTCAGCGATAATGAATTGATTTATTTAAAAACTTGGGTTGCCTCCCAAGAAATGCTTGGTTTAATGTCCTCGGCTTGACACGAAAAAGGACTCGTCAAAGAGCGGCTTCCACCCATAGTATGTGTCATACAACACAACATATGGGTCTTGGTTCAGAATGCTTTCAAGCTTGGGGAGATTTGGCATTGAATGGCACAGACTCCCAACTTGATTCTTCATCGGCTCATGTACTTAGGAAGCTTGAATGAACGAAGTTAAAGGTGGTGAAGAACAAGTGAGCCACATCGGATCATCATAGATGTGATCGTCTTGGATCAGTGATGGCATCAAGTTCCTCCCGCTCATATTCGGTTCCTCTTGGTGGCTTTCACATATGGATGTGACTTGTGTGTCTCTTAGTTCCACCACTTCTAACTCGGCCTCAATAAAGAAATAAGATGACAGATTTGAGTGTCAAGAGACTTTATGGTCACATCAATTTCAGCGCAGGTCATCTCAATATTGTCAAGACAATCTTCATGCTCATTGAGACGGTCATTCGTTCCCTCCAAAAAGCCTTAGTCTCCCCCATAAATTCAGTAAACATCTATTCTAGGGTGGGGAAAGACTCCACATGTTGGTCCATGGTGTCAGTCCATGGCGCCGAAACGTTGAAACTATCCCCCAAGCCTTGGTAGCTTGTTGAAGAATTCCAACTCTGAAAATCAAACTCTGTCATGTCTTCCAACAACCAATAGACTTCGTCGGCGGTTAGTTGGTCGAAAGAGGTGGTACCATTTCCTCTTTCCACCCAAGTTCTTGTTGCGGCTAGTAACCCGTCAAGGAAGTTTAGTAGTTGACACTCCCTCAGGAAACAATGATTTGGGAACCGAATAAGTTACTCCTTGTATCTATCCGAAGCATAATAAAACGACTGCGAATCTCGTTGAAAAAAATGCAATTGAGACATCTTCAATCACCTCGCAAGATAAACAAAACTAAAAATTAAAAATTAAAAAAAAATAAATGCTTAAATTAAAATCAAGCTACTTTTTCACAATATCAACAACAATCTAAAAACCAATCCTCAGCAACGGCGCCAAAAACTTGGTAGCGAAATTATTCGTCGCTACTTTTATCGCAAGTGTACGGGTTAAGTTTAAATAGAATAGTAATGAGTAGGGGTGTCGTATCCATAGGGATTGGATTAAATTGTCATTAAGTACTATGATTATCGTAACCGAACTTTATCTAGGTGACAAAATTTTGGGTTTTTGTTATAAGATAAATTAAACTAAAATTAGAACTAATTAAACTACAATACTAATAATGATTTTTATGAGAATATATTATCTAGAGATTAACTTCGTTTACGAATACGTGTTTAATTTAGTCTAGTTTACATTAACGGTATTCAAACTATCCAACAATCTTGGTATCAAAAACTCACTCACTATCTCTCTTAACTATAAAGTTAATGAATATATGACTCGTGTCAACACCGGTATCCCTATCTAGAGTCTAAATGATCATATGAGTCTAGCCCCAACCTCACGGATTGTACACTTTCTAATAATCTCCGGAAACATTAGAACATCACATTGTGTTTAAACCCTAGTTTGAATCTGGGGTTACCTCTCTCGAGTGTCAAACCCCATTTTCTCAAATCAACCAATATATCATAACAAACATATAATGGAAGTAAAAAAATGGAAAACGCAATCAAAATATAAATGAACAGCCGTTAACGAAACACGAATTCAAACAAACATAATATTCATGAACTATATTAATCCCTAGACAATAGATGTTCGTATACATATGGCCATAGCCAAATCTTCAACAACAAATGATATAAACATAATCGAAACAACCAACCAAAGCTAAGAATAAAAGAGAGAAACGAGGGAGAAGAGCCAAATCTAAAGAATAGACGGTTCTGCGTCTGCTATGTCCACTCCAATTGTGTTTCCTCTTCTCCAAATTGATGATCCTCTTGGTTGATATATTCTTGGAGCTCCAAATACTCCCAAAAACGTGCTTGCTTGGAGTGGGAATAAGTGGTTATCAATAGGGGTGCAAAATATCTAAAAAATATCAAGAAACTATCTTGCCAGCTGGTGTCGAATCGCTGCAGCGATGGAGGGCATCGCTGTAGTGATCAAAGGGTAGTAAACTCATTACCAGATCATTGCTGCAATGATGGTCCAGGCAGTGCCGACACCAGATTCTTCTTTTGGCCGTAATGTTTTTGTCCGACCTCCGATTGAGATGATTCAAAAACTTTTGGAAATATAATACATAGATCTACAACATCTATGTTTTATGTTTTTCCAAAATCAAATTGAATAGTTTTCAAAATTGGCCTTGACATTACTGCAGTTGTACAGAATTTGCATCTTTTCACCGATTTATTTAAAAACCTATAAAACAATACAAAAACACATTAAACTAACAAAAGTACTTGAAAATACACAAATATTTGAATTTAAAAGTACTTGATTTGTTGGTAAATAAACCACTTATTAGTGGCCTTATTTAGCTTTCTATAATCAATGCATACTCTCCATCCAGTGATGGTTCGTGTAGGAATTAGATCATTCCTCTCATTCTTCACCACAATCATGCCTCCTTTCTTGAGAACCGCTTGCATTAAACATACCCATTCACTGTCCGATATACCATATATGATTCCGGCATTCAACAACTTCAACACTCCGGTACAAACCACCTCCTTCATCACCAAATTTAGCTTTCTTTGTTGCTCAGTGGAGGGCTTAAATGAGTCCTCCATCAAGATTTTATGTATGCAAATAGTCGAGCCCTTGATGTTGGAAATAGACCACGTAAATGTGAATTTGTGCCGTTTTATGATACTAAGCAGCTTGTTCTCTTCTTCTTGAGTCAAAGATGATGAGATGATGACCGGGTTGATTGAGTTCTCCAGCAAGAATGTATACCAAAGGTGATCTGGTAATTGCTTGAGAATCAACCCATCATGAGGTGGGTTTGAGGGATCAGGTGAACTAACTTCATCATCAAGGGTCTCCACTTAAACTGAATCCACTACGTCTTTAGGTATGGCTTCCAAAGATAGGATGTAGTCCACAACACCTTCATTTGTGGTTGAGCATTTTTCACCAAAATCCCCCAGAGGTATAGAATTTGTGATAACTTGCTCCAAAGGATCTCGATTCAAGTTTTCATGAAAGAATTCCCTAACGCACGAGTCTACCACTTCCATTCGATTGCAAGTTGGGTACTCATCTGGAAACTTCATTATATTGAAAATATTGAACTTCACTTCATCATCATTGACTCTAAAAGTCAAGTTCCCATTGTGTACATAAATTAACGCCTTCCCGGTGGCGAGAAAAGGCTTCCCAAGTATAATGGGAATCTCCCCGTCCTCCTCTATTTACAACACGACAAAATCCACCAGAACTATAAATTTATCCACTTTCACTAGCAAGTCTCCAAGCCCCAACTTCTGGTAAACAGATGACGGCATAATATTTATACTTGCTTCTAGATTACAAAGAGCCTTCTCAAAGTGAAATTTCCCTATAGTACACGGAATAGTGAAGCTTCTGGAATCTTTCAACTTTTGAGGCAACTTCCTTTGAAGGATCGCACTATATTACTCCAATTTATTCTTCTTAGTCATGATATCCTTCAAAAACTTCCCATAATTGGGCATTTATTCCAATAATTCAATAAACGGTATATTGATATGGATTTTCTTGAAACTGTCAAGAAATTTAGCAAATTGGGAATCCAAGTTCTTCTTTTGAAACCGTTTCGGATATAGCAAAGCTGGAGTGATTATCGGTGGATTGTCTGGAAATGAGATTGATCCCAGATTCACCCTTGGATCTTTCTTCTTCTCCTCAACTGGAATGGGTTCTTTATCAACATCAATCTTCTTTATTAGCTTATCCTCCTTTGGAATTAGTGCTTCTACTTCCTTTCCGCTCCTCAAGGTGATGGCTTTGTAATCCCTTAGGTTAGTTTCCATATTACTTGGAAACTTTCCCGAGCTTTGTCCTTTTATAGTACTAGCGAACTGACCAATTTGAGTTTCCAATGAATTCATAGTTGAATTTGTATTGGTACGTTGTCTCAATATTGTCAAGTCTCGTCTCATGATTCTTGAGCCTATTATGCATATCTAGCGTAATTTTTTGTGTTTCCTTCATGAATGAGCCGAGCAAATCTTCCAACAGTGGCTTATGGCTTTGCACTAGATTTTGTTGCATAGGATGGTATTTTGATTATTCGAATAAGAAAAATTTGCATGATTCTGAATTTTGAGGTGGTAATGAGTTGGGATGTTGTTGGTGGGCCTAAAGGTATAGGCCCGGTTGTTGACAAAATGGCATTCCTCATACTCACTATCAACCCCTGGTTGCGAAGTACTTTCCACATTTTTCTATTTCTAGATTGGACGAGGTATCTCTAGTAGAGAAAACGACTAGCTACTCTGTGAGTTTTGACACTTGGGCTGACAAGGTAGCAAGAGGACCAATCTCATGAATAGGGGCTACCTTTCATCCCATATTTTGCTCATTAGGCCATTAGTAGTTGTTGGTCGCCATCTCCTCCAAAAGTGCTTGAGCTTCATCCAAAGTTTTGGATAACAAAGAACCTCCTGATGCGACATCTACTATTGTTCTTGTCTGCCCATCCAACCAGTTGTAGAAGAGTTGGGTTGAAACCAATCTTGATACCTGTGTTGGGGGCATTTTCTCAATAAGTCCTTGAACCATTCCTACGCCTTGAAGAGTGGCTCATAATCCCATTGGAAAAATTGAGCAATGTCGCCTCTCAACTGTGATGTCTTCGAATGTGGAAAGAACTTAGTGAGGAACCATTGAGCTAGTTCCTCCCAAGTTGAGATGCTCTCCAATTGGACTGATTGAAACCAACCCCTGACTTTGTCTCAAAGGAAAAATGGGAATAACCTTAGCCAGATTATATCCTCTGCGACTCTATTTATTTTCACCGTGTCACAAATCTCCAAGAATGTCTCCAGATGGATATTTGGATCTTCATAAAGATTCTCGCCATATTAGTTCTGTTGAACCATATTGATCAGGGCGGGTTTCCACTCCCCATATTAGTTTTCAATTAGCAAAGACATTTCAAATCTTGAAACGCCTAGATAATATGAAATGTCTTTGCTAATTGAAAACTAATTAAACATCAAAACTTGGAATTAATTATATGAAAATAGATTACCTATGGTCACTAAGACATGTTTGATTTAGTCTAGTTTACATTAACGGTATTCAATCTATCCGACAATTTAGGTATCGTAAACTCACTCACTACCTCTCCCGAGTGTAAAGTGAGTGAATATGTAATCGTGTCAACATTGATATCCCTATCTAGCATCTAAATGAGTACATGAGTCTTTACCCAACCTCACGGATTGCACATATTCTAATAATCTCTCGTAGCATTAGAACGTCTTTTTGTGTTTAACCCTAGTCCGAGTTCGAGGTTACCTCTCCCGAGTGTCAAACCCCGTATTCTCAAACCAGCCATAATATCATAAAAAGCATACTAGGGAAATAATAAAATGGTAAACACAATTGAATATAGATGAACAACCATTAACGAAACACGGATTCACTCAAAAATGTATATTTATGAACTAATCAATCCCTAGATAATAATTACTTAGCCACACATGATCATAACTGAATATTCAATAACGTATGAGAATAACATCATCATACAACCCATAAAGTTTAGGAACAAAGACATAAACAACAAAGGAATGGAAAATCTGTAAAGTGGATGGTTCCACTTCCGCAAAAACCACTCCGAGATCGTTTCCTCTTCTCCAAATGTGATCTTCTCTTCTTAGGCCTGATCTAGGGCTTCTAAGTCTTCTAAAAAACTTATTTAGCAAGGTTGGAAGTGGGTGGATACAAATAGGGGTCGCAAATATCCTAAAAATATAAAAAAGAAACACGTTGTCAGCTATTGCTTGATCGCTGCAATGATAAGGAATTCATTGTAGCGATGGGGAGTCTATAGGGCCTCTACCCTTTCATCTCTACAGCGATAAAGGGCATCACTATAGCGAATGAGGGTTAGTGGCCCTTTGACCATTCAACGTTGTAGCGAGCAATATGCTCGCTGTAGCGATCAAGGGCCAGTGGCCCTGTGATACTGGCGCTATAGCGATGAATCTATCGCTACAGCGAATAGGCTGTAGTATCTTTTTTTTATTCTTTTGTTTTTTTGTTTTTTTTTTATCCTTTTTCAACATTTCTCCACCGACGTCCTACCAATTAGCTCGATTTTCAACTGTTTTCGTCCCTAACACCTAATTTATGTAAAAACGATTAAAAATGAATTAAAAAACTACAAGAATACTCAAAAACTACCAAATTCGACTTGAAAATATATAGATAAATTCAACCTATCAATCACTATAGATAATGGATTTTGTCCCGTCTAGTTAGTGTTGAATCAATAATACAATTTTAGGTAAACTTTAAACAGAGGTTTAAAAATAGTTAAATTCTATCTTAGATCACGCTGGATAACCCAAAAAGGCAACAAAAACATAAAACTGTTAAATTGGATTGAATTTAGCTGAAGTTAAAGTTTCGGGTCAATATCGAAAATCTTAAAATTAAAGAGGGTCTAAAATGACATTATTAAAGGTTGATTTTGCATTAAATCACCTTTAATATGAATGAAAATTAGTTACTATCCTTCAATTATAGGATATTTCACCAATTTACCTTGGTTACCTACTTTGACCTTGAAACATTTACCATCACTGGTTTCGTTTGTCTAACACCAAAAATACTATTCTATTTATTCATGTTACATAAAATTTCTTCAAGAACCAAATCCAAAAGACCTAAATTAAGGCATGTAAATGTCATGACAAGTCCAAGTTACACAAGGTAACTAAGGATTAGGACTCGATTCAAAATCGATCAAACCGAAGTCATCTTAACTAACCATCAAAGCCCATTAAATCAAGGGCCCAACCAACCATTTAATGAATCATGAATTAGAATTAAATGACGAAGATACCCATAAGATGTTCTCTACCAAATATCTAAGGAAGAAACTAAGTTGCTTAGGTGGTAACTAACCGTTATCAAAACTAACCGACTCGGTTCGCCACCTAGCATTCACTTAATCATGATATTAAGTTTCTATCCCATAAAGAATTAATTTCTTGGGATGAAATGAATAGGACATATTCAAGAAATGAAGATATTTTGATCAAAATATCTTAGGGTTAATGGTGGCCGCAAATAATGCGCTTCCACTTTCATCGCAAGCATACGGATCAAGTTTTAGTATAATGGACCTTTAGGTTGGGTATCGTATCCATAGGGATTGGTGTTATTACTATCGAGTATCGCGATTGTCATAACCTGACTTTATCTAGGCGACGAAATGGAATTTAATTTAATACTAATACCAAACTAAAATACTAATTAAGTTAACTATACTATAAATACTAATTTGAGATTGTTTAGGGGAATAGATTTTCTAGGGATTAACCTTATTTACTTAAATGCGTTTGATTTTGTTTTAGTTAACATTAACGGTGTTCGGCGTATCCGACAACCTCGATTCGTAAACTCCCTCGCCACCTCTTCCGAGTGTATGATGGGAGAATACATGACTTCGTCTCAATGCAGAAGTCCATCTCGACGTCTTAACAACTCTAGGTCACGTGAGTCTCGCCCCAACGTCATCGATTGCACATTTTCTAACGCCCTCCCGGGTCGTTAGATTGTCGTGTTGTGTTAACCCTAATCCGAATTCGGGGTTACCTCTCCCAATTGTCAAACCCCGTATTCTCAATATATCTAAACTCGCATATAATCATAGAAAACACGGCAACACAATCAACATACGAAGAACAACTAAGAACGAAACACAAATTCAACTAAAACTACATTTTCATAAATAATACATTAATCCCTATTACAATCCATGTTTAACTCATGGCCCTAACCATTTATACAATGTAAAACGAGCTAAACATGCTTAACAACTACCAAAATGAAGAAAACAAAGACAAGAAACGAGTGACTTATCCTATATCCGAAGAATTGTCGCTAGAACCATCAAACGATCACTTCCCTCTTCATCCTCCACCTCGGGTTGAGTGCTCTCCCTCAAAAATTCCTAATTCTACTCCTAAAATATGGCCTAAGCCCTTAAGGGCTAAAGAGAGGGAAGAGATGAGAAGAGAAGGGATTAAAAAATAGGCCAAAAGATCTCAAAAGATCTCATAAATATCAAGGCGGTGCTGTAGGATTTTTGCCTAGGCGAAGTTAAGCCGGTTAACTTTTTGCTGGAATTTCGCCTAGGCAAAGTTACTGCAGGTTTGAAATTTTGTTTTGGATGTAACTTCTTCATCCGAACTCTGATTGAGATGATTCAAAAACTTATGGTAAGCTAAGAAAAATATCTAAAACTTCCATTTTTGATTATTTCCAAAATGGGATTGCATCGTAGTCCAAAATAGCCTTGACGTTACAACATCTGTATCGGCTTTGCAGGTTTGGGGACCGCCTAAGTGAAGAAGTAGGCGGTGGACTTGGAAATGTTTCTACTGGGGTTTCCACCTAGGCGGTGGTCTTTTAGTAGCCCTTTGTCATTCTCAGCATCTTCACTGCCTAGGCGGAGGTCTGGACGCCTAGGCGGTGGGCTTCCTTCATATTTTTGCCTCCTTTCTTGTTTATCCACCGTAACTTCAACTCGCCTTCGGTTCGATCTCATCGTTTTCGCTCTAGTTTCCTATCTTTTTGCTCCACACACCTGATTTATACAAAAAGTATAAAAACATATTAAAATATATAAAAATAACTATAAACGTACTCAAAAACTAACAAATTCGGATTGGAAATACGTAGGTAATTTACACCTATCAGTTAACCATAATCCTTGAAATGTAACTACCCGGTATAACACAAACTAATCCAATTCGATTAAAATCCAACCGATTCAAAGCCCATCAAATCAAGGGTCTCAATCAAGTATTAAATTCCAAATAAGTCATCAATAACAAATTCAAAGAACCTTGGAAGCATTAATGGCAACTAAATTAAAATAGTGAATGTAATCGGTATTTAGCCCCAAAACTAAACCAGAAATATCACTTCAAGCCATAAATGCTCCCATGTTCAACTAATCATATACAAGATTGTGTAATGATGACTAATGATTTCTCATGATTGCAAATGATTTGCAATGATTGCCAATCATTGAACCTAGACAAGTAATCATTACAAAATCTTTGGTAGATCTTTGAAAATCTAGCAAATTTGTCTAAAGCTATTCAAGATCAAGACAAGAGGAGATGAACCCTAAGACAAATAGAACCTAAAGAAGGCCCTGGGATGCCCTATGCATTGGACAATGCGCAGGCCCCCAGGCCTATAAATACAGTGGTCGCTTTTCATTTTTTGATGATTTGGAACCTAAACTTTCTCTTTCTAAACTTGGGCAGTGCTCTTGGGTTCTAGGGTTTCCAACCAATTCCATCCATAAACACCTCAAAATTTTGCCGAAATACTACCCGGAAGGAGTCCTTGAGGTTCTTGGAGAAAGAACTCAAGGAGTTGATGCCAATCGATCAAGGACAACAAAGAACTTCCAAAGAAGGAAAGGAAGATAATCACTTAGGGAATACTACTTCCCCTAAGTTAGGTATGTCTTCCTAAACCTCCTTTAATCTTGTCTTAAATATGGTTGCGTTACATGTATATAGCATGTTCATGTAGTTATTAGACTTATATTTCATATAAATGGCATGTATATCAAGTAATCAAGTTAAACACGTAGGAAACATGTCAAAATCATCAAACTATGTCAAAAACATCCAAGAACATCAAGAACACATCAATAACATGAAGAACACATGAAACCAAACTTAAATAAACTACGTGATGACTTAATTCTCATTAATCTGAGATACATAGGCAACCCATGTGCGGGTTTGGTCACCTATCTAGTCTTACCTTGTATGTTAGAACTATATGTCGATCTAATTCACTTTAAAAATAAGTATATGTAGGCAACTTTTATAAGGTTCCATAGTTAAAAATACAAAAAAAAATAAAAAATCATTTCATATATCTTGCATGTTGGAACTACATGTCGACCTGATTCCTTATGAAAATAGAAATATGTAGGCAACCTTTTTAAGGTTTGGTCGTTAGGAAAATATAAAAAATATTTCATTCTTTTATATTGTTATTAGGTTGTCGCTTCTAGTTTAGTTGTAGTATTTATTTTCTTTTCATTACATCATATAAAAAATGCATTAAAAAAGACAAAAAAAATACTTAAAAAAAAAAAAAAAAAGAATTATTTTGTTATAGCATATTGAAAAAAATTACTTGGATTTTGTTTAAAGGTGAATATTTATTTAGACTAAGGTACCGTCTTAGGTCGGATGTCTTAGAGTGCGTAAAACCTTCCCCAAGAATAGACGACCTCCGAACTTAAAGAAATATCTGGTACAAAACCTTTAGGAGTCAAATACGGGCCATTTCAAAAAATAAAAATAAAAAATTCAAAACTCTTGGTGACCAAGCACATCATTTAACCCATGATAAGTGGAGACTCAGCTTTCAAATAAAATCCCGACCCAAAGAAGTTTTCGAAACCGATGCCTAAAAGAGTCCTTGAAAACCATTTTAAAAAATGAATGAATTTGGAGCACTTAGAGAAGGAGGAATGGAAACTTGTTTTCTTCTTCTTCCTGATCTCTACTTTCTCTTCCTTTTCAAACAAAATTTGGGGTGCGTCAATCACCACATCTCCTCCATGAACACTATCGCTGTCATCGCCATCTAAGATTTGGAAAATCCCTGATTTGGCTAAAGAACGATGACGAACATAACGAGCCAGAGTAGCAACGAGCACAGTAGCAAATGGCATGGAGACTAGTGAACAACGCGGCGAACAACGAGTACAGTCAACGATGGCAAACAATATTCTAGATATAAAAACTTGGGCAATGATTTGAACAACAAACGACAAGCATGAAGATGGAGAATGGTGTTGTGACAGATGACAAAAATCAAAGCTTCATCTTTGTGCTTTGTTTCATGCCAAAAAGTAAACCCTTTAATTGTTGTTCAATAGTGAAATGTTTATTGTGTTTGGTGAATGTTTACACCAATATTTGTATTTTTTGGTGAATGTACGTAGTGGTTTAGTGAATATTTATACCAGTTTGTTGATCTTAGGGCTTTTTCAATGTCTTCATTTATTGTATTGGTTGTTTTTTTTGTAAAGGTTCATGGGGTTTGGTGAAATGTTCTCACAATTTTGTTTTCCCGTTGATCATAGTTTTTTAAAATTTTTTTTTTACTCGGTTTGGTTTTCGATGAATATTGATCGGTGTAATTTATCCCTTTATTCCCAAGCCGATTTTGGTAGTTTTTGAGTATTTTTATAGCGTTTGTATATGTTTTAATACGTTTTTATTCTTTTTGTTCTATATCAGGTGTGTGGGTCAAAAAGTGATGAAAACGGTCTTTAAACGATCATATCGGAGCAATAACGGTGGGAAAAGAACAAAGATGCAAAGTTCAGAAGCCCGCATTCACCGCAGCAGCAGTGAAAATGCAAAGAGTTGGCTGAACTCCCTACCGCTACAGTAGTCAATCAAACAGTAGCCTTTTCGACATACCCACCACTGTAGCGATGACCCTTGCACCTATAAAGTAGTTTTTTAGATATGTTTAGATATTTTAGTTCACTTATCTTCCTCCCTCCTCTCAATTTCTTTCATTAGAGCTCCTTAGACATAAGAGAGCATATTTTGAGAGGTTTTTGGGGAACTCATCCAAACCCGAAGAACAAGATCACAAAGTGGAGAAGGACAAGCGATCTCGGAACGGTTTTAGCGTCAAATCTTCGGATACCGACTAGTTCTCTTTGTTTCTTTTTTTATTTCTTAACTTTGATTTATTGTTTGAGCATGTTTAGCTCGTTTATCATTGTGTATACAGTTATGGCCATTAGCTAAACATGGATTGTCTAGAGATTAATATAATTTCAATGAAATCGTTGTTTGTTTGAATTGTGTTTCTTTAACGGTTGTTCCTCGTAATCCGATTGTGTTTACCGTTCTTGTATTTCCATATATGCTTGTTTAGGTATATTGAGAAATCGGGGTTTGACACTCAGGAGAGGTAACCTCGAATTCAGACTAAGGTTTAAACACAATGCTACGATCTAACGACCCAGGAGAGTTTTAGAAAGTGTGCAATCCATAACGTTAGGGCAAGACTCATGTGACTATGTGTTTCAAAAAATGCTAGAGGGGGACTTCGGTATTAATGCGAAGTCACATATTCATTCACTTGACACTTGGAAGAGGGAGTGAATGAGTTTATGATACAAAGATTGTCGAATAGATCGAATACCGTTATTGATAACTAAACAAAACCAAACACGTTTTTGTAAACAAGTTTAATCCCTAGATAATCTATTCCCCTAAACGTCTCAATATAGTACTATAGTATAATTAGTTTAATTAGTTAATTGGTTTAGTTTATTATTTATTATAAAATCTACAATTTATGTCACCTAGATAAAATTAAGTTATGATAATTACGGTACTCAACAATAATCTCAACTAATCCCTATGGATAGGACAACCCTTACTCTTTCAACTCTATACTAAAACTTGACCCATACATTTGCGATAAAAGTAGCGACGTATTCACGCGCTACCAAATATTCATACCGAGTCTGTTTTTGTTGATCTTAGGGTTTATTTTCAATGTTTTTTATTTCTCATTTTTAGATTTACTTTTAAATATTTTACACTTTTTCCTTGAACATTCATAACTATTTTAATATTAGTGTGAATAATCATAACACAAAGAACATGAATGTTTTTCTTTTTCGTCGATATTTGTTAACATAACATTTTAACGTAAAATAAAAGAACGCGTAAACAAAACAAAAATGTGATTTGTTCACATAAAAATTATGAACATTTATAGTAGCACAATAAGTGTTAAAATGAATTAAAATATTTAAAAATAGTACCAAAGAAAGTGAATATTCACGTTTTGCTATATTTTACAGAATAACATTTTATACAAATTATGGGAAAAAGATAGTCAAAGAACAAAGAACTATTTTCTAAAACATCTCTAAGGACTAAAAACTTTATTGTAATAGTTGGGGGCCTATTTTTTATGTTTTATTTCTATATCTTCTATAGACCAAATAATAAATTTCTCATTAAAATACCTTTGATGATGCCTTTTCTTTGAGAGGATCAAGAATGGAGATTCCAAAATTGTCTGCACTTGTGCACGTTGTTCGTCGAACTACACAAATCTTTACAACGAGAGGTTTTTTTCCTAGTAAAGGATCTGGTACGTGAGGATAAATATATGAGTAGAGAAAGATACTTTAATGTAGTTATCAAATTAGAGCCTACCCTGAATTATCTTACTTTTGATATTTATAAATGTATTTGGAGGGAGATGGTTATATTCCGGCGATATGTTCTCGCCAATAAGACCCTCCTATGTAGGATTCAGCTAGTTGCGACCATTGGAGGAGCATCGCACATATTATGCATGGGGTCAGGCCCATATGACAGGGAGATTAGCATAAGTCTGGTCGTTGAGCACATGAGGATCCAGATAGCAGACGGATCTCGAGGCTCCTAGATAAAAGCAATGGGTGACCCACCATGAAGGAACCTATCTATGGGCGATCACCACAATACGTGGGCAGCAAAAATTCTCTCCACATCAGTAGCCCTCCACTCCCAGGCTAGGATTGCAAGACATGGGAATACAACTTTACGAAAGGCGTGGTTTCATGGTACATATACCGAGTTGCAAGTCTACCTCGTAATATTCTTGCCCCTAACCCAAATTTCAAGTAGAGAGTTCTACATTCTTTTGTATACCAGATTACTGGGGGTGAGAGCAGTGCCAAGAGCTCTGAGGGTGCCAACATATGCACCCGGAGAATCCCACTCAAACGTGTAGGAGAAAAGAGCATTCGGAGATTCCAAATCAAGTGAAGGTTTCTAGGTGGTCCCAACATCGGAGGGGGAAGTTCGAAGAACAAAACTCACCTGGGACTCTACAGTTTGCAGGGAAGCCAGTAATGCCCTGACATTCTGCCAATCTATGTTGATACCTCATGACTTGGAATGCATGCGGAATGTTGATCCTCGTCTGGTTAACAGTTCTGAGGTGTCCCATACGGTCCAACGTCTTTATGAAGTTGTATTCATTTGTGCTTAGTTGGACATAGAAGCCTAAACGAGGATGTCTACAGGCAATCGTTTGAAGGAAACAAATGTGCAAATGCGGGCGATGGAATCAGAGTTGTTAGAGCTAAGGGCAACGAGTGTTGAAGAAGCACTACAACAAATTGGTTTATCGGGACACAAAAAAGTATCGCGATAGAGCCCCTATTGCAACACTTAGGTTTTTGGGATACTTGAACTGGTGCCCAATAAAAAGCTACCCCAGTAGGTTATAAGGATACTATATATTACCCTTTTTGTTTGAACTTGTTACGACAATAATAAGTGTCCTATAAGATAATTATTAGGACACCATATATTGCCTCTATAGCATTTTATATTTTTTTAAATTATATATATTAGGGCACTACAAAGTGTTGTGAAAAATCTTTATTAGGACAAAAAATGTGTTGCAAAATTGTCAAAGAAAACTAACATATGAGGACATTATTTACCGTTTCAATATAAACTATTGCGACTGTATATGATACCCTAATAACTATCTTATATGATAGTTTTTAGTGTTCCAATAGACTTTTATTCATTTTATTAGACAATTGTTAGTGTCCCTAAATGTATCTAAATTATTTTTTTAATAATTTAAAATTATTTTAAAATATCAAAATACTTTAAATCCAAACAATAAAAACTAAAAATTCATAACAATATAAAATACATAAAGAACTCAAATTTTCGCATTAAAAAGGGGGAACTAAAAACCCGAGAGATGCACAAAATGGGAAAAACCAACCTAACTAAAGAAAACTATCATCTAACAATAAGGAATGAATCATAAAGCATTACCCATTAACCAAAAAATAATGTCAACTTATTTTTGTTTTCCAATACAAGATTCATAAATTAAAAACTTCATGCAACCAAAATAAGATTCATAAAATAAAATCTTTTCCAACAAAAGCACATCTCTAAAGTTTGATATTTCATAACATACCATACATTCATTTTCATCCATACATTCAATCTCCATCTAAAGAAACCTATATAAACAAAACATATAAATAAAAAATCAATAAGTCATAACTCTTAATAATATTCAACAAAATTCATAATATTCAAAACAAATATACCAAAGACAATGGTCATACAAATCTTCTCATAAATTTCAGAGAATTGTTTCAAACTTTTTAATTCTAGAATTCGTACCTGAATTAAATTAAAATACATAACTGAACTAACTCTTAAATTTCAGAATGTTGTTATCTGAACTAAACAAAGATACCAAAATATACTACATCTTTAAACGAAAGTAAACTAAATCTTCCATTTCTTCTTCCGTTTCTTGCATGTGACGCACCAAGTTTTGTTAAGATGCCTTCTTATACAAGTTTCTAAGTTTACCCAGTGGAAGAAAATAAGGCTTTTTTTACGTTTTTATAACTTTATTTATTGTGGTTATGCTATTATCATTCATATAATTAAACTAGGAGTTTGGCATGAATTTTTACATGTTTCATGCAATGTCTGCCTAAATTCATCCAAGTGCACGTCGACCATTGCGCCTTAAGTAACCAAACCTCAACTAAATCTAAGGTGTCCAAACCAAAAGAGCAAAGAAAAAGAGCATAGAGTAAATTCAATTTGCAAACAAGATTCATGACAACTAATACATTCAGCAAACCAAAAAGGAAAAGGAAAATAATAGGAACTAAACAACAAAAGATATACCTTTTCACAACCTCCTTCCCTGGTGAGGTTGAATGAACTGAATCAGCCGAATTCCCATCAGAGATAGGAGGAACCTGCAAAAGGGAGTGATCACAAACATCAAATTGACATCAATGAGTTCATCATCTTTTATGCACTGCATTGCCCACACAATATAATTATGGATTAGTGTGGTATGAGAAGTATGGGAAGGAATTGAAAACAAGTAATTCACGGGTCGAGGATAACATTATTTATTCACAATAATGTTGATTACTTCTCATAATTACAATAAAATGAAATTAAACAATAATTTAAAGTATACATGATTATTAAGACACAATAATGAAGAACGGTAATCGAAAGCGTACCTGTCTCGACCATCGCAGGAGATTGAATCTGTCGCAACAGATTACTAACTAGATCTTCTTCCCTATGATCTAGATTTCGTGGTAGCGACTCTCAATGGGAAGAAACCCTTAATCTAAACTAAGGAGGGGACGTAGTTATATATATACTAGGGTTTCTCATTGGACCCTCCCATAACTGTCTTCAACGAAACCCTAAACCTACATTTGTCACTTAAATGGGCTTTTACATAAAAGACGCCGCAGCCTAAATCAAAATATAATCACTGATTATTTAGGCTGCTTAAATAATAGACTTTTCATTAACCCGTTTTTGTAAAACAATTAATTCAATTAATATTAGCTCAAAAAAAATATTTCAACATTCTCCGACTTGGGTTACATTAATTAAATAAATTTAATATTGAAAATAAGACTCTCGGGTTAATAACGGAAAACAAAAAAATTGGTGTGACCACACCTTTAGTTTAAAGAAATTATAGTCTATAAATAGCATCCTGATAAACTTATCCAGTCTAACATGATCTTAATATTAGATTATGATAGTCTATATGTTAATCTCAATAAACAAAAGACTTTCATACTTATAAATACTTATAACCATATCGACATGGATCATAAACCCAGTAGTGTAGTAAGAAATCAATGTTAACATGTGATCATTATCAATATGCATTATTCTTATTGGTCTTCATTACAATTTCTCAACAATATAAAATTGTAATTACAATTTCTCAATAAAATAAAATTGCTAATTGCAGTTTCTCAACAAAATGAAACTGTTGTAATTTCTCAATAATATGAAATTGCTAATTGTAGTGTCTCAAGAAAATAAAACTGCTGCAATTTCACAACAAAATGAAATTGTTTGACTTTAACAAGTCATCTGTCACTAACAATACATCACGAGATCTCAAAATAGTGATTTATGACAACAAAAAATATACAACTGTAATTCTTAAGGCACAATATCTTAAGATATCATATTATATAATTAATTCAAATAATATGACATACAACAATATAATACGCAATAATGATGATCATCAAATAGATTTTAATTTTGCAAAACGCATAACAATAGTGGTCACAACGTTATAGACACGGCATTTTTGACCGCCTCGCAAAAAAATTATACTTGATTTTATAGTTACTTTTTTTTTTTTTTATTTATTTTGTACCGTATTTATGCGGTTTAATACTGCTAAATTAAGTTGGCTTAAGTATATTTTAATGAGAAAATCGACGTTTTTAAAAATCCTTCTCATTTTACCAGCGCCAAGTATATATATCTATATATATATTTTTCTGGTTTTCTCTGAAAAATCGGGGCGCGTTCAAACGTAATCATCGTAATAAAGAAAAATACAAAAGCTTCCACGAAACAAGAGAATCAAAAGACTCAATGACACTTATATTCACAATATGTTCCTCGAATGCAATGGGTCTTAAACCTTGGTTATTATGATCAATTCAAATAATCTGATATGCAAAAATATAATATGCAATAAGGATGATCATCAAATACATTTCAATTTTGCAAAACACATAACAATAGCGGTCACAACATATCATAAAATTAAAGAAAAATACAAAAACTCCCACTAAATCAGAGAATAAAAATACTCAAATAAGTATAAACAACACGATGTATAAGAATCAGTTGCATCATCATAAACTCTCATTTAGGTAGAGTTTACAATAAACAATTATTCATTAAACATGAAGATCAACAAGATAAGGAAAACTTTATAGCAATAGTGATCAATATTTACACAACACAATCAGCGAAATAAAGAAGCTTATAGAGACTCTCATTAAATCAATGAATCAATTTAGAATTTTATTGTGGCGTTATTGTTGTTCACAACAAAAGGAATTTGCTTTCACAAAAAATTACAATTAGTTCAAATATGGGCAATAGGCAAAATGCTCAATTAAGTATAGGCAATACAATATAAGAATTAATTTTGTTATCATAAACTTCCCGTTGGGTGGAGTCTACAATAAACAATTGTTCTTTAATCATGAAGATTAACAAAATAAGAAAAAAATAAATATTTAAAAATTCATCCCTTTTGAGCAAATTGACCTTCAAATTCATATATTTCCTTCAAAATATAATGAAACAAATAACTTTTCAAAATTCATTCCCTTTGAGCAAACAAATTTATCAAATTATTTATCTCATATAATATTTTCATATAATTAAATTAATCTGCATAATAACCCCCTTTAAGTAGGTGAATGTACAAATTAATCTAAAATTTTTCCATCAACAAAAAAAGGAACTCAAAAACTTACAAATTTTGTTAGTTAAATCACTTTGGTAAAATAACCTCAACAATTCACAAGCAACCGTTCCAAAATAGAAAAATTAAACAATATTATTTAACAATTAAATTAATCTGTACAATAACCCCCCTTTGGGCAGGTGAATGTACAAATTAATCTAAAACTTTTTCATCAACAAAACAGGAACTCGAAAACTTGCAAACTATATTGGTTAAATCACTTTAATAAAATAACCTCAACAATTCACAAACAACCGTTCCAAAATGAAAAAATTAAACAATATTACCCAACAATTAAATTAATCTGCACAATAACCCCCTTTGGGCAGATGAATGTACAAATTAATTTAAAAAAATTCAACAAAATAGGAACTTGAAAACTTACAAATTGTGTTGGTTAAATCACTTTGGTAAAATAATCTCAACAATTCACAAACAACCGTTCCAAAATAGAAAAATTAAACAATATTACCGAACTACAACAGTACATATTACCGACATATATGCATATGATCAAAACAAGATAAATACGGTACAAAATATACTTTCAGTGATCAACGATCAATTATAATTGCGAGAATTTGAATAACAATTTTACCACACTCTTAAATTAATTATTACGTTAGTCTCTATATAGAATAAAAATTAAGGGGTAGAAAATTAGAAAACTATAATTAATCATAATTAGTGTTTTTATGGGCTCCTTAATATGAACCTCAAAGGCCGAAATTAGTAACTAAGAAAGTCCAGTTGATTGAGATATTATATAGGCTCAAACCCAAAATCAATATCTACATAATAAGCCCAAATCTGGATCATTACCAAGATATTATAGTCGCAGTAATAGTGTTTTCAATTCAAGATCTTCTCATATATTCATGAATAATTTATCCATATTAGTAATTTCATCAGACTTGTTAATTAATAAATAATTAATGGCCCAACAGACCCATCAGAATATATGTATGACCCATTAAACACTTTAAAACTCAGGTAATACAAGAAAAAATCCATGCAAAATTGTTTAAAAATAACTCAGTACTTTTCTTCTATTCCAAAACGCAAATATATTGCCCCAAACATAACTCAAATTCGGAAAATGAAATATCTCATTTTCATAATAACCAAATTAATTATTAACATCATACTTAAACCACTAAAAATTCTAAATACATATCATATATCTGATTATCTACGACCACTTCTCAACAGTGCTCTATTTAATTTAGCTTCCATCAGGTTACCAAAACAAAATAAGGATATAATTCTCTCAATCATGTTACTCATAATATAAATATTTCATAAAGACAACAAATAGAAAGATAAGGTGGCAATCCACTGTAGAATTCCTAACCAATAACTACATGAATAAAATAATCATATGGACAATAATCAAAACAACCAAATTTACACAACCTCTAGACTTTAGGGGTTAATTAATAAATTAACATTTCTTACTAGTTTCAGTTCATTACACTTTAAAAAAAAAGGACATATAAAGCTAATAAGATATCTTATACGTTTAAATTGAAACTACTTGGAACAAGTAAGATTCTAGTTAAATTTCTGAAGTGTGTAGTATGAAAACCTCTAACCCTAATTTTAATCCCCAATGCCATACCACCTGAATGTCGCCACCACCTTGTTGCCACCCTTCGACTCTGTCAAATGAACATCGACGTTCTTATGAGGCGCAAGGTGGACTTTTGACAAACTACTACGAACGGATATCGGGTAAAGACCCAACATCGATGTGGCATTCAACACACCCAACATCAAACAAGAGTCCTAAAGTTGAAAACCCAATGGGCCCAACTCAGTCTCAAAGAAAACCTTAGCTCAGGATTAAGTAACACAAGTGATGTGGGATTCAACAAAGAATAATATCCCTAAAATGAAATAAACACACCCTATATAGCTCATTTTGTGAGCAATATACAACTATCTAATCATCTAATCCGAACTACGGCCACATCTTCATGAGCAATTGAAAAGTACTTAGGATGTGAAGAAAACATTGGGATGTTTTTTCATGAGCCAAGATAATAAAACTCAAAGCATAAGTTGACTTCTTTGAGCTCTCATGTTTGCTCTTTAAAATAATACAGACAAACCTCCTTTTACTCGAATAATAACTTATCATATTCTATTAATTATATAACCAATCTAAGAAAATGGATATATGCATTATCCATGTACTGCTTACTTCATCTATGTACAATTTATAAACTTTGAACGATATCGTGAAACCAAATGTAAATGTTAGGGGTTGAAAATGACATTAAGCCAAAAAACAACAATAATGTTTGTCACATAATAAGCCAATCCTCAGTATTCAATTGATTTGCTCAAAACGATTTTTCACTTGTTATCGATTTTTAGACTTTTTAGTTGAAACTATTAAGCTTGCGAGTAAAAATAGGATTTTGAATTCATCTACAAATATTCGTTCGGTCAAGGGCTGATATCAGCATGACCTCATAATCATCAATCAAGCAAACAATTATGCCCAAATACTACCTATAATACCATCTATATCATCATATACTCTTATGATTTTAAATGGGTACACCATAATTACTTGTGAATGAATGTTATCAAAACATTATAAACAAGTTATAAGAAGACAATATTTTATCTACATATGAACAATGAAAATCACACGTTTTAGGATGGATCAATATTTCACTTCAAAAAAATATTTCACATAATTGATTATAAAACATGTGATTTTCCCAAAATACAAAGAACAGATACGATAATACAATGACAATTACAAACGCAATTTACAGGGAAAAATCAGGCTTTCAACCTCACGAATGCAAATCCAGTGAATTTCAAAAATGTTATTACGCAACAATTGTTAGCATAATTTATCCTAAAACACGATAATGCAATGATAATTACAAATGTAATTTACAAAAAATTGAGATTTCCTTCTCACGAATGCAATCTCCCAGAGATGTAGTGATAACCAATAGCAATTAATGAGAAAATCGGATTCTCACATATTGCCAAGCAAAAGATTATAGAATGGAGACATATATCAATATTCAGGTTTTAATACTAAGGTTGAGTTCTTCTAAAAAAAATTGCTGGAGAACTGCTATTAAGCTGCTTGGTTAAGGGTCTCAATGAAAATTACCAGCTTTTAGTAAATTTTTACACTGATATTGGTGTCAATGAAAGACTATAATTGTCTCATTAAGTATTTCTACTTGATTGTTTACTAATTATTATGCGAACCCAACTATAGGAAAAAAGAAATCGGAAGGTAGGGATCATAACAACAAATTCAAGAAGAAAACAAAGTAGCTATTATCGTTTGATCGGGATCTTGCCTACAAAAAACAAAAAGGGCAAAACTTTTCAGAAATTGTTGTTTCGGCACGCCTACAGCGCCACAATTGTGGAAAGAGTTTTAAACTAATTAGTAAATTAGTTTTATGTGACTTAAAACTAATTAGGAGATTACATATCAATAAAATTTTATTCAAGAGAGAGTGAGTACTAAAATTTTATTCCAAATCATCCAATATAATTTTTGTAAAATTTTCAACAGAAAAATCATGCCCAAAAATAATTTTAAGCTAATTAAATTATATAATAAGTAATAATTAACTAAAAATTACTTTTAATCCTCAAAAAATAAAATAAATTTACAGAAAATCAGAGGAAAGGAAAATAAGTGCACAGGAAAAAAGGGACCCAAAACAGGTCCTGGAAGAGGCCTCACGCGCCATCACGTGCATGGACCACAAGTGGGCATTGTGGACCAGTGTTAGAGGTTGTTTTCAACCTCCAACAAGGTCTGAACCGAGTCAACTCAACCCGATTTTGACCTGGTTATGCAAAAACCCTAAAATCGCGTTGTTTTCTCCAATTTTTTATGGGTTTATGTAGATTTATGTTTTTCTAATATGTCTATAACAATAATTTGAAAGAAAAATTATAAAATCATCCTCAAACATGAAGAACAATTTGCGATTTTTAAGTTTTCTCACTCTTCCATGGCCAAAACCTAAAAATCATCAATCTTTATCAAAAAAAAAAATTAAAAAAAAAGAAAGAAAAGAAAGTCTCGATTTTCTAGGGTTCTTAGTTGAAATTTCGAAATTGAAATACTTACAAATTACCCAACCAAATAGCATGTATAATATATCAAATTAAAGCTTGAATCAATAGAAATAAAAGCCCTAAGGTTTTATATCCAATACAAGTAAAAAATCTCATGAAATCATGGCCCCAAGTTTCGGTTTCGCCCCAAGTTTCGGTTTCGGAACTTTTCTAGGGTTCGTAGCCAAAACTTCAACGTCAAAATTTTCTCTGATTACAAAACTAAATTACATGTATAATATATCAATTTAAATCTTGAATCTATAGGAATAAAAACCTTAATGTTTTATAGTTAATTGAAACAAAAAATCTCATGAAATAATGGCCGCATGTTTCAGTTTCGTGAATGAATAGAAACTAAAGAAAATTTCAAAAACTAATTGTAGATCCTAAATCATGTATGTAGGTTCTAATACCACATGTTGATTATTTCTTATAATCACAATAAAACTAAATTAAACAATAATTTAAAGGATACATGATTATTAGGACACAACAATGAAAAACGATAATCGAAAGTGTATTTGTCTCGGCCATCGCAGTAGATTGAATATATCGCAACAGATTACTAACTACATCTTCCTCCCTATGATCTATATTTCATGGTGGCAGCTCCCAATGGGAAGAAATCCTTAATCTAGACTAAGGAGGGGATCTAGTTATATATATACTATGGTTTCTCGTTGGGCCCTTTCATAACGAGCTTCAACGAAACCCTAAATCTACACTTACCATTTAACTGGGCTTCTACATAAAAGACGCCATAGCCAAAATCAAAATATGATAACTAATTATTTGGGCTGCTTAAATAATAGACTATGCATTAACTCATTTTTATAAAATAATTAATTCAATTAATGTTAGCCCATAAAAAATATTCCAACATTCTCCCACTATCAAAACATTCATGTTGATTATTTCTCATAATTACAATAAAACGAAATTAAACAATAATTTAAAGCATACATGATTATTAGAACACAACAATGAAAAACGGTAATCGAAAGCGTATCTATCTCGGCCATCACAGGAGATTAAATCTGTCACAGCGAATTACTAACTTGGTCTTCCTCCCTATGATCTAGATTTCATAGTGGCGACTCTCAATGGGAAAAAATCCTTAATCTAGACTAGGGAAGGGACCTAGTTATATATATACTTGGGTTTCTTGTTGGGCCCTCCCATAACGGGCTTCAATGAAATACTAAATCTACACTTGCCACTTAATTGGGCTTCTAGATAAAAGACGCCACAACCCAAATCAAAATATGATCACTGATTATTTGGGCTACTTAAACAATAGACTATCCATTAACCCGTTTTTGTAAAACAATTAATTCAATTAATGTTAACCCATAAAAAAATATTCCATCAAATAAATCTAGCAACATTACTTTTCACGGTGCATGAAATGTATCACAATTGTAATCAGTGTCATTACATGGAACACCAAGTTAATGAGATGCTATTAAAACAACTGGCTCATAAAATTGAAACAAAAGAAGTTATGTCTTGCGATATGATAAAGAGTAAATCAATGTATTACTGTAGTACTAGGAGTTTAAATCCAGATCAGATTAACTCACCTACACCAGGCGGACTTCAAATGCAGGTCTATTTGTAGGATCATGGGCCAGATGCAGTAAACGCTTGTGTGTAAGAACATCCTCTTCCTTTTCTACATTCACATCTAATGCATACCTTTAATGCAAAATGCTAAATTCTCTAAAATAATTATTTAAACACTTTCGGAAGTTCCGGATAAAATTACTGGTAGTGACTTGCAAGAACACAACAATATATTCACATGAAGATAGGCAGACATACACACACATACTGATGAGTAGATTATTTACTAACAAATCAAATACTTTTGAGTTCTAATATTTGTGAGTTTTCAAGATTTTTTGTTAGTTTAATGTGTTTTTGTTGTGTTTTGTAGGAATACAAATAAATGGGAGAAGAGATGCAAAATGAGTGTAGATATTGTTCCTTCAAAACCACTTTTGACTATAATAAAATCTGATTTTTGGAACAATTCAAAACATGAAAGTTGTAGATCTATGTCTTAGCTTTCTATAGCCATTTGAATCACCTCAACCAGAGTTTGGACAAAAAATGTATGCCCAAATTCCAAAAGCCTCGTGCTGCAATGGGAAAGACCCGCATTGCAGTGCTGTAGTGCGAGCATTCTGCCCTAAAAAGAAGCCCTAGCAACAAAATAGAACTGCAGCGCTAATTAAATGGGGCTGTAATGCCAACCTACGGATCTAAACACTCATTAAGGCCATTTTGGCTAATTTGGAATGGGAGAAAGAAGAGAAATCAAAAGGGAGCGAGCACGGGACAAGGAGAAGGCACGAGATTGAATATCCGGAGCAAAACTTCTCTACAAAACAGATTTGATTTCTTATTTTCTCCCTAATATTACTTGAATTTTGTATTTGAGGTATTGTATTGAACACATGTTTACATTTATGAAATTCTTGATAATATTAGGTATGGATTCCGCTATGTTGTGTTAAAGTTTCTATCCAAGGGGTTTTGAATAGCTTTGTATGAATTATTCTTTGAGATTTTAAGTTGTTAATTAGATTTCACGTTTTGATCATTTGTATTTCTTTATGCGTAATTGTTAATTTATGCAAGAGGTAAATTAGATATCACATATGTGTAAGATTAGGCATTCGAGAGGTGATAATCTTACATAATAAGACCAGAGAAATACAACCCTTATTATATTGAGTACGAGAGGCTAATATAACTTGGATAACCCTTTGATGGGTGAGACTTAAAGATTGCATAATTAGTTGAACTGAATAAAGATATTAACTCAACTAATTATACAAATTATCTCACTTGGCATTCGAGAGGTAGAAGTGAGGTTAATTTAGACACCCAAGGTTAATGATTAGACATGAATTCAATTGACAAACTTGAAGTAGATTAGCATCATTTAGCAAAGTATGGTCAAAGCCCCCTAGAACAATTGTACATAGGAAGTCCATATTTTATTTTACTTTTGTATTTATATTTGTTTTAGTTATCTTAGTTTTATAAACCCAAAATTTGTTCACCTAAATAAAGTTAGATTACGATAATCGCGGTACTTAGCGACGATCTAAACTAATCCCTGTGGATACGACAAACCTACTTTCCCTATTCTATTAAAATTTGACCCGTACACTTGTGGAATCGTAGTGCAAAATAAAATTTGCTAACATACACACATACATACACAAACAAAGACAGAGAGAGAACACGTACTCGCTAGCCAGCCAATTACTATGGATTGAAATTAAATTGCACGTAACGATAAAGAATCACAAACTTTACTTCATTTTAGAGTGATCTAAAGAGAAAACTAACATGTTGATTGTATCCATGAACATCAAATCATATGTTTCAAAATATAACTTAACAGCCTAATTAACAACAAAAAAAAAATAAAGAATATCAACACCGGAAAATCCAAGACCTAATCAATTACCGAAGCAGGATCCTTATCAAATAGAAACACAATCATTACCGATATTACGCAACAAAAATGAAATGATGAATATGCTTATGCACAACAAAGAAATCATACGTAATGATAAGGATAGAAAAGAAAGGGCGAAAGTAAAACTACAGAAGGGGGAGAGATTGAAGTGAGCCCATAGTTCATGGTCGAATCCAAGTTGTTTGGCATCCTCATTGTTTGATTCCTTGAGACTAGGAAGAACCTCATTGTAAACCTCTTGTTTTCTTCTCTGAAGTCGAATCTGTGTCGGAGACGATTCCACCACTCTACTACCGCAACTCTCATTATCTTTCATCACCATGATTGACACAGCAGCACCCTTCAAAAATAGATGATTTAGAGAAGAAATTGTACGTAGGGTTTGCAATCGATCGCAAGCGACGGAAGTCAATCATGCTTAGGGTTGTGCAATCGTGCTTCTTGTTCGGGAGCTTAGGGCTGCAATGATTTGTGTTTCTATTGAGGGATGCAACAATTAGGGTTGTGAAAAAATAGGGATGTGCAATCGTCCTTTGCTCACACTAGATTCGTCCACCGTATTCGTTCATCGTAGATCAGAGGTGGATAGAGATGATAGAAGAATTAAATTAACAAATTGAATTGCATAATAGATTGGAGAAAAAGAGATAAAAAACAAATTAAAATTTGGTTACCGTCGATGAATAAAACTGGTCGGTTGAACTCCGATGCAGCTGGAGGGTGACGATGAAGATGATGTTGCCTTGGTACTATAGGGGAGACGGCGAAGATGATGTCACTAGGGTTAGGAAGAAGGCTGAATGGGTGGAAGATTTGGGTTAGATTCCATCATCGGGGTTAGGAAAAAGGTAGAATGAGCGAAATATTAGGGCTCGATTCTTGGAAGGAGAAGTGAAGGCGGTGAACTGAAGCTCTCATTTTCTTTTTGGTATTATTGTGAAGCCTTCTTCCACCAAAACATAGAGCAGGATTTTTTTGGTTTGAAGCCAAGACGAAATGGCGTCGTTTTGTCATTAAACGACATCGTTTCATAGGATGGTTATCATATTTATCTCTTCTTTTTTTCCAAGTGATTTTATTATATCTATTAGGGAACTATTAATTGACATTTAATTTCCATTTTAATCGTTTTTTTAATTTATTTTATTATATCTATTAGGGTACAATTAATTGATCTATAATTAAATTATTCAACTACAATAAGACACAAAATTGTGCCCAAATATAATTTTTATTTTTAGAGCACTATTTTCTGTTCTTTTACATTATATATAGATATTAATTTATTTAATTACTAATTAAATTTTGTTGGAGCACTACTTTGTGTCCTTTAAATATTTTATTATAGGGCACAATACATATAGTGTCTTGAAAAGCACCTTTATAGGGCACAATACATATAGTGTCCCAACAAATTTACTTTTATGTGATACTTCCAATTTTGTGCCTCGAAAAGCATATTTATAGGGCACAATACATTTGATATCTCAATGGAAGTGCCCTTATAGGCAGTTTTTATTGTAGTGAAGCATGTATATTTTGGGAATTGGAGCAAGACAGGTTTAAGTTTTGGTTGGTATGATAGACTTAACGTAGATACGATACTTCTTGGAGGAACTCTAGGTGGATCACTGTTAACTACAGAGGGATATCATACAGGCGAGAGATAATGGTTTCTAGGCATTCCAGAGGTTTGTTTTGGCCAATGACCCTTCTTTTAACGTGTCAAGCCTTCAAACGGACCCTCTTAGAGGTAACCTATCAGAGATGACAAGATCATCCTTTCTCAATAGGGGAAGGCGTTGAAGGAATTGAATATTAAAATTTAGGAATCAGAGTTGTTAGAGCTAAAGCCAACAAGTGTTGAAGAAACATATATATTTTGGGAATGGGAGCAAGACAGGTTTGAGCTTTGGTTGGCATGATAGACTTACGGCAGATACGATACTTCTTGGAGGAACTCTAGGTGGATCACTATTAACCACAGAGAGATATCATGCGGGTGAGAGATGATGGTTTCTGGGCATTCCAAAGGTCTGTTTTGTCCATTGACCCTTCCGTTAATGTGTCAGGCCTTCAAATGGACCCTCTTGTAGGTAACCTAATGGAGATAACGAGATCCTCCTTGCTCAACAAGGGAAGGCACTAAAGGAATTGAATATTAAAATCTAGAAATTAACTTTGCATAGTACAAATATATATATATATATATATATATATATATATATATATATATATATAATAAATAGGGTTCTTCAAAGTCGGATCTATTTATTTTAACATAAAACAATTGGATCTATTTATTTTTACGTAAAACAAAATAAATACTATAGATATTAAATCATATTTAAATTTATGTGCCTTCTGGTGCTTCAACCTTAAAGCATGTAGTTCCCGAGGTATGATTTGAGTGGAGGTTTCCAAAATTAGCTAGATCTTATCCTGAAACAACAACAAAGTTCTTTCTCTTAGAAGCAACATAAATGTAGTGCCTCGAGCAGTATCCACGCGAGAAACTCAACATGGACAATGTATTCAGAATATGTAAGAATCTAATTCTAATTATGAAGATCTATGGTAGATGTGTTTTGATTATAGTAGTTAGTAAAATCAAAACAGTAGAGCAACCATGGAAAAGTGGTTAGTCGAATATTGGAGTGCCTTCAAGATAGGGGCTGCCACTATGTGGCTTCCCCTTATATTGACAATGTCCAAGGTTCCAAATGATGGACTGCTTCTTTCCGTAACTACACTTTAACCCGTAAACTTCTAAATAATTTAACATTACTACCCATTCCTTTTAAAGGATTATCCAAACTTTCATTTTTTATCGCGTGTGACCCATTAGGTTCATATCGAAAGATGGATGATAAAATTAATTAATTGATCAATTATTTAAGATTAGAAGAATTCTAATTTTTCCTTTTCAGAAAAAGTAGTTTCTCTAAGGCATCTCCTCCGACTATGAATCACATTTACCTACATATTAAAGGTACATCTAATTGATAGGAATTCTACCAAGAGAATCCCCTTAGCAATGAATTTTCGTACTACACGGTCTTTCTATCTTATAATCCCGAAATGACCAATAGGGTATGGATAAAGTCAAGAACCCTAGTATGATCATAAAATCTCTTGTAACACAAATAAGAATCTCATCCCAATCGTCATACTGCTTTAACTTGAGGCTTAGGTAAATTATATTAAATCTAATCACATGGAACACTTTATTATTATTATTATCAAAGTATAATAACTCATACATGTACTACACTGTATTTCAAGTCAAAATATCACATCATAATTCAGATATCCCATTTTAGCATATACCAAAGTTGCAATATTTGATATCTTAGACGAGCATGTTAAATTCCTTATTACAACAGTAAGTCCCCTTATGGTTGTTCTTGTATCGCATACTAATGGTTTTAGACTCACTATTATCATAATAGAAAACACCCCACAAGGTAGTGTAGATAAAAGCCACTGAATATATAAATGCAAGATTAACTATAGGGATCACATCCAATAATCTTCCATATCACAATTGCCAATCGATACAATATCTAATACCCATCTTATCAATATGCTGATCTAACAGTTGTAAAGTTATTGCCTTAGTAAGTGAATTGTCTATGTTATCTATTGTGTTTACTCTCTTAATATTAACACAATTTCTCCTAATGATTTCATGAATCAAATGGAAGTCTGGGTTCTCTTGCTTGAGCTATAGCACTCTTGTTGTCACAATACCATGGTATTAGTAATTCAATGGTTGGAACTACTCCAAGTTCTATGGTGAACTTCTTCATCTAGATACCATCCTTTATTGCATCGAACGTGATAATATACCAATCTTAGTTGTAAAATCTACAATTATTGTTTGCTTACGACTCTTCTAGCTAATATTTAGGATAAATACATATCCTAAAGTTGACTTTTGATCATCTATATCACATTAAAAATCTGAATCTGTATAACATATAACAATCAGTTCCCGTCTTCATACACTAGAAATTTCTCCTTAGTCTTTCTCAATTATTTAAGGACAAATTTCACAGCCTTCTAGTGTTCGAAACTTGGATCCCCCTAATATCTATTGGTCAATATAACAACATAACTAATATCAGGCTTGGTACATAGCATCGCATACATGGGATTTCTGATCACAGAAGTGTATAGATTCCTACTCATCGTTTCCTTCTCTTGGAAAGAACGTAGACTCATTGTTTCAGAAATATTAATTTTATGTTCAACTGGTAGAATTTTTAAAATTTTCTACACTTAATTGCAATAGCACTCAGTCTATAGACCCTGATTGGGGTAAACTATGCATCATTTTAAATCTATATCCATTGACCTTTATAACTGGTATATAGGATTCTTCTCTCCAATCCTCCATGGATAAAGTTTGAGAAAGTCATATTTTTTGTCGATGATAACATCCCTATTTCATTTTCAATCAGTAGTATATCACTAACGTACATTATCAGGAACTAATTGCCTTTTCAACCATTTTCTTGTATATACATAGATCATCCATATTTTTTATATAATAAAATGATTTGTCTGCCTCGTCAAAATCGATGTTCCAACTTCTAGAATCTTGCTTAACCCCATAAATTGATTTTTCCAATCTGCATACCTTTTAGCTTTTGCCTTCTGGTACGAAGCCTTTTGTTTTATGCATGTAAATCTCTTCCTCTATATTTTCATTATGGAAATCTATGCTTATATCTATTTGCCATATTTCATAGTCGTGGTATGCAATAATAGCCTATACAATCCTGATGGACTTTCACATGGTGACTGATAAAAAGGTGACCCCCTAGTTAATACCTTGACGCTAAATATATCATTTCACCACCAGTCTAGCCTTAAACACACCAAATTTATTACCTGATCCTAAATTTCTCTTAAAGATCCATTTTAACCCAATGATAACAATTCTCTTATGTAGATCGACAAGTGAACACACTTGGTAGTGTACATGGAGTCCACTTCAGGTATTATTGCTATTGGCTCACTTTTCTCTATCGATGTCCACTATTACCTTTCATAGTTAGAGGAGTTGTTACCTTCGAATAGTAGTAGATCCTCTTTAGAGTTAGCAGAGGAATAGAGGTTTTACTAAATCTATGAGGAGTTTGTGTACTGGATGCATTTTTCATTGTCATCTCCACATTTCTAGTTTGCTCTGCTTGCTCGATAACCAATACCTATAATAATTTCATATTTTTCCCATGCTATATTCTTTGAGTCACAATTCCTATATGAATATGACATATTTAGAAACAAACATCTTTCATTATTCTAGGTGATAAAGTAGTACCCAAAAGTTGTCATAGGATGCCCGACAAACTTGCAAATATGAGTCTTTACCTACTTCAAGTCTTTTGACATGAGCTCGACAACCCCAAATCTTAACATAATTAAGACTGGCCTTCTGCCCATAGCACATCACATGTGGTATCCCCAACATAAATTTAGTTGAAACCCTATTTAGTAAATCAGTTATTATCAGTAAAACGTATCCCCAAAACAGACGGATAAATTAGTATGATTCATCATAGATCTGACCATATCTAATAGCATCTAATTTTTTTTCTAGTAAACCATTTAATTTTGGCATAAGAAGAGTAGTCTACTGAGAAGTATATCATTCGGTTTAAGATAGTCCATAAACTACATTGATAAGTATTCCCCATCTCAATCTGATTGAAGTATCTTTATACTTTTCCCGATTTGTTTTTCCAATTCATTTATGTATTCTTTAAACATTTTAGAGGAATCAAACTTGTGTTTTATAAGACACACAGAACCATAACTCGAATAATCATTGGTAAAAGTAATCAAGTATAAAAATACTCCTAGAGTTGTGGAGCTCATGGGTCTAAATATGTCAGTATGTACCAGAACCAATATATCAATAGCCTTTTCCCAATGTCCAATAAAGAGTGACTTAGTCAATTTACCTATGACACAATATTCACAAGTTGGTAATGGCTCCAAGCTCAATGGGACCAAAAGCCCATCTTTTACCATCTTGCTAATTCTTATCTCACTAATAAGACCAAGTCTAAGATGCCATAGGTAGCTTGAATTTTCATCCCTTAATATTTTTATTGTTATACATTCATTTGATATGTTATTAGTTTTACCTAGGTTTTAAAATGATAAAGATTGTTCAAACATATACCCAAACCAATCAACTTTGAATTGAAAGAAATAATACAAGTATTATGCTAAAAAAATAATCGAAGAAGCATTATTTATTAAATAAAAAATAGAAATAATGTTTTGAAAATCATTGGGCATAAATAAATAATATTTTACTTTTAAAACTAGTGATGCCATTAAGCTCAAGTGAAGGTCTCTCGTGACTAATGCAACTACTCTTGCTATATTTTTCACATGTAGAGATATTTCTCCATTACTCAACCTTCTATTTCCCTTTTAAACCCTGCATATTATTATGTACATGTGAACTAGCATGAGAGTCTAAAATCAAATTCGAAGTAGAATAGGTTGTCAAACAACCAATAATGACAAGTTTAACATACCTTTTGAAGGTTTATTTTCCAATGCCCTTGTTCTTATTCTTCCCATTTAAGGATGAAGGCCCGTCAATTACAAGTAATGAACCCTTAGAATTATCAAAGGTCCCTTCAGCGGTCCCCAACATGTCGAGAAGCTCTGAAACAGTGATTTATATCTTGTTGATGATTCCCACAATCTGATCATGCACATCAGGGTAAGAAGTCAAAATTGATTTAAGAATTCTCAGTCAATCAGTAAAATTAAGCTAAGAAAATAAATGCAACATATAAGCTAAAAAGTAGTGTAAATTAATTTTATTTCAAAACTTTTATGAATCTAAATGTACTTTCACTAAATGTTTCTAATCTTACATCCCTTGGGAGAAATGGGTACATTCCAACATTCCTGATGGGGAATTTGATAATTCTTGCATTGTCGGTGGGTTTCACATCATCAACATGTTGGTCTGCCAAACTTTCGAGGATAAGTAACTCTTTTTACTCGTCTTCTGGACAAGATACAATTCAAATTCATTTTTTAGTTTGATCATTCCTCACATCTTCAGAGTATCAAAACATCTCCTTAGTTAAGTTAAAAGCCACCTAAACATCATCTTAGTCTACTCTTTACATGTTATGAAAAATAAATATAAGTTCATCGAGAGTTCAATTTATAGGACATGGTGTCATATCATCAACAAATTGACCGACTTTAATCTTATGGAACTCTATCCAGAATAAATCCCCTAGTAAAATAGCATGATGACGTATGTCATATATACTCCCGTTTATAACTTAATATTTGATTTGAGGGATATTTTTTAGATGTCATTGTTTGCTTATTAATTTTTTTTTAACATACATATAACAAAATAAATAACACTCCATATATGCATGCTAAGTGGGACCAAAATAAAATAACATAAATATAATTTCCCTATATACGCATATAAATGGGCTAGGATGATCATGGACTTTTATTTTCGAGTTGATTTGAGCCACTAGACAAAATCTATGTTTAATTAACAGGCGTTGCAATTCATTATTTAACCACAGTCGATGCATGTCATGGTTATCCTTCTTAGGCTTCCAATGTTCTGGCCTCATCGCTTCATGTTCCAATTCAACTTCTTTTTTCTTTGTCTACGTTGGGTTTTCTCTTAGTTATCTTAAATTATAATCAAAGTGTAAAAAAAAAAAGAAAAAAAAAAAGAAGGTGATTCATATGGAGAAATAGGTATCAAGAAGGGGATAATACAACAAAAAGAATGAGGTAGAACATGCAAGCTCTTGAAAAGCCATAAAAAAATTAAACCTGATTGGAATAAATCATCTAATCTTTAAAATTAAAGCCAATAAATAAACTAATCACATCGATCAAACAGTTTAAGTCCATTACCATCACATATTCAACATATATATATATATATATATATATATATATATATATATATATATATATATATATATATATATATATATATATATATCATGTAAAATATAAAAACTCATATATCCTATTTTGACATTGATCATAGCTATCATATGACATATCTTAGAAAATCACATTCTGGTCCTTACTACACTTGTAATTCCCCTTATGGTTGACTATAGGTATTGGTTTTTGAATCATTTTGTTGCAAATTGATGATCCGTTCTCTTTCGCTCATATAACTATCTGGTTTACTTCATCAACCCAAACTCGAATGTTGAATAAAAAAATGAAAACTTCTTCTAGTATCTCATACTACTAGTTTGAGACTTACCATTCTCATAGGATGAAACATGATACAAGCTATCCTATATTGTTTGAGACCTATTTTAGCAATCCAACACTGACTAAGAACATTTCTGGACACAAGTTATTGAATACATTTGGTCTCCGTCTTTCAATCACATTAAATATGTAATGACATTTCAAATTTATATTCAGGGTCTACAACGACATTGATGTGATTTTAGAATAATATCAAAAACACATTTTGTTGATACTTGAGATTATAATTTTATAGATAAAATCCACTGAATATATAAATATAAGATTGATTATAGAGCTTACATCCAACAAGAACCCCAACTCTTCCATGGTTAAATATCCTTTGTCCATTCAAAGATTAGGAAGTATTACTCGGGAGATTATTCACCACCCATCCCCCAAGAATACTCTCAAGGCCCCACTTTTAATTAGGATCAACTCTCAATCATAGAACCCTTTTTTGAGAAAGGAGCACAATCACTCTGATCGTTGAACATCAAACAATTGTATCTTATAATACAATCCTATTTTTCAACTCTTTTCAATCCATTTTCACTTGAGCAAAGCTACCATATCGGATATCAAGGACGATCTCATTGAGTCCCCTATTACACTAGTAAGTCCCCATGTAGTTAGCCTAGTATATAATAATAATGGTTTGAGACTCACTATTCTCAAAGAGAAAATAATTGAACAAGATAACCCAGATTGTTAAATACCATTTTTAACAATCTAACACCTACTAGGAACAATTTAAAATATAAAATTACCAAATATATTTAGTATGCTCCTTTTAATCATATTAAATAGCCAGGCATTCTACTCAACATCCAAAGTCTACAACGACATTGATATAATTTCAAGAATAATATAAAAAAATTATTAATACTTAGGATTGAAAAGTTTCACAGATAGAACCGTTAATGTAATAATACAAGTTTGACTATAGAATTTATATCTAACAGGGTTGGCAATCATATAATGATACCATTATTGTAAAGTCATTGCCTTAGTGAGTGGAGCCGCTACATTATCCGTTGTGTCTATTTTCTGAATATCACCATCATTTCTATCGACGATTTCACGAATTAAATAGAATCACCTCTCTAGGTTTTTTGGATTTTTGGTAATATCTCGATTCCTTTGCTTAAATTATAGCACCATTGTTGCCATAATACAAATGTATCGGTAACTCAATAGGTGGAAGCACATGAAGTTCAAAATGCACTTCTGAATCCATATATATTCCTTAGTTGCAATGGAAGTGGCAATCTACTCTGCCTTAGTATTTGAATCTGCAATTCTAGTTTATTTAGAACTCCTCCAACTAATTGCTCCACCATTTAGGATAAATACATATTCCAAAGTTGATTTTTGGTCATCCACATCGGATTAGAAATCCAAATCAATATAACTTTTAACTCCCAGTTTCCATTATCCATAGATTAAAATTTTATCCTTAGTCTTTCTAAGTAATTGAGGATCTATTTCACAACCTTCTAATGTTCTAACCCTAGATCAGCTTGATATTTGTTGGTCAATCTGACAGTGTAACTAATATCAGGCCTAGAACATAACATTACGTACATGAGACTTCAAATTACCAAGGCATATGGAATCCTAATCATCACAATCTTTGATTTAGAAGAATGAGGACTCCTCTTCTTAGAGAAATAAATTCCATATTGGACAGGTAGATAACCCATTTTAGAATTCACCATGCCAAGTTACTCCAGCACTTTATCTATGTACCTGGATTGAAATAAACCGAGCATACTTTTAGATCTATCTCTATAGACCTCTATACCCAATATATAGGATTTTTATCCCTAATGTTGCATGAAGAAAGTTTTAGAAAGCTATACTTTCATAGTTGACAACATTCCTACATTATTTCCAATCAATAAAATATCGTTGGTGTACATTACTAGGAATAAAATGGCTTTTCCGTCAATTTTATTGTACATGCATTGATGATCCATGTTTTGGAGGTAACCAAACAATTTGACTACCTCATCCAAATGGATGTTCCATCTTCTAGAAGTTTTCTTAAGCCTATAAATTGACTTTTATAATTTGCACACCTTCTACCTTTCATCTTTGGCTACGAATCCCTTTGATTAATGTATACAAATCCCTTACTATATGATACCATTGAATAAATATATATTTACATCCATATTCTATATTTTATAGTTGTGGGATGCATCTATAGCTAATAAAATTCTAATAGACTTTAACATAGTGACCAGCAAAAAGGTCTCTTCATAGTCAACTCCTTGACGTTGAGTATATCATTTTGCCACCAGTCTTACCTTAAACATGTCCACTTCACCATCTAAGTCCAATTTTATCTTAAATATCCCTTTACATCCAATGGAAATTATTCTCTTTGATGAATCCGCAAAAGTTCAGACTTGATTAGTGCACAAGGAGTTCATTTCATATTTTCATTACTATTTTCCATTTCTGATGTTTGATATCTCATCTTCATAGTTAGTGGGATCATTACATCCCAATAGTAGAAGTTTCTCACTATCCTTACGTCAAATATGTCCCAGATATATATAACGTGGAGCATAGGTTCAACTATATATACAAACAAAGTATGTATTGGATGCATTTATTATTATCGGTTCTACATTTCTAGTTTTCTTAGCTTGCTGGGTGTCCAACACCTCCATCAAGTCCATTTTTTTCCCAATCCTAGATTCTTGGAAAAACCATTCCTCTAAGAATTTTACGTTTCTAGTAAAAATAATATCTTTGTTACTCTTGGACATAGAAGAAGTATCCAATAGTTTCCCTAAGATACTCCATAAATCTACAAATGTAAGTCATAGATTTTAACTTGTCTGCCTTAAATCTTTTGACATGAGCCCAATATTCCCAAATCTTAACTAACTAAGACTTTTTGTCGTTTCTACATCTCATGCGGTGTAACCGGTGCGTACTTAATTGGAACCTTATTCAACAAAAGAGTTGCAGTCATCAAGACATATTCTAAAAATAAAATGGGGAAATTAGTATGACTCATCATAGATCTGATCATATCTAATAGTGTATTATTTCTTCTCTACGATACACCTTTAAATTTTGGAGTTGTAGGAGGAGTCCACAGGAAAAATATGCAATTAAGTTTGAGATAGTCCAGAAACTCCATAAACAAACATTCTCTACCAAGATCTGATCGGAGTGACATAATATTCTTCCTAGTTTGTTTCTCTACTTCATTTCTAAACTCTTTGAACATTTTAAAGGCATCAGACTTATGTCTCATAAGATACAAAAAACTATACCTAGAGTGATTGTTGGTGAAGGTAATGAAGTATGAAAATCTACATCGAGAAGAGGTGCTCACGATCCTATACACATCCGCATGTACTAGACCTATTATGTCAGTTTTTCATTCCTCATGTCAAACAAACAATGACTTGGTCACTTTGCCTATGAGAAAAGATTCACAAGTTGGTAATGGTTCCAAGGCATAGGGCCCAAGAGCCCATCCTTACCTGTCTTGTAGATTCTTTTCTCAGTAATATGACCGAGCCTCAGATGTCATCAATAGGTAGGATTTTCATCTTTAATTATTTATTTGATGCATTTTTATTTGCTATGTTGTTAATTTGAACACATGTTTTCAAGTAATAAAGATTGTTATAACATATACCCAAGCCAACCAACTTTGAATAGAGATAAATAATACATTTATTATTCTAACAAATAACTAAAAAAAAAGAATAAAAATTATGTTTTCGAAAACTTTAGGCATAAATAAACATTCTTTCAAATTTAAAATGTGCGATGATGGTAGCCTCAAGTGAAGGTATCCCATGGCTAATGTAACAACTCTTACTCCATTTCCTACATGTAAGGAGATGTCCTATTTTCTTAATCTTTTGATTCCCTTTAAACTCTACGTAGTATTACACACGTGTGAATTAGCACAAGAGTTGAAAATCCAATCCCAAATGGAAAAGATTGACAACCAACCAATAACAACAAGCAGATCTGATATACCTTTAGAAAGTTTGTCCTTGGAACTTAGGTACTAAGGATAGTGCCTTTTTCAATGCCCTTTGTTGGCCATAGTGAAAGCATGTTCCTTTATTGGACTTCTTTTTTTTCTTTGACTTATGGTTTACTTTTAAAGATAAGTGAGATTTACATTTCTTCTTCTTCTTCTTTTTCTTCTTCCTTTTTTTCTTCTTCTCTTCCGAGGATGAAGTCCTGTCCACTAATATCAGTGAACCTTTTAATTTTTTAAGGTCCCCTCGACAATCCCCAACATGTTAAGAAGCCCTAAAAGTCTTACTTCTATCTTATTCGTATTGAAGTTCATCACAAACTAATTGAATGAACCAAAAAGCAACTACAAAATAAGATCTATTGCTAAGTCATGATCAAAAGGTGATCCCAACTTTTCTAGCCCCTCAACATGACTGATCATCAAGTATGTGATCCCCAACCAATGACCAGTCAATATATTGGATCTAAAAAAAAATCCTTTTGAGATATTGTACCTTGTTGTGCGACAATGCTTGCCAAGGAAAGATTCTAGGAGTTGTAAAATCACATATGTGCTCCCCAATCCTTTGGACTATCTTTGGAGCTCATTACTTATCTATTATATTTTGTAGCATTGAGCTTACTTATCATCGTCTATCCATTTCTAGATCATGACACATTCTTCCTCGAAGTTGGCATCTGATGCCAGAAAAACTAGACCATTTAGACCATAGTCTAATTTCCAAGAAATCAAAACTAACTTAAGGATTCTCAACCAATTAAAACAAATAGGCCCAATTAAAGTATTTTTCTTATGAATATTTTTGTAATGGTTTTGACATAATGAAATCTATGTAGAATGTAAATATGACATGTAAGTAAAGAGGAAAAGTACTATACATTAAATTTTAGATCAAGTATTTTTTTAATCTAAATGTACTCCCATTAATTTTTTCGAATCTCACTACTTATAGAGAAACAGTTACATTTCAAATGTTCCTAGTGAGGGATTGAATAATCCATTCCCGTAGATAGCACCCACCCGACAACTAAGGAATTATCGCTCCTTGGCATAGTTAATTTTTGCATCTTACCTTATTGGTAAGATTAAATTCAGGTTTGATCTCTAGTATGATTATTACCCTGCCCGACAATTACAGATATATCACCCTAGTTAAGTTACACCCACTTGGCATCGTCCAAGCTAGTCCTAATGTGCCCACTGCCCGACAGCTAAGGGAATACACTAGTTTACTCTTTACATATTATACACAAAGATAAATTCATCGTAGGCACGATTTCCAGGACATGGTACCTCCTGACAGCTAAGTACCGACTTTAGGCTTATGAAAACCCTACCTAAGAAAATCCCCATGATAGAAGACCAAGAAGACACATATCTTAAATGCTTTAACTTACAACTTAATATTTTTTTCGAGTAATATTTATTTAGATTGAATCTTATAATTTATTTAGTTTGCTTAACATGCATCATATACATGCTTATAAAGAAAAACATGTGTCATATACATATAACAAAATAAATTAATGCCCCATACATGCATGCTAATTGGGTCAAAATAAGGCACCATAAAACGAATAGTCTCATACATGCATATAAATGGGCTAGAATGATCATGGACTTCTAGGTCAATTTGTCCCAACCAACTGGGCCTATTGAATCCAAGGTTTTGATGAACAATTAAGTATTGATATTTTTTATGAAACTAATGATTTTATCAAGTGTTTTAGATTTATAAGTTTCATGCATGTGATTAAGTAGAAGACCTCATGAAGAAAACATAAAGGGGGCAAGATGGACGCAATGAATATTTGAAGAGTTTTGAAAATCTTGAAGAAAAATAGGTGAAAATAACTATCTACCTATATACTTTTAATCCAACCCGAATTAGGATCACACAAGTAACTTTAAATGAGTTAATTATATGTGTGTCAAGGTAAGATATGATAAGTTCAAGATCCTAAAATGAAAATTGTATGTGCTCATTATGTGAAATAAAATTGATAATTGACCTAATTGGAAAACATGTTTTAAAGTATTAAAAGTTGAATTTTCGAGTCAATTCGGTTAACCAAGAAAAACAATCGATTAATCGAATCAAATAGTGCATTTTGGAGTCGAAATGAGGTGCTACTGATCCAGTCAGTCAACCGAATGGCATTGGTCAGTCAACCTTTTAAAGTAGTAGATTAATTGGTGAAGGAAGTAAGCACATTGATCTAATCGGTCAACCGAATTAAAGTGATTGGTTAACCATTTGAGTCAGTAGGTAAATTAAAGAAGAATTGGATCATTCTGAACTAATCGGTCAACTGACTGGCCTGAAGACAACGGTTGTATTTCGATTCTGGACAAAGCAGTCAAACGATTGAGTTAGTTAAGAAATCAAGAGATTTGGTCTCTTTGTCAAAATCTATCCGTTTTTTAGGATTCCAAATGAGAGATTTAGGGAATTTGAACCTAATTGGGATATTATCTACCTATTCTATTGTCCCTATTAATTTGGTCCATATACTTTAAGATTCTCCTAATTTAAATGGATAAATACTTCTTATTTGTATGGTTTTAAATTGAGAATAGTTTTGAGGACTTATTTGAGAGAATCGAAAGTTATTTTAAGTGAAATACTCCTAAATTGAAATGTTATCATATATGGGGTCTAAGAGTGTCTTTAAGAGGCATATCTTTGAGAAACTAGCTGTTGGAGGGCTTGATTTTTGTCTATTAATATAGACTTGCGGGAATTGAGATCAACACATCAAGAACTATTGTGATGTTATATTTACACTGAGATTTTTTTGAAAGATTTATTCTACGTTCTTCATCTAAAGCGTCTGTGGTTTGGCATCACCGACTTGTGTTCTATTGTGATACTATCATTATTCTCGGTGTTTCTCAATGAGATCTTTCCCAGCTTTGCTATTTAATTTGAAGTTGTGTTTTTTATTGATTGATTGGTATAAGATTGTTTCGAAAATCGTTTTAAACTTAAAAACCTAAAAATATTTTTAAATTATTTTATTTAATTATTTGATTACAAGCTTAAATTGTGCTAGCCATATTATTTATTAATTAGATTTTATTTGCCACATATTATATCTATCATGTACAAATTATTCGGGACATTAATCAAAAATATTTGTATTGAGATGGTAGAAGCTCCTTGTGGGAAAAAACTTATATTTTTTGTATTTGTGACTTTGAGCGGATTAGAAACGTTCGGAATGGTGTCTAGTCAAGGTAGTTAGGTTACGATCTTTTTCCTATGAAAAATATTAGGGTTTGATCTTTATCCTGCAAAAAAGTTAGGTTATTCTTTTCCCTTAAAAAAATAGGTTTTGATTCTTCCAGTAATTGAATTCTTATTTTGAGTGAATTGTAAAGGTTCATCCTTCCATGTGCAAAGGATAAGTAAGAGAGTGTTAGGTTAATCTTTAGACAGGTAAAAAGATAGGTTTCTTCTTTGGCCTGGAAAAAGGGTAATTTGTAAAAGTTAATTCCATGCATGTAAAAGAATCACTGTAAGTGTTTGGTTCCTACCTAGTAAAGGGATCAAAGGGGTTTTGTGAATTATGAATCTCCATGAAGCTTAGGAGACTGGACATAAGCAAGACTAGCTCGACATAACCAGGATATATCGTTGTGTGTTATATTATTTATTTTATATTATATTGTGTTTGGGTGTGTACTTTGTATTAAACACATCAACTCTGTAACTAAGATAATTAATTTAGGAAAATTGATTATTTGATATTAACTGTTTAAAGGAATTAATTATTTAAAATTTTTAATTACCCAATTCACTCTCCCTCTTGGGTAACTCTTTGAGCCAACAAGACCAAATCTAAGTATTTAATTTAGTTGTGTAATTAATTTGACTAAAGACAACTAATCAGATGGGCCACTTTCTTGGGCTTTCGATTTCTTGGCCTCCATTGCTTCATGCTCCAGATTGGGTTCTTTGATTTTTCTATCATCGTTGGGACTCCTCTTTATCTTATCAAAATTATTAATGCGAATAAAAATAATTAACAAAGGGATACATTTCGAAAGAAGAAAGGGATATCAAGAAGTTGATCAATACAACAAAAAAGAAAAATGAGATAGAGCATGCAAGCGCTTGAAAAAACCATAAAAAAAATTACTTACAATCCTGATTGCAACTAAAGGCCAGTCTCAAAAAATAAAACCAATCCATAAACCAATCACATAGGTCAAATGGTTTTAGTCCATGATCATCTCCAAACTAACATATATAATACCTTACATATAAAATATACAATAACTGGTTAATCCTATTATGAAATCTGATTGGATCGATAAACATTGATATTTCTTAATTTAATTAGGAAATAATTCAAATATTATACGAATATTAACTCAAATTAAATTAAATTCTATGTGTATTAAAAAATTATCGCATAATAATGAAAATAAAATCCAATTTAATTTTTGAATTACCCAAATTTTCATATCTATTAAAATTATCTCATAATATTAAAATAAAATTATTCTAGTGAATACATTTGAAAATTATACCATATTTAGAATTTTAAAAATATTTATCTATAAAATAAGTTTTAAAAAGATTTTAAAATAAATATGGATAATTATTAAATTTATACTGATCATTATCTATAAATTATTATCGAACAATAAATTAAAATGATTAATTAAATATTTAATTTAAGAAGTTTAAAATTTAAATTTTAAACATGATACAAAATCTAATCTGATAGAATTGTTTTTAAAGATATATTAAAAAATATCAAATTTGATACATGCATAATCTTAAATTCGAATTTATAAGTCTAGACAACATTTGATTTTTATTTTATTTTATTTTCTAAAATTCAAAAAATAATAAAAATAATAATAAAAAGGAAAAAGAAAGGAAAAATAGAAATAAAGAAAAGGGTTTGAAATTGAAAAAAAAATGAAAAATGGGGGAGTACATAAAATTAGAGAAAGAGAGGAGAGAGAGAGAGAGAGAGAGAGAGAGAGAAAGAAAGAGTGAGAAAAAGGTAGACCCCATACCTTTTGGCGTCTTCCTAAATTGAGAGGAAGAGAAAAAAAAAATAAGGAGGGAGAGAGAGAGGGGGGATGAATAATGAAGATGGTGGGGCCCACCGGTTGTGAGAGAATGAGAGCAAGAGAAAGAGAAGAGCAAAGGGTGGGGGCCACCTTTGCCAAGTAAAAGAGAGAGAGTAGTCAAACAGGGCCCCCTTTGACTTATCCACTCTTACACACACAAAAAAGAAAAAAGGGCTCTTGCCCGCTACGTGTCAACGCCAAAACAGAAAAGGAAGACTCAATAGGGAGGCGGTAGAAAATTCAAAATTCCAAAAAAAATCTATTTTTTTAGTCTTTTCCAATTTTTCCCTTTTCCTATCCAACTTCAACTGGGTTTAGGCAACCAAACCTAATTTTTAGTTTTCTAAGTGATTTTCACGCCACATCTTTCATTATAAGTAGGACCCTCCTCCTCCTAATTTATTCATTCAAAAAGTGAGAGTGATAACCCTTAGAAGAGTGATTCTTAAAAAAAAAAAAAAAAAAAAAAAAAAAAAAAAAAAAAAAAAACGTGTTGGCTCAATGAGTTACCCAAGAGAGGGGTGAATTAGGTAGTATTAAAAATTATCATAATAATAAAACTTCAAAAATCAAACAATTAACTTTATCCTAAAATTAATTATTATCTTTATAGCAACGCATAAGTATAATAAGCTCTAGATGCACACCCAAACAACACAAGATAAAATAAAGTAAATAAACAATACAATACACACTGATATATCCTGGTTCACCAAGCTACTCTTGGTTAATCTAGTTTTCCGAGCTCTACGGAGATTTTCACCCACTAAAATCAAAATCTCTTTACAAGTAGAAACCAAACCCTCACAATGATTCTTTTCTCATGCTCAGAATCAATATTTACAAATTCTTTTTCCCAAACTCAAGAATAACCTCTACTTTTTACAAGTTCAAGAATAACCTAATTTTATTACAGGGAGAATCACCTAATTCTTTTTATACCTTAGGCTCAAGAATCAAAACCTAACAATCACTCCAAGTATCCTTTTCCCAGGTAAAGATGAAACATTTACAATTCATTCACAAATTCAATCAATGAAGAATTAACACCTAATCGTTTTATACCTTAAGCAAAAATTAAAACCTCAATCTCTTTACTGGAAGAGATTGAAATCAACTGCCCTTGATTAGACACTCCCAGTAGTATCTGATCCGACACTCAACTCACCAATTACAAACAATTGATAAGTGATTTTCTAACTTGGAGCTTCTATCATCCCAGATAAATTCAAACTCAATTAATGTCCCGATACTAGTGATAGAAAAGTGAGAATTTCAAAATCTGATTTCAAATAAAGAATACGGGTAGCACAATTAAGCACGTAATGAGATTAACATACGAATCGTTTTTAAAAGATTTTTATACTTTTAAAGTTCAAAAACGATTTCTCAAAAAATATCAATTCACCAAGCAAATAATAATAATAAAATATTCAATTAAATAATAAGATTGGAATGATCTCACCAAAAAAACACCGAACAGATTGCACGTAGTATTGCAAGACAGCTTAGATCGGTGACGCTAACTCAAATAACGTTTTAACTTAAGAACTTCTCAATAATCGATCTCACAATTAATCTCTCAAAATAATATCATAATGATGACTCTTAGAAAAGCTTTGGAAATGAATAGTTCTTGATATTATGTGTATTAACATGTAAAATCTGCAGGTCTATTTAAAGCCACTTGAAACAAGCCCTATAACGGCTAGTTTCCACAAAATGTCATTTAAAATCACCTATAGACCCCATATATTGATTCCTTTCAATCCTGATATATTTAACTTAATAATATAACTTCTAAAGCTCTCAATTTAGTCCCCAAAATAATTTGATCTTAATCAATGAAAGTATAGAGAGAATTATATTTAAATATATGAATTAAATCGTAAGATCAAAATAAAATCCCTTAAATCTCTCCCATATTTTAGGCCCAAAATATTCTCTACCAAAATAGCATTATTTAAACTCAAAATTCGCAGGTTTAAATATAGGGATTTCAAAGATATCTTATAACGGCTACTTTTCAAATACTATGTCATTAAATGACGCCCCAAGACCCCATACATCATATATGTTCAAAATAGATATTTTTCATTTAAAAATATTCTTGGGAAATCTCATTTTGATCCATAAACATTTTTAAATTGAAATTCATCAAAATAGAAAGTATTAAAGCACTTTAATTAAAGTAACATTTAATAAAATAGACCAAATTAATAGGGATAATAGAATAGATAGATCATATCTCAATTAAGTTTAGATCCCTAGGATATCTCTCACATCCTAAAAATAGCTAATATTTGAATAAATCCCAAAATTCCACAAATCCTGAAACTGATCATTGGTTGACCGGCCAATACTCATCGGTCGACCATCCAATTCAGGAAGTAGCCCAAACCAAAATTGCTTCGCCACCAGTCGACTTACCTGTCGACTGGATGATCCAGAGACTTTCACAAGTTGACCTACCTATCAGCTGGAAGATTCAGAGAGTTCATCATCTAAGCACATATCGACTTACCTGTACGACCGAACGATTCGAAGAGTTCCATAAGTCGACTTACCTGTCGACCGAATGACTCAGAAAGTTCACCTTATAACCACATGTCGACTTACCTATCGACCGACCATTGTTGGAACACCTCTCCTTAATTCGTTTTCATTCAATTTCTTTAACGTTTTCACCCCTTTAACCGATTTCTTTTCTCAGTTAACTCCACTAAATCCTCAAATTCAATTTTAATCAATTATCTTTCTTCAAATATACATAGGAACAAATAATTTAACTAATTAGAATCCTTATGAAAAACACACATAATTATAAAAATCATTTTCGTGTCGTGTGTGATCCTAATCGGGATACATTAAGAGTGAAAATTTAACCTGAGTTATTATTCCTAGGTTTTTCAATTTCTTCGGTCTCTTAACGTCCATCCTTTTTGTCAGTATTTTCAGCATTCATTTTCTTCATGATAATATCTTCACTAGAACTTATAAACTGAAACACTAAATAAAGCCATTAGTTCCACCAAAAACATTAACATTAAATTGTCCATCAAAATCTTAGAATTAACACCGTGCATCAGGATGCTTGGCTTAGAATAGGTATGTTTTTCTTTTATCTTTAATTTTTTAACTTATTTTATTTTTTTCACACTTTAAATTTCTGCAAACTTTATTTCTTTTAATTGTCCGATGACTCGATGAAAAAACCGATATGCAATTCCTCATTCTCAATCTGAACCTTTGAGCATTTAGAAGAGGACACTCATATCTCGCTGTATTTTTTTTACTTTTGAATTCTTTTATTATTTCTTTCAATTCGCAAAAGAAAAACTAAAAAAAAATAGTTGTCCGATAATCCGATGAAAACGTCAGGATGGGTTTTTCGTGCTTAAACTTAATCCACGAGCATTAGGTGAAGGATGTTTTTTATTATTTAATTTTTTGTATTTATTTTTGATAAGTGCGTAAATGTCCACATATTTATTCTTTTCTACTTAGTATTATGTGCTTATTATGTACCTTATTGTACTCACTAAGATTATATTTTAATTTAGGAAACAAATGAAGGCGTTTGGAACAAAACAGAATAAATCGCGCATTTTAGGCAATTTTGACACATGTTCATAATGAAGAAATAACTTTCACCTCCGAACTATGATTGAGATGATTAAAGATGATATGGAAAGAATAGAAAGAGAGCTACAACTTTTATGTTTTGAGGTTCTCCATAATCATATTACATCATGGTTAAAATCGGGTTTGAAGTTCCTATATCTGTATTGCCGATATTCTAATTTAAAGAAAAATAAAGAAAATAGAAAGTAACCCGCGACCCGACCCGCGAACTAACCCAGGATAAAGTCGAAGCAAAAGAAAACAAGAAAATTGACCAATAAATTAGGCCACAAAGGCCTAAAATGAGATAAAAAGTCATGACCCGTGACATGACTTGGACCAACCGAAAATCGGACCCTTGACCGTGAGTCCAACTCAGTGAACCAGTCGCACACAACGCACATGACTCTGCTGACAACGTTTTGAGCTAATTTCGCAACTTGGATCCAACTTAGAAGAACTACTCATAGGAAGGTAATTAATGCCATTAAAAAAATTGAATAAAAAAATCAAGATGGAGAATTAATAGCATGTAATAAGCAATTGAGAGAGAATCAAGGAGAATGAATAAAGAGGATTTCGGGTTTTAGCAATGAGAACAGATGACATGGATGGTTTTATTGTTTTCCATTTTTTCCCCGTGATGTTTTTTGGGGGGTTATATATATTCATTTTTTTAGTGTGTGAGTGAAGATTCCCATTTTTTTTCATTTTAGACGCAATAGGTTTTCGATAAGGAGTTCTCTCTCTCACTCTCTCTTTTCTTCTCTCTTCTCAATTGTAATCTTTCATGGCCTTATGTGGCTAAGATTTTCTCTTAGTCGAAGGAAACTAAAGCCTTGGAATCAATAAAACTGTGAGATCTAATTTGTTTTCATTGTTCAATTTATGTTTTGAGTATGGAATGTTCTTATCACACCCCACCACGGCACCCGGCACCCGAGGCCGAGCGTGACGTCAACCTAACGTCACTTGACCCATCGACGTATATCCGTCCATACATACCTACTCATACTCCTGTAAAATTTTCTTCTTTCTTTCCAAAACTATATATATAATTACTCATTCCAAAATTTGGGAATATACCGGTCTCAAATATTCAAAATCGAAAAACACGAAACAAACCTGAACCTTCCATGGTTTACATCCGACTGGCTTACCTCCAGAAACAACACTACCTCCGAACTCTACCTAGTGCCAGTAGTGGACCAACTCCTAGCTGCGGTACCTCCACCCCAAAATTTCTTATCGGTGTACTATTTTCATAATAAAAATATTACATGGATCAAGTATAAATAATAAACATCATGCCTTGAAATATAAAATAACGAAATCACATACCCGGTTCAATTTTCACCAATGAAATGAAATGATATACTAATAATATATACCGCACTGCACATACGGAGACAATTCCCCTCTATCCACATTGTAAAGAAATAATGTATATAAAAGCACCAAATAAAAATATAATATACCCACATGCCATACGGAAATCCAATTTTCCCTGTCACACATGAAATAAACTAATATATATATATAACCAATATCTTATCCAAACATTTGAAAATCAACTACCCAATTATTTTAGATCGAACAACCAAAATATTTTATATCGACTCGTCCAAGTAATTTAGACCTACTAGTCCTACATCTCAACCAAAATAATATATATTTATATGCTAATCATTTTAAAGCAATATGTATCCAAACTGAATCAATCCAATTAAAGCAATATATATATATATATATATATATATATATATATATATATATATATATATATATATATATATATATATATATATCCAACCAGTTCCTCGTATACGACAAAACACCACAACACCCTCTGACTAGCAACAGGATCGTTTCACCTCACGATCGGGAGTTGCAACGGTACCGTACCAACTATAGGATTTGCCTTCCTAACGGGTCACAACACTCTGTCGGACTATGCCAAGCAGATAATCATCATTCTGTCGGACTATGGGAAGCAGATAATCACCTCTGCCGGACTATACCCAACAGATAATCGTCACTCTGCTGGACTATGCCAAGTAGATAATCACCTCTGCTGGACTATGCCAAGTAGATAATCGTCACTCTGCTGGACTATGCCCAGCAGATAATCACCACTCTACTGGACTATGCCGAGCAGATAATCGTCACACTACTGGACTATGCCAAGCAGATAATCACCACTCTGTCAGACTATGCCAAGCAAACAATCCACATCCCTTTTGGGAAGAAATACTATGGCGTAGTCGGGTCAAACACCAATTTCCACCTCAAAAAACAAACGACTTTATCCATAATCAATTTCCACCCCTTTAGAAACCAACTAGATTCAACAAATTATTTTTCACCCTTTTTAAAACCAACGAAATCCACAATTTCGCAAACACCCAAAACTGCTTAATTCATATAAGTTACAAATTCGTACAGTTTTAAATAAACATATATATATATATATATATATATGAAAATAGATTTTGTAATTTACTAGAAGACAGTACCCTCACCTGATTATCCGTTCCGCAAAACTTTCACTGACCACTCTCTAACGAAACGCCGGTGCCTGCGAACCTAATAGTGATAAGGTCTACATTAATGATTTATGAAAAATAACCTAATCATATAATGCAGGCCCCTAAGTTTCACAATTTCTCACTCCCCACATTTTATTATGAGAATTTATTATTCAGTTAATTTTTTTGCTCTGTTACCAAATACTGTACCCAAATTTTAGAATTATGATCGGTCTCAAATTTACTCTCTCGGTTACGAAATTTTTAATGCTAGTAATTAGATTTAACCAAATTACAAATCGGTCAAAATGTTACCCTTTTACGAATTGTCTACGTTTTATAGTTTTCTATTTTCAAGTCCACCGCTAAGGCAAAGGTTCCACTGCTGCGGTGAACTGCTCTTCTTTTTTCTTTGTTTTGCTACTGCCTCGCCACCGCCTAGGCAAATACGCGTTGCCTCTTCTTTCTGACGCTTCACCACCAAGGCGAATACCTTACAGTTGAGGCGAGCACATTCCCCTTTTCTTTCTAGTTTACGTTCTGATGCTTCACTGTCTAGGCGAATATCTCACCGCCTAGGTGAACAATCATCTTCTTCCTACTTCTGCTTCGATCAAACCCACCGCCTCTCTCCCTCTTTCTTCTCACCAGCTCCTACGACGCCTATATCACCTTCCCATCGTCCCATGCACACACACACACACTCATTTGAGCAAAAAACACTCAGAACACCAAACACACACCTGTTTGAACACACACCCACATGAATGGCAGCAAAACGGTGACTGCTCACACTCCCTTTCCCGTTGACGACGAGTAACTAACACACTACGACAAAATGAAATAGAACACACACGATCAACCGAACATTACCCTGTCGACCAGCCAAACACAACACACCAATGTTGGATCAAACACACACACGGATACACACAGTCGGTAGAAAAACAGAGCATGCACACACACAGTTGTAGCAACCAAAACACACACTTACCGTCTCACACATCCCTGCTGAACAGGATAACGATCAGCATAGAAATACACACTCACGCTGACGAACCCACCATCACCGAATATCATGAACACTCGACGACCTCCCCTCCGATCCTCTCTCTTTCTCTAGATTTTTCTGAATTGTTTTCTTCTTTTTAGGCTTGAGCTCAAGATTTTTTTACGGATCATTAAATTACATGGATTTTTGTGAATGAATTTTTGGTTTTCTTCAAGCCACGTCGCTCCTTTCCCACACCCTTCTGTCTCCGGCTGAGCTCACAGCACACGCACACACGCACATGAATATATATATATACATATAAAAATCTTTTGTTATAATTACTCTTTCCTCCCCCACAATTTCTTTAAATCTTCAATTCAATTACATTCAACATTTTAAGATTTTCTTAAATTGCAATTTAACCCCTATGATTTTTAATTTAAGAAAGTTAAATGCCAATTACCTCCCGAAGTTTGGATTGAATGTTTCTAAATTTACAAATTGACCCCTAAACTTTAATTTGAATTTTTTTAATTGGCACATTTCCACCCAGTATTATTCTACGTGCTCTAGAATGAAATTAAAATTACGTACATGCTAAAATTTGGGTCTTCCAACCCTTCCCTCCTAAAGAAATTTCGTCTCGAAATTTTTTGTTCAAAACAATAGGAATTAAAATGTCAGTCAAAACAATAAAAATTCAAAATCGCACTACACGGCATGTTAGTCATACTTGATTCTAGAACAATTGTTTCTTATGTAGGGTCCCATAACCCAAAAGTCACCCATAATTCTTATTCGTCAATTCATTTCCTAGCAACCAGTTCACCACAATATCTCCATTCAATATTTAAACTAATAATACTCGCAACCAATCTCATAAACAACAAATAGCCTAAACCCCACGTGAATTGGCCCGTGAAACTTAAAATCATTAATCGTAATATCCACATCAAAATTTCAATAATTCCGTAAACGTTTTATAAAATTACTACCATCCAACTTCAAAAAATAACCTTTTCACAATACGTCAAAATCACATAAATATTTCTCAAAACATCAAAACACATAAATATCACCGAACCACAAAAATATGTCCCAAACCACTCAAATACGTATCAACCATATGATTACGTATCAACTTACGTCAAACTGGTCATTTATAGGAATTTCTCTCATGCCTCCACATTTAATCAAGTCCCTGACAAGGCTACGCGCTTCAATTACATCTCAATCCATATAAGAACGCTTTAAACATATAACCATGTATAAATATGGATCAAAATACATAAATACGTTCCAACTACAAAAATTTGATTCGTCACAAAAGTCAATAGTCACTGTATGTAAAATATTATATCAATAATACTTATCAACTCAAGGATAATTCAAATTATCCTTTCCCCATGAAATCTCAATGACCCCCACATGCCGACTCCGCCTAATATTAGTAGTGGACCAATACATATAGTGCAGTTATTTTTATCAAAATCCACTTCCCACTGAAAATGTAGCCTCACCGGGCTATATCCAAATCTCAACAATTTTCGTTCTCCTACCTCAATTCAGTCCATTTGACTGGAGTCCTGCATTCTTTTCATACAGCGCTTTATACGGTGCCACCTTGGTCGCCGAAAAGGTATCTATTATTTTAAACAAATTCTATCAGTGTCACGTGATCATTCCAGCTACCAAAAAATTCCAAAACACAACTCCTTAACATATCCTCCAACGTCTGAACCGCACTTCCAGATTGACCGTTAGTCTACAATTAAAAAGCGGTGCCGAATTTCAATTAGGCACCCAAAGTCGTTTGGAAACTCAACCAGAACTTCGAAATAAATCTCAGATCTCTATCCGACACTATAAAAACCGATGCACCATGCAACCTAACCATCTCGTCAATATACAATTGGATATACTTATCAAGGGAATACGTCATCTTATGACCAGAAAATAAATAGACTTAGTAAGCCTATTTACAATTACTTAAATGGAATTATATCCCTTTCGAATGCGAGGTAATCCCAAAACAATATTCATCGTGCTACGCTTCCTTTTCCATTCTGGAATAGGTAAAGACTGCAATAACCCACCTGGGCGTTGATGCTCGATCTTAACTTTCTAACAAACAAGACATCTAGCAACAATTTTTACAATTTCCCGTTCTATTTCGATCTACCAATAATGCTCACGCAAATCTCGATACATTTTGGTACTACCGGGGTGCATTACGTATATTGAACTATACACTTCTTTTAAGGTATCTTTCATTAAATAGGCATTATTAGGAATACACAATTCATTTTCAACCATCAAGACTTTATTATTATTTCTGACATGATAATCAACTCTGTGATCATTTTTCACTTCATCTCTAATCTTTTCCCAACTGGACATCCGACTTCTGCACTTCTACAACACGGTCGATCAATGTCGGTTTCAAAGTCAAAATCTCAAACAACGTTGCCATCTGACCAACCGCCCACTAAACTCACAAAAGTCTCAACTCAACACATAAATTAGTATGAATAACCTGAATGTGCGCAACTCAACCTGCCGATTTTCGACTCAAAGCATCTGCTACAACATTGGCCTTTCCCATTGAACCACAACTTCGACTTTCTTTGGATTTACTTGAATACTATCTCCCAAGATCACATGTCCCAAAATTATAACTCAATCCAATCAAAACTCACATTTATTGAATTTAGCATACAATTGTTCCACTCACAACGTCTGCAACACAATCTGGAGATGCTCTACATGCTCTTCTCTACTCTCGACCGGATCGTCGTTTTCACCATGTCACTGTCTCTGACATCCAATAGGTGATACCCTAATTAGAAATCTATTATGGAAAAACACCCTGGTCTTCTGCAGTTGGTCAAACCAATCATCAACCAAGACGACGAGTATTTATTATAAATTGTCACTTGAACTTCGTTCTGACGGGTGCCCATTACTTGCGCGAGGTATCTCTGATATCCCTTCTTTAACGACTTCCTGACCTCCTGGACCAAAAATCTAATTAACTGGGGTAATGATTACATCTCCCAAAAATACAAACTTTGATTTATCTAAAATTCGGAAGGTAACTTCTTTTTGGAACAATCCACGGACAACTCAATATTACCTATATGAAACGAACTATATTTATGCGCACTAACTATCAACACAGTTCACTGTTCTCAGTTATCTCCTACACATCATTCTTTATTAATTTTTCCCATTTCATATTGCTCGTCAACCTAAAACATATTGCCAAATACATCTTTTCTAGATTAGTCTACAAACAATCATTCTCTCTTATTCCAATAATACGTACGCCCCCCTTCAATAAAGATAGAAAGTTCCCTTAATATTGCCTAAAAGGTAGTTTTTATACACATCTTGGATATTATTTAATAATCCAATTTAAGTGTGCTCTGTCACACTACCTATTATTTTAACAACTAAAATATTAGGTGCTACCGATAGTGAATCCCCAAGTCAAGTAATACAAATATGATTACTTATCAATTATAATTTATTAGTTAAAACCACAAGCATCCCCACAATTGTGGTCCATACATTACCACTACCAACAACACCACCCAACTACCAACTAGCAATATCACAACTTCGTCGCACCTACTAATTTCCCACAAAATAAAAAACAATGCACGATGCCAATGCACTTTCTAATGTAATGAAATAACTATCACTCACGTGCTAAACTCACCTATCGACACCCTATCTCATGGTCCACCACTAGCTCGACACCACCTATCGACACCCTATCTCATGGTCCACCACTGGCTCGATGACAAACATGTCTACAGAATCTATAACCTAGGCTCTGATACCACAAATGTCATACCCCACCCCGGCACCTAGCACCCGAGGCCGGGCGTGACGTCAACCTAATATCACCTGACCCATCGACGTATATCCATCCATACGTCCATACGTACCTACTCGCATTACTGTAAAATTTTCATCTTTCTTTCCAAAACTATATATATAATTACTTATTCCAAAATTTGGGAATATACCGGTCCCAAATATTCACAACCGAAAAACAAGAAACAAATCAGAACCTTCCATGGTTCACATCCGACTGGCTCACCTCCAGAAACGACACTACCTCCGGACTCTACCTAGTACCAATAGTGGACCAACTCCTAGCCGCGATACCTGTACCCCCAAAATTTCTTATCGGTGTACTGTCTTCATAATCAAAACATTACATGGATCAAGTATAACTAATAAACATCATGCCTTGAAATATAAAATAACGAAATCACATACCCGGTTTTATTTTCACCAATGAAATGAAATGATATACTAATAATATATACTGCACTCTAGATACGGAGACAATTCCCCTCTGTCCACATTGTAAAGAAATAATGTATGTAAAAACACCAAATAAAAATATAATATACCCACATACTATAAGGAAATTCAGTTTCCCCAATCACACATAAAATAAACTAATACATACATATATATATATATACATATATATATATATATATATATATATATTTGATCCAAACATTTGAAAATTAACCACCCGATTATTTTAGATCAAACAACCCAAATATTTTAGATCAACCCGTCCAAGTAATTTAAACACACTAGTCCCACATCTCAATATATACGCCAATCATTTTAAAATAATATGTATCCAAACTGAATCAATCCAGTTAAAGAAATATATATATAATCATCACTCTGCCGTACTATGCCAAGCAGATAATCATCACTCTATTGGACTATGCCAAGCAGATAATCACCACTCTGCCGGACTATGCCAAGCAAATAATCCACATCCCTTTCGGGAAGAAATATTATGACGTAGTCGGGCCAAACACCAATTTCCACCTCAAAAAACAAATGACTTTGTCCACAATCAATTTCCACCCCTTTAGAAACCAACTAGATTCAACAAATCATTTTTCACCCTTTTTAAAACCAACGAAATCCACAATTTCGCAAACACCCAAAACCGCTTGATCCATATAAGTTACAAATTCGCCCAGTTTTAAATAAACACATTTTTCCATAATATATATGAAAATAGATTTTGTAATTTACTAGAAGACAGTACACTCACCTGATTATCCGTTCCGCAAAACTTTCACTGACCACTCTCTATCGAAATGCCGGTGCCTGTGAACCTAATAGTGATAGGGTCTAAATTACTGATTTATGGAAAATAACCTAATCATCCAATGCAGGCCCTAAGTTTCACAATTTCCCACTCCCTACATTTTATTATGAGAATTTATTATTCGGTTAATTTTTTTGCTCCGTTACAAATTACTATACCCAAATTTTAGAATTATTATAGGTCTCAAATTTACTCTCCTGGTTACAAAATTTTTAATGCTAGTAATTAGATTTAACCAAATTAGAAATCGGTCGAAATGTTACCCTTTTATGAATTGTCGATGTTCTACAGTTTTCTGTTTTCAGGTCCACCGTCGCGGCGAACTGCTCTTCTTTCTTCTTTGTTTTGCTACTGCCTCACCACAGCCTAGGCCGCCGTCTCATTGCCTAGGCGAACACGCGTTGCCTCTTCTTTCTGATGCTTCTCCGTTGAGGCAAAAATCTCACCGCTGAGGCGAGCATATTCCCCTTTTATTTCTAGTTTACATTATGATGTTTCACTGCCTAGGCGAATATCTCACCACCTGGGTAAACAATCATCTTCTTCCTCCTTCTGATTCGATCGAACCTACCGCCTCTCTCCCTCTTTCTTCTCACTAGCTCCTACGACCCCTATATCACCTTCCCATCGTCCCATGCATACACACACACACTCATTTGAGCAAAACACACTCAGAACACCAAACACACACCTGTTTGAACACACACCCACATGCACGGTAGCAAAACGATGACTACTCACACTTTCTTTCCCGTTGACGACGAGTAACTCACACACTACGACAAAATGAAATAGAACACACACGATCAACCGAACATTGCCATGCCGACTAGGCAAACACACACACTAATGTTGGATCGAACACACACACGGATACACACAGTCGGTAGCAAAACAAAGCGCGCACACACACACACACTTGTAGCAACCAAAACACACACTCACCGTCTCACACATCCCCGCCGAACAGGCTAACGATCAGCACAGAAACACACACTCATGCTGAAGAACCCACCATCACTGACGATCATGAACACCCGACGACCTCCCTTCCAGTCCTCTCTCTCTCTAGATTTTTCTGAATTGTTTTCTTTTTTTCAGGCTTGAGCTCAAGATTGTTTTACGGATCATTAAATTACATGGGTTTTTGCGGATGAATTTTTGGTTTTCTTCACGCCACGTCGCTCCTCTCCCACACCCTCTTATCTTCGGTTGAGCTCACGGCACACGCACGCACGCACATGAATATATATATATATATATACATATGAAAATATTTTGTTATAATTACTCTTTCCTACCCACAATTTCTTTAAATCTTCAATTCAATTACATTCAACATTTTAAGATTTTCTTAAATTGCAATTTAACCCCTAAGATTTTTAATTAAGAAAGTTAAATGCTAATTTACCTCCCGAAGTTTGGATTGAATGTTTATAAATTTGCAAATTGACCCCTAAACTTTAATTTGAATTTTTTTAATTGGCACATTTATACCCCGTATTATTCTGCATGCTCTAGAATGAAAATAAAATTACTTACATGTTGAAATTTGGGTCTTATAGTTCTTATGTGCCTATTTTCATGATTGTTTGGTTTAATCACTAGGAGGCCTACTAGTTTATTATTCATTACAATCTACTGCTAGGTTAGATATTAAATTTCTGATTGTTTGATCCCTCTAATCTGTGAAACAACTAAGATTTAATGATTTGCTGCGTTAGAAATTATTTGATCTTTGGGAGTACACTCAACTAAGTTAAATACAACCGCTTATGCTTGTATTGCTTAGCTTCATAGATCTCTCTAATTCTTAAGGTTGTTGCTAGATTAATACTTTAGCGCTTGTCTTAGGTTGTTTAGTAATTAGGGTTGATTAGATCGATTGTTTTCTAATTAACTACAAGTAAGGATAGATAGAAAAATAGTTCCAACGGTGAATATTCAAAGTGAGAATTGATATATACTTACATCGATGAACATTTGTGATATTCCGAAGGTGGATATTGACTTAGACAAAGGTGTGTTTTCTCATTGAATTCGGTATTAAGTTTGTGTTGGCCCAGTAGAATACCTAAGAGGGAGGGTGAATTGGGTAATTAAAAATTATCAGAATAAAATTCATAAATCAAATAATTAATTTTAATCCTAAATTAATTATTATCTTTATATCACAGTAGAATAATATAATCAACTAAGTGCACACCCAAACAACAAAAATAGTAAAGTAAATATAGCAGCACACAAAATATTTATACTGGTTCACCAAGCTACTCTTAGTTAATCCAGTCCTTCGAGCTCCACAGAGGTCGCACCCACTAAAACCAAGATCCCTTTAAAGGTAAGAACCAAACCTACACACCGATTCTTTTACAAACTCAGAATCAACCTTTACAATATCCTTTTCCCAGGCTTAGGAAGAACATCTACGTTTTACAGGCTCAAGAATAACCTATCTTTTTACAAGTTAAAGACTAACCTAATTCTCTTTATACCTTAGGCTCAAGAATCAAAACCTCACAAAATACTCCAACTATCTTTTTCCCAGGTAAGGATGTAACATTTACAAATCACTCAAATCGTAATTCTATCTAGGAAGAATCACTATCTCAATCTCTTTATAGGAAAAGACTAAAACCCGGCTACCCTCGATTAAATACTCCCAACAATATTTAGCCCGTCACACTACTCACTAATACAAAATGATAAGTAGGAAATCCCACTCAGAGCTTACCATCCCAGATAAATAATAACTCAATTAATATCCCAACTAATGATAGAAAAACGTGAGATAGAAAATCTGATTTTAACAAGATATAGGTAACAAATTTGAGCATGTAATCAGATTCAAGAAATTGTTTGTAAAAATATTTTCTTCAAAAATCAGAAACAATTTCTAAGATCAATTTCCAATAATAAACAAGTAATGCACAATAAAAATTAATTGGAAAGATCTCACCTGGAATCCACAGAATAATTAGATAAAGCAATGTAACTTCAGATCTGATAGTAGCAAAGATTAACAACAGTTGATGTTCAAGATTGTCTCTTAGAAAAGCACACAATATTTAAAAAGAATAACTCTTATAAAAGCTCACAAATGATATGATATGATTTCTCTCTTGTTTACTGCTTCATGATATATGAAATTCGCAGGTCTATTTAAAGGAATATGAAATCAGTCTTCTAACGGCTAGTTTACATGTGTCATGACAATTAATAACACTTATAAACCCCTTATATCATAAAGACTTCATTTATGTTCAATTCACTTAAAAATAACTTTTAAATCTTTCAATTAAACCCCTCAAATATTTCTCAATCTCAATAAATTATAATAGAATCAATTTCAAGTACCAAATTGAGAAACATTAATATTTAATGAACCATATTAATAGGATTTAATTAATATGTGAACTATATCTTAAATATAGAAAATATTCCCAAAATCTCTCTCAAATTCCAACCAAAAACGGCTACTTTTGAATACAATCTCTTATAGAACAGTATCCAAAAACAACGTGTCCGGTCACCCGACAAGTCAACTAGTAGATTCAGGATGTAGCCCAAGGCGTTCGTCGATCGACCTGCTTGTTGACCTGTAGATTCAGAGCGTTCGTCTTGCTTTCACCGGTTGCCCTGTCAGTCGACTTGTAGATTCAGAGAGTTCAGTTTCCTTAGTCGGTTGACCTATTGGTCAACTTAGAGATATAGGATCTTTCAGCTACTTTGTCCAGTCGACTCATCAGTCGACTGCCATCTTCTGGATTTTTATTCTGAACTCATTTTTTAACTTATTTTTTTTACGTTTTCGCCCCTTAAACTATTTTCTCTTCTAAATTAACTCCACTAATATTCTTCTATTACATTTTAGTTATTTAAATTTATTTCTTTTCAAATCACATTGAAGCAAATAATTTCATTTAATTAAAATACACATAATTAATAAAACTTTTTGTGTCGTGTGTGTTCCTAAATAGGATATTAAAAGTTAAAATTTACCTGAGTTGTTTCTCCTAATTTCTTCAATATCTTGAACTTCATCATTTAGCATCCATTTAATTTGTCATCTTCATCACTAGAACTTTAAATCACTGAAATACTCGATTAAAACATTAGTTCCACTAAAATATCAATACTTAATTGTTCATCAAAATCTTAGGATCAACAGTTTGCATTTTTTTTCTTATTGATTTTCTTAGTTTTGCTATCATACAATCAAACTCTACCCCCCCCCCCCCCCCAAATCCTTGTTCACGTAGCACAAATTTAGGCTAGGCACTCTCTGTGGGAATGATACCTACTTACACTAGTACAGTTCATATTTTGGAGTAGGATTTTATTTTTGGTTGCCCAAGACAGCACACCAAATTTTGTCGCCGTTGCCGAAGAGTGCTTCTAGTTGATTTTTTTTGTGCTTTTCGTGTTCTTTTATTTCGATTAGGTAATTTAAAAAAATAAAAAATAAAAAATCAAACTTAACCAAAAGAATCCAGCCGAAACAGTAGGGGAAAAAAAAAAAAGTCAAAGAAATATTAACCCAATTTATGATCATTTTCACTTTTCATTAAGCAATATTAACACATTTTAGTGTTAAATGAAGGCATCATTAAGCTAAATTCATTTAGGTAAATGTAAATGTATGGTCCGAGACATTTTTTTTATTAAAGAAAATATTAAATTAATTAAAAAAAAAAAAAAAACTCTAATTAAAAAAAAAAATACACAAACAGTGTTCGAAAAAAAAAATAAGAGTATTATTTGATTGAGGTTTTTTTTTTGGCACTGTTTTTTTCTATGTTTGGATTAATTTATTATGTATTTGCATTTAAATTTTGGTTATCTAGGGTAGTGGTTTTTGTTTTATTTTTGTTGCGGTTTTTTTTTAATTTATGTTTTAGTTTTTTTGTTTTTTTTATTGGGGTTCATGAATAGTTTGTGCCTCTAAAAATTAGGATTATCGCCTCCCTAAATGATTATGAATACTTCAGTGATAATAACTTTTGCATATTTAACCCATCCCAGAACACAAAGCTTTGGGTTTCATTGAAATCAATGTTATAACGACATGGAACAATGAAGGCTTATGCATTTCTCTCAATTTGCATGGAGTGGTGAACTTAGAAAATAGACAACAATTTTCAAATTTATCCCTATAAAAAAATAAAAATATAAAAAAATTCAGTTTTCGCAAATTTTAACATCTTCTAGGGTTTTTATGCAATTTTTCATTCTTCGGCGTAGATTTTTGGTTTTTGATTTTTGTAATTTATTTTTCGTGATTTATCTTTGCCTTCTTAACCGTGTATGCGTGTTACTCGATCTCCTAATCAATGTCTTTTGCAGTCTAATCCGGAGATAGAAATAACCTTGTACAGGTTAAGGACGGAGGCTATACAGAAATCGGAAGAGGACAATCCAGTTCTTAATTCCCTATTTTCTAGTGATTCTAATTTAGAAGATGAAGAATTCATGGATAAAAACCAAACTTTGAATGAGCTTGCTGCCCCTGACTTGAACCAACAACCCTTTTGCAAAACGTTCCCCACTTTAGATGCTACTACTACTTTTCAATTAAAATCTGGACTAATACACCTCTTGCCCACCTTCCATGGTCTTGAAGGTGAAGTTCTTCATAAGCATTTAAAGGAGTTTCATGTGGTATGCACGAGTATGAAACCTACGGGAGTGACGGAAGAACAAATCAAGTTAAGAGTCTTCCCGTTTTCATGTAGCAAAGGATTGACTCTATTATCTACCCTCCAGGAGTATTACCATATGGAAAGAGATGAAGAGGTTATTTTTTGAGAAGTATTTCCCAGCTTCAAGGGTAACTAACATTCGAAAATAAATTTGTGGTGTAAGGCAGCATAATAGAGAATCCTTGTACAAGTACTGGGAACGTTTCAAGAAGTTGTGTGCAAGCTGCCCCCATCATCAAATTAGTGAGAAGCTAATTATCTAGTATTTCTACGAGGGATTTCTACCCACTGATAGGAGCATGATCGATGCTGCTAGTGGAGGAGCGTTGGTAGATAAGACTCCCGAGGCCGCTAGAAACTTGATTGCAAACATGGCGGCAAACTCTCAACAATTTGGCACTAGGCTTGATCCACCATCTAAACATGTCAATGAGGTAAATGTATCCTCCCTTGAACAACAAATTTCTAGTTTAACCTCTTTTGTTCATCAAATGGCTATAGGTAATATAAAAACGGTGAAGGATGGGATTTGTTCTGTAGTAGGGCATCCAACTAATATGTGCCCAACTCTTCGAGAGGAACCCATTGAGCAAGTGAAAGCAGTAGGTGGATTTCTGGGACAACCACAAAGAAAATATGATCCTTATTCAAACACGTATAACCGAAGATAGATGGATCACCCCAATTTTAGCTATGGGAATCCACAAGTAAATCATCCAACGACTCAAAACTGCCCAAGTTTCCAGCAATACAAGCAGCCATACCCCCCTAGACAACAACCAAGCCAAACTTGTTTTGAGAAAACCGATGCCTTAAAAACCCCTTTTCTTTTATGCTTCTTATTATTTAATATTCTTTTCCTTTCGAAAAATCGGGGCGCGTCAGTTGGTGACTCCACTAACAAAATTAGAGGGTCGAACGTAATATGTTCAAATAAGTCCAACTATTCCATGTCTGAATGCTATATTTTATTTTATTATCTTTTCCTTCTATTTTTGTGAATAAGTTGTGATGTTTTTTGTTTTTTTTTCTCATGCTCTTATATTGTTGTAAATCCTCCGACACAAGTACGGTCGTTTTATATCCATATTATCCCCATAGGATTCTATGAATACAAGATATGGAAATGGGTTTTATACTTGATGGATTGATGATGTCTTAGAAGTCTTAAAAAATAAACGAGTTCAAAGTTTCCAATACCAATTAAGTAACGAAAGAATTTTTATGAATCATTATCTATTTTGATCAGTCATTATCGGAATTGAGAACTTCAAACTTGAATGGATTTTAAGACTACCTAAGACCCATATCAACTAATAAATGGGTTTGTTGTAAGAACAGGACGAGACAGGAAAATTGGTCCCAGAAAATAAATTCTAGTTCCCCCGATCCAAAGTATGGTCTTTACTAGCAGTTGAGCCCAGACTTATTATAGGATGACATTAGAAGGCAATCCCAAATCTCCCCGTACGCCCCAGATGGATCGGATGCAAGAAACTATCGATATGCTGAGGGAAAGGATCAACGAACTTAGCTAGCCTCAGGAGGTGCCTGTTCCTCCGTCTAGTGGAACTCCCGTGACAGAATCACCAAAAAGAAACCCTCCAAGTACTAAGATGGAGAACTCAGTGCCGAATCCAAACCATGTTGCCCCGAACTTCGCCGTACCGATCTACTATGGACCCCAAATAGACCCTTACTCTTTCACCTAGGAAGCACCAGCATATCCCAGCCAAGGGCATGTTTATCAGGCCTCACTCAAGGCCTAGCCCCCTCCATACTGTAGATCCTCATTCATCCAGATAGGGTTGTTTCTCCACCTAATGATCCGAATGCCCATCAACTAGCCCAACAATCGAAATCGAAAACAGGGAAGAAGAGAATAGACCCTATCTGGTATGGGTTTTGAAAATAGATGAGTTAGAGAAAAGTGTGGAATAATTGAAAATGGAGAAGCCATACCATTCGGGAGCCAGAGGACATATGATTTAGGAGTGCTTTGAACTAAAAGACAAGATTCAAGAGTTCATACAAATGGGGGCCCTCACATTCCCCAACAGGAAGATTGAAGATGCTACACCAAATTGCCAACTGAATCAACTGCCTAAGCATACACCTTCAGGGAGTGGTGAAGTCAATATTTACCAAAATGTTAGTGGAGATGGGAGTGAGTTATGTGCTTGAGGCTCAAGTTGAAAAATCTAAAGGCTGCAAAACTGGGTTTTTTTGTTTACTTTCAATTTGCTAGAAGTTTTGATAAAATTAGGACATTTTCATGTACTCACATTTCCATCCTATTAGTCTTTTGGATGGAAATGAATTTTTGCTCCGTAATGACTTTTAAATTTCAATAAATTCAATACTATTTTATTTGAAACTGTGATATGATATTTGAATCTTACTCATTCAGGTACCCAAAATCGTCTGCATATGTTGTATGTGATATGACTGAGCGAGGGTGCAAGTATATGATTTCAATACAAAGCTAGACCACTATCCAATGAGAATAGAACAAAAGAAAGGTTTTACTATGCCAAACAATGGTGAGATCCAAAAGGCCATTGACCAAATCTGACAGCAATTCTAGAGTACCGGAGGATTCGAAAATCAAGATTGGCAACCATTATCCTAATGATACTTTGATATATTGTTGTAAACTGGTTAAGCTGCCTCCAGTGGTCCTTTAGTGATTTGATAACACTAGGTGTAAATATCCTGATTCACTTGTTGTCATACCCAATGGCGAAAATGGAACACAGTCATTCCAAGTCAATTATCCCAATAAATAAACTCTCAAATATTGTAAGAAGGTCTCAATTCACAAAGAATATCAAGTTTATTTCTAAGCTCGGTTGCCCCCAAACTATTGTAAGTTCGATTATCTATTTCAAAAAAAAAAATAAGAAAAAAAAAGTTAGAAGAAGAAAAAAAATGAGGAAAAAAAAAGGGGGGGTAAAATTGTCAAGCCACTAACCGAGCAAGAAGTGTTGGTGCAAATATGGAAGAGATTTGAAAAGAAAAAAAAAATGATAGATTAGTCTGTTTAAGGTTTCTGCGTCAGGTCAATTTGGCAAGCACACGACTTTTCTCCAGATCTGAACTTGAAGGATTTGAATGGAATTAGAATTTGTGAAAAGAAACATTAGTCGTGGTTCAAAAATGTATTGGAACTATATTTATTTGTAATCCAACTCAAGATCTCACAGAAAATCATATCAGACATTGAAAGTACTCGTTTTAGTAATTTTTGACATTTGCCCATTTTTTTGGACTAAATCAGTTTTGCAGGACTTAAGAAAACACAGAGCATACAAGAGTATTACAAACCCAAGTATCGAAGCACCTAGAAATTTGAAAAGACAAGAATCCAATCGAGCAAGCCAAGGAGACCTTGATAAAGCATGTTGGGACCTCCCCTAAGTTGAAAAGCAAAATCTCAGAAGTAAAAAATAATAATAATAATAAAAATAAATAAATAAATAAATGAGTCCCCTTGAATTACCCCGAGGCATGTTGGGCCTTTCCTTTGAGTTGGAAAGCAAAGTTTTTAAATTCAAATAAAAGAATTTCATTGAATCACCCCGAGATAAAGTGTCGTAAGCCGAGTGACTAAGACAGAAAAGGGAGGGATGGAATTGTGAGTCATCAAAGGTGACCAAATTTTTCAAACTAAAGATTTTGTTTTGGAAGTGTTTTCTTCTTCATTACAAAGATTTTAAAAGGCTGAGAGCATGGATTTCCTTATCACTGGGTCCTCTCACCTTCTTGCTGACTTGAGTTGGAAACTCTTATTGCTGAAATTTAAATGCTCTAAATGAGCATTCAGGTATGTGTTTTTGCCCGAAAAATGGCGTCTTGTGAGCTACGCTAAACTTGATCATCGGCGTAACGCTAAGGTAATAGGTAACCTGTAAAGGTTCGGTTATGGAAGTGTCAACTTTTCCCCTGCCCTAGGTTGGGGCATATTATATAGAATTTTTCCATTTCTACATCTAGGGAGTTTTTGAATTTTGTAGCCCCAACCTTAGGCTAGGGAAAATTTTATATCTTACCGTTATTTCATACTTGTCTCCCCATGACGGCTTCTTATATTGCATTCAGCCTCTCCATGATGGTTTTTTATTTTTTTCCTTTCCGTGATGGCATATTTTAGATCTTTCCATTATTTCACACTTACCTCCCCGTGACGACTTATTATTTTGCATTCAGTTTCTCAATAATGGCTTTTTATTTTTGCCTCTCTGTGATAGCATTTCATGTTGCATTCAGCCTCTCCATGATGACTTTTTATTCTTACCATGCTATGGTGGCATTTCATGTTGCATTCAGCCTCTCGCGATAGCTTTTTTATCTTTACCTCTCCATGATGGTTTTTTCCTTTTTTTGCATTATACCTCTCTGTGATGGCTTTTCATTTTATATTCTGCCTCTTTGTGATGTTTTTTTTTTTGCATTTTCATTCTACCTCTCTGTGATGACATTCCATGTTGTATTTTGCCTCTCCATGATGTTTTTTTCATGTTGCATTCGGCCTCTCCATAATGACTTTTCATTTGCATTCTGCCTCTCCATGATAGCATTTCATGTTGTACTATTGCCTCTCCGTGGTGGCTTTTTATTTTTGCATTATACCTCTCCGTGATGGCTTTTTCTCTTTGCAATTTGCCTCTCTGTGATAGCTTTTCATTTATATTATGTCTCTCCGTAATGGTATTTCATGTTGCATTTTACCTCTCCGTGATGGTTTTTCATTTGCATTATGCATCTCCATGATGGCTTTTTCTTTTTTTATTTTGCCTCTCCATGATGGCTTTTTCATTTTTGCATTTGCCTCTCCGTTACGACTTTTTTATAATTTGTATTGCCTCTCCGTGAGTGCTATTTTATTTTGAATTCTTTCCTCGCCTTGCCTGGGGCATATGTCGAATTGCATGTGACTTGATTCTTGGCACTTTCAAGATGCATAGGCAACCCTTTAAGGGTTCAGTCACAATTTATCCATATTCTATTCTCATCCATTTTCCATCACGCCCCTAAAAAAGTTCTTCTTTTTTTTTTTTTTTGATTTCATTATTTTGTTATAAAATTTCAAAAAAATAATAATTAAAAAAATGCTTAGAAAAATCCAGAAAATAGGACAATCAAAATGACTTGGTCTCTTATCTTTGTCAAGCAAGTGAACTCACATGATAAAGAGGGGTGGTTGTAGACACGACATTTTCACCGCCCCGCAAAAAAAAATTATGTTTTATTTTATAGTTAACTTTGGTTTTATTTTATTATATTTTTAGAAATACGAAAAAATAAAAAAAGAAAGGAAAAATCTAAATAAAAAAAAGGTTTTGAAATTAAAAAAGAAAAATAGAGGAGTAAATAAAAATAGAGAAAGAGATTAGAGAGAGGGGGGTGAAAAAAAAGGTAGACCACACACCTTTTGGTGTCTACCTAAATTAAGAAAGAGAGGGAGAAAGACGGTATGAGAGAGAGAAAGCAGGAGGAGGAGGAAGAATAAGGAAAAGAGTGGGGCCCGCCAATTATGAGAAAATAAGAGTAAAAGAGAGAGAAAAGCGAAGGGTGGGGGCAACCTTTGCCAAGCAAAAGAGAGAGAGTAGTTAGGTGGGCCCACTTTGACTTGTCAACTCTTACAAAAAAAAAAAAAAAAAGGCTCCTACTCACCACATGTCATCGTCGAAACATAAAAGGAAAACTCAATAGGGAGGCGGTGGAAAATTTAAAATTCCAAAAAAACCTAATTTTTTTTCGGGTTTTCTAAGTGATTTTCACGCCACATTTTTCACTATAAATAGGATCCTCCTCCTCCTAGTTTATTCATACAAAAATTGAGTGGAATAAACCCTAAAAGAGTGATTCTCATTAAAAGCTCTTTTGGGAAGCAGTCTGCGAGAGAGACTCGATGAAAATGTTGGGATAAGGTTCCCCATTTCAATTTGAATCTTTGAGCGTTTAGACGAGAACATCCATATCTCGCTGTATTTATTTTTTTTACTTTTGAATTCTTTTTTTATTTTTTGTAATTCATAAAAGAAAATCTAAAGAAAAATAAGTCGTCTAATGATCCAATGAAAACTTCAAGATGGGTTTCTCGTGCTTAAATTTAATCCCTGAGCATTAGGTGAAAGATATTTTTCATTATTTATTTTTTTGTATTTTTATTTTATTCTATTTTGTTTTTAATTTCATTATCAAAAAACCCTAAAAAATAAAAAATAAAAATATATAAAAAAAATAATAATAATAAAATCTTAGTTTGAGGAAATTAATCATTACGAACCTTAAGATAAATCTGATGATTCAATAAATCGTGGGAGATGGCCTCGTATCCACTCCCCAATTAGAGTGGAATTTAGAAACGATTGATTTTTGGAAATCTCTTCTCTCGGTAAATCTTTTCGTGGGATTCCGTTCAAGTTTTGAAAAAATTAATTCCAACAAAATTGTTTTCACGATCCTCCCTCAATTCTCATATCCAAAGAATTTGAAGGAATTTCAAATCGAGATTTCTTTGAATTAATTGGGCAAACTTAAAAAAAAAAAAAAAAAAAAACATTATTTTCATTCACATAGCATATTTATTTTCTGTATCATTTAGATGACATGTTTATGACACTTTCATCACTTACACTTTTTATTACATAAAGTTTCTTTTAGACTTTATAGTTCATATTTATTTTTTGTATCATTTAGACAGTATGTTTAGGATACTTTTGTTTCTTACACTTTTTTATATTTCATACATATAACTTTTTTTTAAAATTCATAATTCATGCTACTTCTTTACATTTAGTCACGACACATACACTACTTGCATTTTTTATATATCAAATAATTAAATCCTTGTCTCGCATAATCATGTTAATTCACGTAGTTTTTCCTATTTAATTCCTGTATTCGTATCATTTTGCATTGGTATTTTTAAATAAAACCCTTTAGTTTTTTAGGTCACTTTTGCATAAATAAAATAGAATTCATATAATATTAATTTTTCCATTCATATTTTCATACTTATTTACTTATTTCAGTTTGCCTATTTAAAGTAAAGAAATCTCTCGGAAACATATATAAATACCCTCTCTCCCGGGGATCATCCTTATCAAATCCTTAATATTCAATAACAGGTCATACTGAAAGAACATTCTCAAAAAAATACAAAAATTTGTCCTATCTTATTTTTGAAAATACCAAAAATATTTTTATAAGAAGGAAAATATTTCAAAATAAAATAAAATATTCGGACTAAATTAATTAAACTTAATTGGATATAAGGTACCATTTTTTGATAGGTATCTTAAGGTGCCTAACACCTTCTCCGAGCATAACCGACCCCCGAGCTTTTAAACGAATATTTGGTTTAATCGTGTTTTTGGAGTTAATTTTTACTTAGGCCTTTTAAATAATTTTCTAAAAATTCGGTGACCTAGCATACTATTTAAGCTCAATGTTAGGTGGCGACTCTTTGTTTCAAAATGGCCTAAGTACTTTTTTTTGAGAAAATCGAAGCTTTATAAACCCCTTCTCTTTTACGCTTCTTATTATTTAATATTCTTTTCTTTTCTGAAAATCAGGTCGTGTCACCTATTTCTTATTTTTAAAATTATTTTCACTAAAAAAATTTATAAAATAAATTTTACAAAACTCATTCTGATTTACCCGAAATTGATATATCATTAATATTTCTACAATTCATAAAACTTGAAGAAGAATTATTTTAAGCTAATCATGAAGGTGGCTCAATATCACTTAAACCATTCAGATATTAAAAACAACAGATTTATACTACAAAAAATATAAAAATTTAAATCACAATTAATATCCAATTCCTTAAATCCAAATCTAACCTTATTAATATTAAAACCATAAAGCGGGTAATATTAAATCACGTTTGATATAGGGGTTACCTCTTCTGGTGCTTCAACCTCAAAGCTGATAGTTCTGAGGCGTGATATGAGTAGGCTCTTCTGAGAGCATCTGAACATTAACAGTGTCAGCACGGGAGAATCGATTCTTTCAGAAATGACACAAATATCTCACATCTAAGTATCACACAAAAGATCTCCAAAAAAAATATTCTTGGGATTTCTATGATTAAATCTGTTCCTGAGGCTCTAGGATAGCTCAGATTTTAATTTAGGCAGTACTAAGATTCAAATTTGTAAGTGAAATAAAAAAACAAAATCTCACAAACAAAATAAGATAATTACCCGAGAGAAAATAAGGGGTGTGGCCGAAACTACCAGGAGTAGTTGAAATTCTATGGTGTGGGCTCTTCCACCTTATAAAGACTACTTAGTGTTCAAAACCCTGGACCCTATCTATTTCATATTTGCATTCTGACCCCCAAACTTCATAAGTTCAACATTAGTACCCATTCCATTTTTATAGACTCTTGTAACTTTTATTCTCTATTATATACGACCTATTAGATTCATACCAAAAGTTAGATAGTAAAATTAATTAATTAATTTACTAATTAATTAATTCACTAATCAATTAATCAACAGAAAATGGAACAATTCTAATTTTGTCCTTCCATAAGAAAACGCATTTTCCTTTAAGGTATTTCTTTTTATTGTGAGTCACAGCTACCCACATATCATAACTGTTGGCCGAACGAGCTACCCAAGAAAGGAAGTGAATTGGGTAGTTACTAAAATTAAACAATTAAATAATTAAACACTTACACACAAATAATCAATTTTCCTAAATCAAATATTATCTTGATACGTAGCGGAAATGTGTTTACTTGTAAATGCACACCCAAACACAATATAAGAAAATAAGTAACACAGCACACAACAATATATCCTGGTTCAGTAAGATACTCTTACCTACATCCAGTCCCTCGAGCTCTACAGAGATTCGCAATCCACTTAACCCCTGATTCTTTTCCTCGGTAGGAACTAAACCCTTACAATCTCAATTATTTTCACAGGCTTAGAATCAACTTTTACAATTATCGTTTTCACAAGCTCAAGAAGAACCCTAACTTTTTACCAGGCTCAAGACTAACATAATTCTATTATAGGAAGAATCAAAACCTGATCCTTTTAATAGGATAAAGATCAAACTTACGACTCCCTCACACTTTTACACTTCTCATTTTCTCAAGTTTAGGAAGAACCTTTTGATAGGTGTAATTTATCTATCTATTTCCAAACCGAATGATAGGTGTAAAATACCTATCTACTTCTAAACCGGATTTGGTAGTTTTCGAGTGAATTAGTTATATTTAATTATGTTTTTGTTAGTTTTTATGTAATTCAGGTGTAAGGACGCAAACAAGCGATAAACGAGTGAAAATGGTGGGAAAACGGTGAAAAAATGATAAAGAAACAAGGATTCAAGATCACAAGGTCCACCGCAACGGAGAAGAAGCCACCATCGAGGTGGTGAGATTGCAGAGAGTGCTAAAAAAATGAATAAGAACCACCGCCTAGGCGAAGAAGTGTCAGAGTGTTGGAGTGTGTTTAAGTGCTGCTCCACCGCCTAGGCGAAGAAAACTACCACCTAGGCGATTAGCTCTGCACAGAGGAAAATATCTTTTAGATATTTTTGAAACCTTAGGCCTATAAATACCATTCTCCTACATCCATTGAAGATACTTGGGAGGTATGGACACTATTGGACGCCCATAATCTTAGGAGGTGATCCTTGGCCATTCTTGAAGAAGAGATTCATCATCCGAAAAAGAGGAAACATTGGCGGATCAATTTTTGGCGACAGTGGATCACTCCACTTTAAGATTTGATCTTTCTCTCTTTATTTCTCTCTTTGTAATTTAATATTTTATTGTAAATTATGATGAATATATCTTGTATTAATTCTTATATGGTCAAGGTCACGATAGATTAGATAAATATTAGCTAGGGATCGATGTAGTTGTGTAAATACTAGTTTGATGGAATATACGTTTTCTTAACGGTTGTTTGTGTTTAAATACAATTGTGTTCATCATTTTATGATGACTTTAATATGCTTGTTAAGGCATTAGGGTTGGATTTGAGAATAAGGGGTTTGACACTCGGGAGAGGTAACCCTGGATTAGGACTAGGGTAAACACATCGTTACGATCTAACGACCCAGGAGGGCTTTAGTTAGTGTGCAATCGATGACGTTAGGGCAAGACTCACGTGTCCTAGAGTTGTTAAGACATTGAGGGAGACCTCTTCGTTGACACAAAGTCGCATAGTCCCCCGTCTTACACTCGGAAGACGTGGCGGAGGAGTTTACGAACCGAGATTGTCGGATCCCATAAACTCCGTTACTGTTAACTAAAATGAAATCAAACATGTATTAAGTGAATGAAATCAATCCCAAGTTAATCAACTTAGTTAGGATTAACCCACTAATTATAGTTTAGCATAGTTTTAATTAGTTTTATTTTAAATCATTTCTTTAACCATCTGGATAATAGGAGACTATGCAAATTGCGGTACTCAATTATTCAACCCATCCCTGTGGGAACAATATCCAATCTTAAATTATCCACTATATTAAAATTAGACCTCGTGCACTTACGAGTAGTTAATACGCTAGCGCGTAACAAACGCTTCGTCGTACAAGTTTTTGACGTCGTTGCCGGGGACGGTGTTGAATTGGTTGATATTACGACTAAGTAGTTGAATATTAATCCAGACAATTCTTTTTTTTTTAATTTTATTTTTATTTATTTTGTTAATTTGTTTCGTAAGTTGTGATCAAACAATGCATGCATCGTAGAAGAAGTTGAAATTTTTTATTCTTGATCCCGAAATTGAGTGTTGAAAATGATAAGGAGAAAGAGAAGAATCCAACTTCAATACCATGAATCGTGATCCAACGGAGCATTTTTTTTTTTTCCCAAAATTCCTTGTCTATGAGGGATTTTGGTGAATAATGCTCAACCAAGTCCAGCTAGGGACGCTAAATCAAGCAAGTTACAATTTTTTTTGATCCAAAATCGAGGGTATCAATTTTTACCCTATTTTTGCTATTATTCATTTTTTGGACGCCGGATTGGTCTCGGAGCGTGTTTGGAGGTAAATTAAGGAGTGAGGATTTTCGAAGATGTATTTCGTACGTAAAATCGTTGAAAAAGCAAAATGAAAATGCATGGTGTGGAGCCTGTGTGAAAACATGAATAAAAAATGAAAATCCAAAAGCAGGCACACCGCCGCAGCGCTGGATAAATCGCTGAGGTGGTGAAAATACAGTAAGTTAAGTTTCAACACAAACACCTCACCGCCGCAGTGGAGATATCCACTGTCGTGGTGGTAAAGCAGCAGAAAGTTTTGTTTTAAAAAAGGCACTTCACCGCCGAGGCGGTGAAACAGCAGAAACATCTGGTTTTAAAAAGGCACTCATACCGCCACAACGATAATTCCCACCACCGCAGCAGTGATGCCTCTGGTTGATTAAAACCAACCCGCTAAAACAAAATCGCCACATCTTTTTCAAAATACTCCCAAAATCTCTCAAAGCCCATCCCTCAAAACCATTTCCAACCCTCTAAATCGTCCTTCTCTTATCAAAACTTGTAATTTCAACCACAAATCACACTCCCAAAATTGGATTTTTTCCCATTTTTGAAAAAGTTAGGGTTTAAGAGCGATGGTACAATTTTCTTTAATTTCTAATCGTTTGGGCTGCCATTTCTCAACAAGTAAGTGTTTAAGCTTCTACTTCTTTTATATTTTTTTAAATCTTTAATTTATTTGCAAGATTATCTTAAGAATCATTGATTATGGAATGTGCCCTAACCCCTTAAACCCCCATTTTCGTGATTTTCATGTTCTATGGGATTTTGCTTTGATTTTTCGTGTTAAACCGAGTTGATATGAATTTCTTAATTGTGGGAAACAAAAATGCATGCTATATTGTTAGTATTTTTTTGAAATAGTTGCAATTGGTGTATGTGTATTGAGTTTATGCCTTAATCTTGATAATGTTGATTTAGGGACTGTTTTCCATTGTGCATATATGATTGGGTTGTTTTCTTTTGCGATTGTGATTGCTAGGAAACATGACTAAGAGAGTTGCTTCGAAGAGGGAACGGGGTGAAGGGTCAAGTTCTCGAACCAGGGGTGCCGCCACAGACTACGATTCCACACGCTTGTGTCCAAGCAAGCGGAGGAGAATTTCAACCGATTTAAGAAAAAGCAAACTTGTATCCGACAAAGGGGATTTGGACCATTAGATAACCTCCCGACGGAATTTGAAAATGTCATTCGAAGCCGCGGTTGGGAAGAGTTATGCAAATCACCTCCCCAAGGCGAGGTGGCCCTAGTTTGGGAGTTTTATGCCAACGTCCTTAAAGCCATTAACAGCCGGACAAGGGTTCGCACTCGCCCCATCTCTTTTAGTCCATAGTTTATCAACGAAGTCTTTGGATTGGCGGCCCCAGGACCACCCACTGACGAACCTTATGGGGGCCAAGACCTGAGCTTGGATATAGTAATCAGAGCCATCACTTCCGGCAATGTCCAGTGGACACACACTGGGCTGGGTCTCGCCATATTCCTGACAAAATTTCTCAATCCAATCCTTAAGATTTGGCACCATTTTGTGTGTGGAAGTCTTCTCCCGATGTCGCACTTCTTTGACGTCTCTAAAGACTGGGCCATGGTGCTATATTCGATCCAGACTGGAAAGATGATCAATGTTGGATCCTTGATCTATTCTTCAATTCTCCCTGCAGTCAACACGACGAAGGCCAGACTCTCATTTCCATTGCTCTTGACCGTGCTTTTCAGGTGAGTCGGGGTGGTCATCCCTGGGGATATCCCGTTGGACCCTATCATTAACCTCGATCTGGACATTATTACAAGGATGTGGAAGGCAAGTGCTCAAGTCCAGACTGAGGGAAAAGTAGCACAGGAGGAAGAACCAACAAGAAACGAGGTAGGGCCTTTTGGGGCCCCAGCTCCTAAGGCACCCAGATGGGTTTGATTCAACGGGGAGCGAGTTTATCAAGAACTCTGGGATCTTCGACAAGGACAATACGAGCTATGGATATACCAGGATCAGTACGGACGCTATCAAGATCAAGTAAACTGGTTTATTTGCGAGGGCCTCAGCATCGAGATGCATTCTTTTCTGACTATGCAGCAAGTGTCGCCGCACCTTTTGCAACCACCACAGTTTCCTTTCCGACGTGAAAGTGGTGGTGATGATCCTTCTCCAGGTTGACAATAGGAGGTAAGACTCCTATGTCTTATCTCCTAGGTATGTGTTCAAACCCAATATTTTGTTCATAAAGACTATAAATTGTTATTGGGTTCATTGCCTAAACAGTATGGACACTGCCATGTTTAAGTTTGGGGGGCTGTTCATCCATTTTTTTGTTTTTGTAGAAGAAGGATGAACAATTTTTTTGTTGTATTTAATTTAAATGTTTTATTTTATGTAGACTTTAATTAAATAGTTAAGTTGTAGTTTAATTTTCAAATCTCTGCATGTTAAATGCTTAGTTTAGTTTATGTATGTTAGTATTTAGATTTAATATAGTTTTGTGTATGTATGAAGTCGTATATGCTTGTTGAGTTTTTGAGTTCGTCTAGGGTCATTTTTCGATGATGAAAATTATCTCTTAATTGTATGTTGAGGTCGGGGATGATACCATTCATGTGTGTTTTGTGTGCTTAGCATGTCAATTAGGTAAAAATTATCATGATCCTAAAATCGCACAATCGCATGCACTCAGTGTATAATTATTTGAATAAATTGACGTTGATTATTCAGTAATAAGTTCATGACACGAATGAGGAATCTAGAACTTGATTTGGGGTAGACTTGAGGTGAAATTATAGGTAAGGCAATTCCGGAGGCGTGATTTAGGCCTTCACTTTTATCGTTTGAACCTTTGTAGCTAACTTGAAAATTTTATTCCCTCGTTCTCCTGTCGAAGCCGATAATCTTTTCAATTATGAACACGTTTCAATACCCTATCCAATTAATTTTTTCCAAACTATTGTCGGTAAGCCTAAAAGTCAAAATTGGATGAAATCAAGTAGTATAGACTAATGATAGCTTGAAGTAAGCGATTGGGGTTTTGGACGAATTGTTATTGGGTCGGTATTAGCGTATTCACTTGTCAATCTTTTAGTTCTATTTGCACGCCCCTAAAATGGTACAAATTCGAATAAGTTTGGGAGTGTGATAATGAAAAAAAAAAAAAACACAACTATGTGAATATAGTTTTTATTCACGTTTCTTTCGACAAGTGAATACAAAGTTCTTCAATTCTCGTTCAGGGTTGTGTTTTAAACGTGTGGGGTTACGAGAGAGTGATAGCGACAAGCGTTTGTACCTTGGGTATCGTTTTATCTTAACGATTTGCTATTTTCTATTCTTGCGATATCCTTGGTCATTCTCCAAAGCTTAACGAAGCCCTATTGATCTTTGAGAATGTCCGAACCTACATTAGTGGATAGTCGAGTCCAGTCAAGCGTATGGTTTTCCTGAATCCTTTAAGGTTAAGTCATGAACTTGTCTGTTGAATGATCCAATCTAGAGTTTGGTTAGTTATACATTTGATCTCTCATACACACATTTCAAATGGATCTAGAATGATTTTTATTGAAATTGAGTGTTAAAATTCTAGAACACCACTTGGTGTGTATTATTTCCCAAACTTGATTAGATTGAAGGATGTTGAGGGAGGACCAACTTGATCTCTTCGATTGAATTTGGAACTCGCATGTGTATACTTCGTCTTTGTTAAAGTTTTTCATTTTTAGAGTAGTTGTTAGTTAACTAGAGTAGTTAGTTTAATTTAGTATTAGAGTGTTTTGCTCGAGAACTAGCAAAATTCTAAGTTTGGGGGTATTTGATAGGTGTAAAATACCTATCTACTTCTAAACCGAATTTAGTAGTTTTCGAGTGAATTAGTTATATTTAATTGTGTTTTTATTAGTTTTTATGTAATTTAGGTGTAGGGATGCAAACAAGCCATAAACAAGCAAAAACGATAGGAAAATGATGAATAAATGATGAAGAAACAAGGTTTCAAGATCACAAGATCCACCGTCATGATGAAGAAGCCACTGCCGAGGCGGTGAGATTGCAGAGAGTGCTAAAAAAATGAACAAGAACCACCGCCTAGGCGGAAAAGCATCAGAGAGTTGGAGTGTGTTTAAGTGTTGCTCCACCGCCTAGGCGGTGAACCGTCAGAATGTTTATGGCCAGCCCACTGCCTAGGCGGTAAGCAAACCGACTTAACCTCTGCCTAGGTGGAGAAAACCACCGCCTAGGTAGTCAGCTCTGCATAGAAGAAAATATCTTTTAGATATTTTTGAAACCTTAAGCGTATAAATACCATTCTCCCACATCCATTGAAGACACATGGGAGTTCTAGACACTGTTGGACGCCCCTAACCTTAGGAGGTGATCCTTGGCCATTCTTGAAGAAGAGATTCATCATCCAGAAAAGAGGAAACATTAGCGAATCGATCCTTGGCGATAGTGAATCACTCCACTATAAGATTTGATGTTTCTCTTTATTTTTTGTAATTTAATGTTTTATTGTAAATGATGATGAATATCTCTTGTATTAATGCTTATATAGTTAAGATCATGATAGATTAGATAAATATTAGCTAAGGATCGATGTAGTTGTGTAAATACTAGTTTGATGGAATATACGTTTTCTTAATGGTTGTTTGTGTTTAAATCAAATTGTGTTCATCATTTTATGACAAATTTAATATGTTTGTTAAGGTATTAGGGTTGGATTTAAGAATAATGTGTTTGACACTCGGGAGAGGTAACCCCGGATTCGGACTAGGGTAAACACCTCGTTACGATCTAACGACCCGGAAGGGCGTTAGTTAGTGTGCAATCGATAACGTTGCGGAAAGACTCACGCATCCTAGAGTCTTTAAGACATTGAGGGGGACCTCTTCGTTGACACGAAATCGCATATTCCCCCATCTTACACCCGGAAGAAGTGGCGGAGAAGTTTACGAACCGAGATTGTCAGATCCCATCAACTCCGTTATTGTTAACTAACACAAAATCAAACATGTATTAAGTGAAATAAATCAATCCCTAGCTAATCAACTTAGTTAGGATTAACCCACTAATTGTAGTTTACCTTAGTTTTAATTAGTTTTATTTTAAATCATTTCTTTAACCGTCTGGATAATGGGATTCTATGCAAATTGTGGTACTCAATTATTCAACCGGTACCTGTGGGAATGATATCCAATCTTAAAAGATCCACTATTTTAAAACTAGACCTCGTGCACTTGCGAGTAGTCAATACACGAGCGCGTAACAATGCTTCACTGTACACCGAACTTGTTAGTTTTTGAGTATGTTTAGTACGTTTTAATACGTTTTTATATATTTTTTGTGTAAATTAGGTGTATGGGATGAAAATGGATGAAAACGAATCATAAAAGATCAAATCGGACCATAAAATATCAAATCGGACCAAGAACGGTGGAAGAACGGTAGGAAAACAAGCATAGAGACATGATTTTGAAAATTGGCCCACCACCACGACGTCCAGACTACCGCCATGATGGTTAAAATGTAGAGAATGACCAAAATATTACTGACATCCCACCGCCGAGGTGGTGAAAAAATAGGATGGTTCAAGATTTCACCGTTGTCTCCACCGCCGAGGCCGTGAGCCTAGCCGACATCCCACCGTCGCAGCGGTCACTCTGCACCAGATTTAGTTATTATTTAGATATTTTAGGATATTTTTTTTCTATTTAATCCTTCATCCTCTCTCATTTTCGGATATATAGCTCCTTAGAGAATATTTTGAGAGGATTTTGGAGAGCTCAAGCAAATCCTAAGGAAAAGAACACAAAGCGAATAAGGAGAAGCGATCTTGGAACATTCTTAGCAACAAATCTTCGGACTACGGCTAGTTTCTCTCATTTCTTTCTTCATCTCTTAACTGAGGATTATTGTTTGAGCATGTTTAGCTCGTTATTCATTGTATATACGGTTATGGCCGTTAGCTAAACTGGATTGTCTTAGGGATTAATAATATATTTATGAAAATATTGTTTGTTTGAGTTTGTGTTTCGTTAATGGTTGTTCTTTATAAATTCGATTGTGTTTGTCATGTTGTCATGATATTATGCTTAGACAGATATAGTAAGAATACGAGGTTTGACACTCGAGAGAGGTAATCCCGAATTCGGACTAGGATAAACACAACGCAATGATCTAATAACCCAAGAATGAGTTGGAAAGTTTGCAATCAATGATGTTGGGGAGAGACTCATGTGATCTAGTGTCATTAAGACGTTGAGGGGGATTTCTTCATTAACGCGAATTCGCATATTCACTCATCTTATACTCGGGAGAGGTGGCGGGTGAGTTTACAAACCGTGATTTTCGGATAAGGCGAACGCCATTAACGTAAACTAAAATGATACCAAACACGTTTTTGTAAAAAAAGTTAATCCCTAGGCAATCTTTTCCCTAAACATCTCGATAAAATATTAGTATAGTTAGTTTAATTAACTTAATATTAGTATTAATTAATTAAATACATTATTTATTTTGCCTAGATAAAATTACGTTATGATAATCGCGGTACTCTATAATAATCTCAATCATTTCATATGGATACGATACCCTTACTCTCTCCATCTATACTAAAACTTGACCCATACACTTGCGGTGTAAGTTAGCGACGTAATATTCCGCTACCAAGTTTTTGGCGCCATTGCCGGAGATTGGTTTTTAGATTACTATAGATATTGTGAGTAAATGACCCGATTTTACTTTAGGCATTTCTTTTGTGTATAATTTTTATTTTATAGTTTTGTTTTTTGTTTTCTTGTAGGGTGCTTGAAGATGTTAGATCAACAGGTACTCTTGTGATTCTTTCAATAAGATTTCAAGCCATTTTATAGTTCTTGGGATCGATATAAGGAATTGTTATTTTGGTTTCCGAACCATGGGTTCCCAAGGGAATGCAACTCCTGAATTTTCTCGACGGTTTACAAGAAGCAACCAGAAATTGGGTAGAAGAAGGAAAAGCTAGCACCTCTTTCTATGAACTAACCATAGATAAAGCTATTTGGTCGTTGGAGGAAATGGCAGCCTATGATTATCAAATTTGGAATTATTCACCAAGTCACTAAATCTTGGGGGATAGTTTCAACCCTATGGCATCATGGATTGACATTCTGTATCAAGATGAGGAGTCTTCCCCTACCTTAGAAGATGTGTTCATTATAGTTATGGGGGAAACTTATAGATTCTTAAGGGATACGCATGACCGGATCAACGAGCACGAGGATCATCTTGATTATATTGAGATGGTCTGCGCCGACATCGATACGACCATAATGTCTTTGCAGATGCAAATCGGTCAACTCATCTGCTGGATTGAGACCGAGTCAGACACGATGATACTAAGAGATACACAAGCCACATTTAGTGAAAGCCACTGTGAGGAGCCGGAGAAAAGCGGGAGGAGCTTGGGAGAATTCATTAATGAAACTGAAGAAGAGAGAACCCAAGAATGGATTGGCGAGGAAAATTCACACATTAATCATTGTGAATTTTCACCGTTTAAATTCCAGTTGGTGACACCGCAGTCGATCTGTGGCAATCACATCTACAATGATCCAATATGGCTCACTTGTCCTTTGTTGTTGTTAGCAATGTCCTTTCATGCCCACTAAGTACATGAGCTGGTGAGGAGTAACGTTGAAAGATTGATCTATACAGAGCCTTATCTCGCCAGTTTTGAGGGCGTTGACAATCAAGACCCGTATGTGGTGTTATTTGACATGTCGAGCAAAAGCCACTTTTTGATGAGCACTTCGGTGTTTCAGGCTGACGACCATAAACCAAGCGCTTCTTGGGAGGCAACCCAAGGGAAAAAATAAGTTAGATTTATCTCCGTCGATTTGATTTGGAGGCGAGATTATCTCATCTCTCAAGTACATGTTTTAAACCCCCGTCTTCATTATCATGCTATATGATGTCATTGGGATCGCTGACGAGTCATTTTGGGCATTGCCTGTGGTAAGTTGGTAGTGATGTATAGTATGTTTTAGTTCTAGTTTATGTTTTACTGTTTTTATCATGTGTATGTTTGTTTAGGATAGTTATTGTTATGTGTTGAGTTTTGACGTCATCTGGGCCATTACCCAAAGATGAGTATGTCCCCTGACTATTTATTGAGGTCGAGCGTAAAGGTCATTCATGTGTGTTATGTGTGCTTAACGTATCGTTTTAGTAAAAGTTATTGTAAATCCTAAATGCACGAGCACGTAAACTCAATATAGCACTATCTAATTGATTTGAAAACGATTATCCTTCACTCATTTTAATGAAAATAGGGATTCTGGAACTTGATTTGGGAGAATTTCAAGGCGAAATCCTAGGCAAGGTAGTTCAAGAGATATGATTTAGGTAATTATTTTGTTGCTTTAGCCTTTTAGGTTTACCTTGATATATCATTATCTCTCGTTACCCTGTCAAAGCCTAATAGCCGTTTCAATTCTGAACACTTAACTAATACCATAACTAATTGAATTTTTTCCAAACCTATATCGCTAAACCAAAGGCACAATGTGAGTGAATCAAGTTAGCATTCGTTATGCTACTTGATGTGAGCAGTTGGGTTTTGGGCGAGCTATTAATTAGTTTGGTATTCGAGTACTCACTTGTCGTTTTTCATTTATATTTCACACACCCCTTAAATTGTACAAATCAAATAAGTTTGGGGGTGTATTTGATTTAAAAAAAAAACAAACAAACAAACAAACTATGTTAATATAGTTTATTTCCGTTTCTTTTTGACAAGTAGTATGTCGATCTTAATATATGTTCACGGTTGTTTCAATTTTCACTGTGGGGTTTCGAGTGTGAGTGTGCCAAGCGATGTGCCTTGGGTATCATCAAGTTAACAACATTAACCTGTTTTCTATTTCCAATTTACCCTTGGCCATGTTCCTTAACCGAACCAAGACCTATTGATCTTTTTGAATCTCTGAACCTATATTAGTGGAGAGTATAACCCGGGTCAGGCGTATGGATTCCCTATACCTTAATGGTTTAAGTCATGAACTTTATTGAGGTATAATCTCATCGAATCAACGGATAGTTGTATATTTGAGTTTTAACACACACATTCTAATAGAATCTAGAATGGCGCTTACTATTGTCAAATTTTGAAATTATAGAACACCACATGGTGTATTTTATGTTCGAACTCGATAGGATTGGGAGCCGATGAGGGAAAATCGTTTGGCCGATAGATGATAATCAAAATTTGCACATTTTTGTTCAAGTCTTTTTTGTTTTTAGTTTTTTATTTTGTAATTAGTTGTTATATTTTCTCGTATTGTGTGGATGTTTTACTCGAGGACTAGTAAAATTCCAAGTTTGGGGGTATTTAATAGGTGTAATTTACCTATCTATTCCCAAACCAAACTTGTTAGTTTTTTAGTATGTTTAGTATGTTTTAATACATTTTTATATATATTTATGTAAATTAGGTATATAGGGTGAAAATGGATGAAAACGGATCATAAACGATCAAATCGGACTAAGAACGGTAGACGAATGGTGGGAAAACAAGCATAGAAGCATGATTCTGAAAACTGGCCCACCGCCACGGCGGTCAAAATGCAAAGAATAACTAAAATTTTACTGACATGCTATCACCGAGGCGGTGCTTTTACCGCCGCGGTGGTGAAAGAACTGGATGGTTCCATATTTCACCGTTGTCTCCACCGCCGATGCCATGACCCCAGCCGACATCCCACCGTCGCAACGGTGATCCCCACCACCGTGGCGGTTACTCTGCACCATATTTAGATATTATTTAGATATTTTAGGATATTTTGTTCTATTTAATCCTTCATCCTCCCTCATTTTCGGATATATAGCTTCTTAGAGCATATTTTGAGAGGATTTTGGGGAGCTCAAACAAATCCTATGGATAAGAACACAAAGCGAAGAAGGAGAAGCGATCTTGGAACATTCATAGCAACAAATCTTCAGACTATAGCTAGTTTCTCTCGTTGCTTTCCTCATCTCTTTACTTAAGATTATTGTTTGAGCATGTTTAACTCGTTATTCATTGTATATACGGTTATGGTCGTTAGTTAAATATGGATTGTCTTAGGGATTAATAATATATTTATGAAAATGTTGTTTGTTTGAGTTTGTGTTTCGTTAATGGTTGTTCTTTATAAATTTGATTGTGTTTACCGTGTTATCATGATATTATGCTTAGATAGATATAGTGAGAATACGGGGTTTGACACTCAGGAGAGGTAACCCCGGATTCGGACTAGGGTAAACACAACGCGACGATCTAATAACCCGGGAGGGAGTTGGAAAGTGTGCAATCAATGACGTTGGGGCGAGACTCATATGACCTAACGTCGTTAAAACTTTGAGAGGGACTTCTTCATTGACGCGAAGTAGTATATTCACTCATCTTACACTCGGAAGTGGTGGCGAGTTAGTTTACGAACCAAGATTGTTGGATTAGTCGAACGCCATTAACATAAATTAAAATGAGACCAAAGATGTTTTTGTAAACAAAGTTAATCCCTAGGCAATCTTTTCCCTAAACATCTCAATATAATATTAGTATAGTTAGTTTAATTAACTTAGTATTAGTATTAATTAATTAAATACATAATTTATTTCACCTGGATAAAATTAGGTTATGATAATTGTAGTACTCCATAAAAATCTCAACCAATCCCTGTAGACACGATACCCTTACTCTTCCCATCTATACTAAAACTTGACCCGTACACTTGCGGTGTAAGTTAGCGACGTAATATTCCGCTACCACCTTTACAATTACTTAATTATATTACCAATAGAATCAAAACCTAATTCTTTTCAAGGGAAAAAAAAAAAACCTAACCTTTTTGCAAGACAAATATCAAACCCTAATTTTTTTCATAGGAAAAAGATCGAAACCTAACTACCCTAACTAGACACCGCCCTAAACATGTCTAATCCGCTCAAACACATAAATACAAAAAAATATAAGTTTCTTCCCACAAGGAGTTTCTACCACTTTAATACAAATATACTCGATCAATGTCCCGAATAATTACTACGTGATATATACAATGTGAGATAATTAAAATTTGATTAATGAATAAAGTAAGTAACACAAATTTAGCACATAATCAGATAAATAGACAAAAATTGTTTAAAAAGGAATTTAGGCTTTTAAGTTTAAAACGATTTTCTAGTAATCCTAAACCGAGCAATCAATATAATTATAACTTTAAAGCAAATAATAAAGTTTGGATAGATCTCACCGAGAAAACACCAAAGATGAAGATGATATCGCAATTAGAACACAAGTTGGTGACGCCAAACAGCAAGCGCTTTAGATAAAAAAACTTGAATATAATCTCTCGTAAAAATCTCAATAATAATATCACTCTTATAAAAGTTCAAAACTTATGTTCTTGATGTATTAAACTCAATCCCGCAGATCTCTTTAAATAGACCTAGAACTACCCCTCCAACAATTAGTTTTCAAATGCTATGTCAATAAATGACACATATAGGCTCCATATATCATATAAATTCATAACGGCTATATTTAACCAACAATATAACTTTTAATAATCTTAATTTAGTTTCAAAAATAATTTGATCTTTGTCAATGAAAGAATATTTAATTAAATGGACCACATTAATAGGGATCATAAAATATATCAAGTATATCTAAATTAGACCCAAATCCTTAAAAATCTCTTTTGAAATCATCAAAACCAAGATGATTTGACCAAGAAACTGAAAAAGTCAAATTGTTGACCAAACCCTACCCTCGATCGACTACCTAGTACCAAGGCTCAATATAATCGTTCACTTTAAGCCCTCTCGGTTGACCGTCCATCTTCATTCAATTGACCGATTGGATCAATGTGCTCACTTCCTTACCCATTTCAGCTACTGTTGTAAATAGTTGACCAATCATCTTCATTCGGTTGACCGACTAAATCAGTAGCACTTCGTTTTAACTCCAAAACTCACTGTTTGATTCAATTGACCTATTGCTTTTCTCAATTGACCGAATCGACCCGAAAACACAACCTTTATACTTTAAAATATATTTTTCAATTAGGTCAATTATCAAAATCATTTCACATAAGAAGCATATTGATCCTAAGATTTTGATGAACAATTAAATGTTGACATTTTTTGTGAAACTAACGATTTTATTAAGTGTTTCAGTTTATTAGTTCCAGTAATGAAAATGATCATGATGATATTGTGATAATGCTAAAGATTATGGAAGCTTAAGAATTTGAAGAAATTAAAGAACCTAGAGAAAACAACTCAGGTTAAATTTTAACTCTTAATGTATTCCGGTTAGGATCACAAACGACACAAAATATTTTTCAAAATTATGTGTGTTTTTATAGGATCCTAATTAGTTATATTATTTGCTCCTACGAGTAATTGATAAAAAAAAAATTAAAAAAAATTAAAAAAAAATGATAATTGATTAAAATTGAATTTAAGATTTTAGTGGAGCTAACCGAGAAAATAAATCGGTTAAAGGAATGAAAATGTCAAAGAAAATAAATTAAAATCGGATTAAGGAGAGATGTCCCAACTTAAGCAGTCGACTAGTCAATCGACAGATGCTTAAAAGGAGAAGTTGTTGGATCGTTCGGTCGACAGGTAAGTCAACCTATGGCCAAAAGGGAAGTCTCTAAATCTTCTGGTCGACAGGTGAGTCGACTTGTGTAACTCTCTAAATCGTCCAGTCTACAGATGAAGTATAGGAGGTCAACCGATGGGCAAAGGATTTTTGGCTAGGCTATATCCTAAATCGGGCGGTCGACAGACGAGCCTTGGTTGGTCGACAGATGGATCAATTTCAGGATTTATGGAATTTCGGATTTTATTCAAACAGTAGTCGTTTCTAGCCATTTATGGTTAAGATATACAAGACATCTTAGGGATTCAATATATTTTGAGCTATTTAATTAATAGTTAAATATCCCTATAGATATGATTCAAGTATTTTTTATATTTCTCAATTTGGTACATGAAATTCTTTCTATCTTATCTAATTGAGTTTGAGTAAAAGATTAAGGGACTAAATTGAATATTTTAAAAGATATATTTAAGTGAATTATACCAGGATTGAATCTTAATGATATAAGGGAGCTTATGGAGTAATTATTTGTCATGAAATATGGTAACTAGCCGTTAGAGGGCTTGTTATAAATTCCTATAAATAAACCTGCGTTTTTAGGTTTGAAAAATACAATAATCCAAATCAATCAAAATTCAAGAGCTATTCAGTTCCTAAGTTTTCTGAGAGTCATCATTCTAAAATCATATTAAGTGCATTGTGAGATCTTTCTTGAGATTTGTTCTTGAGAAACATTTGTTGTGGATTATTGCAACTACCGATTTGAAGTGTCATTGTTATTCTAATCATTATTCTTTCGGTGGATCCCTGGTGAGATTGTTCCAAGTTATTTGCTTATTTGCTATTATTATTATTTTCTTGGAAGTTGATCTTTGAAATTGTTTTTCGAATTTTTATTGAAAAATATTTTTTGAACAATTTCTTTAGAAAATCTGATTACGTGTCAAATTGCTTGCTGCCTGTTTTTTTGTTTAAAATCAGATTTTGAATTTTCTCACTTTATTTCTATCACTAGTGTCGGGACATTAATTGAGTTCAAATTAATCTGGCGTGGTAGAAGCTCCGAGTGGGAAGAATTTATCAATTTTTGTAATTGGTAAGTTGAGTATCGGATTAGATATTATTAGGAATATCTAATCAGAGGTAACTTTGGGTTTCGATCACTTCCTGTAAAGAAATTGAGGTTTGATCTTTGCCTAGAGTACAAAAAGGTTAAGTTACTCTTTTCCCTTGAAAAGAGCTTGGATGTGATTCTTCCTGATTATGATCAATTGTGAGTAATTTGTAAAGGTTCCATCCTTATTTGAGAAAATGATACTTGGAGTGATTGTGAGGTTTAATTATTAAGCCTAAAGTGTAAAAAGAATTAGGTTATGATTCTCCCTGTAATAGAATTAGGTTAATCCTTAGCTTATAGCTTGTGAAAGGATTAGGTTAATCTTTAACCTGTGAAAAAAATAAGGTTATTTCTCAGCTTGTGAAAAGGAATTGTAAAGGTTGATTCTGAGCATATGAAAATAATCATTGTGAGGTTTTAGTTCTTACCTTTAAAGGAATCTTGAATTTAGTAGATGCAACTCTCTGTGGAGCTCGGGAGACTGGATTAGCCAAAAGTAGCTTAGTGAACCAGTACAAATTTCTGTATGCTATATTATTTATATTGTTTATATTTTGTTGTTTGGGTATGCACCTAGTTGATAACACATATCCGCTGTTATAAAGATAATAATTAATTTTAAGACAGAATTAATTGTTTGATTTTTGAAGTGTTATATTTTAATAATTTTTAATGCTACTCAATTCACCCCCTTCCCCTTCCTCTTGGGTAGCTCACTGGGCCAACAAAGCACATATAATATCTCATTTTAGGATCTTAAACTTATCACTTCTTATCATGACACACATAGGATTAAATCATTTTAAGTGTTATGCGTGATACTAATTCGGATTGTATTAAGAGTATATAAGTAAAGAATTATTTTCACCAATTTTTCTTCAGCGTCTTCAAAACTTTTCATATATTCGTTATGTTCATCTTACACCTTTTATGTCTTCTTCATCAAATCTTCTTCTTAAACAAATGCATGGAACTGTAAATTTAAAATACGCGATAAAACCATTAGTTTCACGAAAAACATCAATACTTAATTATTCATCAAAACCTTGGATTCAACAATAACCACGTATAGTTGGCATAAATTTAACCAAGACAACCTCTTCAGGTATGATAAGCGTATCATATGATCTCTCTATCTGTGCATCCGAAAGACCCAATATGGTATGGTTAAATCAAAAATCCGACTCCAATCACTTATATTTTGATCGGTATTATTATCTTTTGTGATACCGATTGGAATCTTATCTTAATTATCACAATGCTATGTTATATGCTTAGATGAATCATATTAAATCGAGTCACACATGACACATCTCTTTTGTTAAGATCGATATATTCGATCTTATATACTCATATATTCACATGCATGTCCTACTATACCCGATGAATACCTTTGAAGACTTATTGTTAGATAACAACACTTAATATTATCAAAATATAACAATCCATACATATTATATACAACAACTCAAGTCAGAAGATCACAAAATACAATCACACCTCAAACAACTTATTTTGACTCAAGCAAAACTACAATGTAGGATATCAAAGATGATTTTGTTTGGTCCCTTACTACACTTGTAAGTCTCCTTGTAGTTGTTCTAATATTTCATACTAATGGTTTAAGACTCACCATTCTCAAAAAGAAAACAACGGAACAAGGTAGCCTAAATTGATGAAGACAATTTTTAACAATCCAATGCCGACTAAGAACAATTTAAAATATCAAGTTACCAAATGTCTTTAGTTTCCTCCTTATACCTAGTCATTTTACTCAATATCCAAGATTTACAGCAATAATGATAGAATTTCAAAAATAATATTAAAAATATTTTTTATCGATACTTGAGATTGAAACTTTTTGGAAATACAAATCTTAAATGTAATATTACAATATTGATTATAAGTATTAACCGGGTTGGCGCTAACATAACAATACCACTACAAAAATCAAAATCAATCGAGAAAATCCCTTGATACAAATCGTTTGTTTGGTTGTTTTCTTCACTTTTTTATCCTTTATATTCATGGGATTGATAGGGAAAGAAAATGAAAGGAAGTTCAATATATTTTTCTATTTAAATGAAAAGGAGCGAAAATATTTCTACCTCAATAAACTAGCCCCCAAATCTCTAGTAAAATCTCAATTTCATTTGACCAGTTAAAGGTGGTCACCACCAAATAATAATAATATGTCATTATGGAAATTAGAAGGGAAAAAACACATCTCCTTTCCTCAAAAAAAAATCTGGTAATTACAGCGATGTAGCTGCCTCAACTGTATAGGTTGCTAAGGCTCACGGTTATTGTTTCCGTTCCATGATTTATGTTTTCACTCCCAAAAAATTGGCATTAATAAATAGAAATACGTTTAGTAAGCACCAAAACTATTTCTTATTTTTGTGCTCATAATTAAAAGAAATTAATCTCAAGACAAAGGTCGTTACCATGTTTCTATTCATGAAATACTTCAAAACGAAAATAGAATTTTTTTCTCAATTTATTAGAAGTAAAAATAGAAAGGCAGAAACACTAACCAAACCCAAATGTCACCTAAAGTTTTTACTATTTTACCTGCCAAATTATATGGGGAAGTGATAAATTTGCAAATTAACGAGATAGGAATCCAAGTCTGCAAATTAAACATATATGTTGCTTGCTTTCAGTGGACACTGGACACAATATAGACAATGCATTGCTAACTTCAATTTTTGGAGGAATTAATGGTTGTTATCTTTTTATTACAGACATACCTGAAATTTGAACAGCTCTGGCTTGATTGTGGTCGCTATTTGGACCCTATAGTACCTTTGTCCAACTCAGACACTTGGGCTTCTGGACATGGGTATATCCTAAAATCACAATTAAAAACTTTGTAGGCTGAATAAAAAAAATAAAATAATAAATTAAAACTTCGAGATTTCAACTTACTGTTTCAAAAGTCCAATTAAGTCAAAATGATATTCAACTAAGATTTTGAATTGTGATTAGGCCTTCGAAAAAGTTTGGCTGAAAATTTATTTTCAATTCAAAATGTGTCAGGGATAAACTGAAAATTTGAAATGTTAATTTATAGTTATGAAGTTGACCGTTCAATTATGTTCAAACCAACTTAAATGGTAGTTCGGCTCTTGATAGTTCAATTGGAATAACTTTTCAAATTGTGAAGTATAGAGATTTAATTAAAAAAATTGAAAAACTTCGATTGACATTTAAAAGGTCAATTTGGATTGTAATTTTCAAATTAGATCATTTGAGAAGTAAACAACTCTGGAAAAATTTGAATTGAATCTCGAGCTTGTAAGAATTCTTGGTGTCAAAATTGAATTTTTGCGAAAGATAGTTTTTGGGATCGATTGATCAAATTGCAAGTAGTTTTCAAAAGTGTATCATGTTTTAATTGATTAATTTTAATTTTCAATTGAAAAAATCAATTTAAAAAAATCAAAATAATTCAACCTTATCCAAAATTGATGGAGAAGGAGAAACTTTATTTATTTATCCAACCACAATTTGATTGCTGTTTTTCAAGTAAAAACCTTAAAATTTTGAATTTCAAGGGAATCGTACAATTAAATGAAATTATACAATTAAACCATTCAATGTTTGACTCGAAATTGAAAGAAAAAATAATACACTGAATTGCTCAATGGATTTAAAGAAATCTAAATTTTGCAAAGCAAATTAAAGTTTTGGGTAAAATCGAAAGCATTTCAAAAGTTTGATTCAAAATATTTTTCTTCAAATTTAATTTTTTTACAAAAAAATTGAATAGTTGGAAACATGTAAATTTCTGAAAAGTGGTATCAATTTGGTAAATTGACCCGGGTATGAAACTATTTTTCTTTTTCTTTTTTTGGTTTTGGTTTTGGTCCCAAAGTTTCGTTAATTTTTCAAAATTTCAGTTGGAGATCCGCAATTTAGGATTTTTTAAAGTTGATTAGATCCTAAAGATTCCAATCCAAAAACTGAGATTTCAATTGGCCTTTTAAATATTGATTGGACTTGTCTAAATTTTCAATCAAGGATCTAAACTTTTAAATTTGAAAATTTATTCCAATTGATCATAAATGGCTTTAATTAAGATTATTAGATGTTATTTGAACTTGAAAATGTCTGGAATTAAAAATTGATTTCAATTGACTTTTAAAATAGCCTAACCATTATTCAAGAACTTTTATTGAGTCACTTTAAGGTTCAATTGAATTTGGAAAATATCAATTCAAATCATGGCGTCTTAATTTAACTTTTAAAATTTTAAGTTCGTCCCTAAAGTTTTTAATTGTAAATTCAAAGCTCTAATTTACCAAATTGGCTCTTGAAATTTTCAATTAGGGACTATAAACTTATGATTCAGATTTTTGAAAATTTATGAAAAAATAATTTTGATGAAAATTTATTTTTGAAATTAAATATTCCGAGTAATCAATTAGATAATCTCAGAAAATCACTTCAATTAAATTGAAAAGATTTCACAGAGATTTCTTGAAAATAGATAAGATAGCTCAATGAAGAACAAAATCGGTGATGAAAACTTTTACGCGCTTCAATCAAGAACTCTTATAAAATATTTCAGCAAAAATCACTCTCTTTTTAAAAGCAAAGACTGATTGTTCTTGATTACTTAAAGTTAAAAAAGTAGGTCTCTATAAATAGAATTCAAACTAGGCCTATAACAGTTAGTTTCCAAAAGATAAGACCTGAAATGTCATTCTAGAACCCGATATATCATATACTATCAAAGTAGGTATATTTCATTTAAAAATACTTTTAAAAAAACTCGATTTGGTTCCCAAAACTTTTTAGATTCAAAATACTTAAATATAGGAAGTAGTTTTACTAATTCAATTCAAATAATTAATTAATATATGGACCAAATTGATGGGATCTTAATGATATATGATATATAATAGTAATATACTCAAATCCCCAAGAAAAAATTCAACTTTCAAAATCATAGGATTTGGGTAAAAGATCACGCAAGACGAAACAGTCTAAGTGGATTGTTTTTGCGCCCATCGGTTGATCGACCCCTACAGCAGTCAACTATTTTATCGTTGCTTAGTTGCCCGTCAGTCGACTGGCCCTCCTAGTCAGTTGATCAAATTGGTCAGTGAGCTTCCCTTTCAACTTTCTTCAAGCCACTGTTTTCATTAGTCGACCGACCCATTTCCTCAGCCAACCAAATTGGTCAGTAACTTCCTTACACCTTTTCATTCAAATTATTGTTTTTGTTAGTTGACCAACCCTTTTCGTCGATTGACCAAATTGACTAGAAATTTTATCGTATGTGTTAAAAATATTTTTTCACTTCAACACTTTGTCAAATATATTTTTATAATTTTAACACTTTCTAAAATCTATTATGATCTTAAATTTATCACTTCTGACGATAACACACATAAGATTAGTCATTTTAAAGTGTCATGCGTAATTCTAACTCGGATTGCATTAAAAACATAAGATTGTTTTTACCTAAGAATATAAAAAATCTTCAATACTCCAAAAATTTTCAATGTTTTCACTTTGCACCCATCTTAAATTGCTTCATAAAATATTTGTCTTGCAAATTTTCAACGATTAACCTTTTTGAATTTATTTTTTTCTCATTGAAATAGGATTTCTAATATGAAATCACCCAATAAACTCATTAGTTCCGTAAAATATCAACATTCAATTGCTTATCAAAACATTATGTTCAACAGTTTCAATTTTCAGAACAAAAACAAAAATCTCAAAACATAAATTTATTTTGATTTTTAAAAATATAAATCTAATAATAAATTATTTTATTTTAATCTTTTGTGGGTTGGTGTCCCTCACATAAGTATATACCAAAGGAGGAAGTAGTACCACCATTGGGGTTCCTCCTTGAGAAAGATTTTCAAGATGACTTTGTAGTACAGATTTTTTATGTACTCGTTCTTTTACCAAACTCCCCTTTAGTGTGTGCTTAACAAAACCCAACTTGAAAGAAATAGACCGACGGTCACACGTTCCATCTCACGTTCCCGAATTGTTGATCAAAATCATGGCGGTTGTCAATTCCCACATCGGAGCATGACACGTTGCATTTGAAAGTCATGGCAAAAGGTTTGAGAATATTTTTGTCTTAATATTAATAATAAAAAAAATAGTTTAAAGTACAAAATATATATATATAGGAATATATTTGAATGAGCCCAAAAGTTTGGGATCCTAGGCAAGTCCCAGGATCGCCTTGATTTGGAGATTTGCCTAAAAGTAAAAGTATTTTTTGTTTATGGGTAGAGGGAAAGAACGATTTAGTAAATAGTGTGGGCAAAGACAAATATTCGTTCTTTGTACATTTTGTCGTACACATGTAGGTACACTATTTGCGTTAAGCAACTTGAGTACATAAAAAAAATATTGAAATTGAATGATAGCAATTATGTCACTTTGGATCTGCACAACCTCTAAGATATTCCGTCACTTTGAGTTTGCCCTAGTCTATAAGATACTGAACAATGCTATCCTAAATCTATTGGTAACGTCTACATCATACGTACTATTAGAATCGACAATTCATATAGACAATTATGGTTCTATCATTTTTAGGGTTAACTATATGTGATTGAGTAAAAAAAACTTGTTAAAACAGTTGATGGTTGTTTTGATTAGTTAATGGTTGGTGGCCAACTCAAGTCTGTCAATCGACGGAACAGAGCAAATCATTTATGGGAAATAATTCTAATTACGGAGAAGACTCTACTCTCTCATAAATCACCCTCCCAGACCCTAAGATTCCCTCTAGACAAGCCCCGGGGAAGGTGTTGACCCACTCCACCCCCTATTCCCCCTTATTAGGAAAAATACCCCTGAATCTGATGATAAATCTGAGACCCAACTATGGAAAACCCAAAAATTCTTTTACTAGCAACGAACCTATTTTCCATGTTCCTAGACTAGATGGAGGAGGTGGTGCAAAAAGAAAAATCTTTTGGGTCTTCGCGACAGTAAGAATAATGACTCGGTGCTTAAAGAAAAGCCCAACTCAAGCACCATTCCCAAAAGTATTTGTGGAACCAGCTAAGATATGGGCAGAGAACAAAAGGCGATGAAGTTTCTCCTAAGATTAAGGGACTCTAAACTACTCCCAAATCTCTCCAGTAAGTGCTCCATGAAGATCATCACCTGGAACTAAATGGGGCTGGTAATACCAACTTTAGAAACTCCTTCAAAGATATAAACAAAATGCACAGACCAGACCTAGTGCTACTACTGGAACAAAAGGTGGAGTTAAACCCGATGGGTAAGTTCTTTAATGACCATGGGTTTATTGCATCTTGACCCGCATGGTAGGGCTGGTGGGCTATGGATGTTGTGGATTCCTAAACATGTCTCTATTAACCAAATGGCCACCAGCAACCAAGCGATCCACACTAAAATAAAGAAGACTAATTTTGAGGACTTAGTTCTCTCAATCGTGTCTGCCACTCCAAACCCAAGGGTAATGAGTGACCTATGGAAAGATCTTCACCATACCGCTTGCAGTTGCACCTCCCCTTGGATGGTGGCTAATGAATTCAATGATGGCCAAGTTGACAAGTCTTGCGCATAATCGCCATCAGACCTTGTGAGGATCAATAAGTTCAACAGGAATATGGATGACTGCAGATTGGTTGACTTGGGCTCTTGTGGATCCAAATTCACCTGGTTTGGAACTAACAGAAATAGTATCTCGATTAATAAAAGACTGGATCGTATGATGGCCAATGATGAGTGGTGCTCGAACTTCCCTGAGGCAATTGTCGAAACCCTCCCTCTTACATTTTATGATCACTCTCCCATTTTAATTCATTTGCTTAGGTTAGTAAAATAACTAAAAACAAACCTTTTCATTTTGAACCTATGTGGTTGACCCACCACGATTTTAAAAACTTTATGGAAAGTAATTGGAGTACGGATAAGGTTGAACTCAATGTAAAACTAGACCACATCACTACTAAGATTAAAAACTGGAACAAGGAACCTTTGATAATCTATTTAGGAGGAAAAAAAAATCTTGCAAGGTTGAAGGATATTCAATTAGCTCAAGATAGAAGGCTTGCTCATTATCTTGAAATTCTAAAGAGAGATTTGCATAAAGAAAACTTGTCCCTTCTTAAACAAGAAAAGTGTGTGGTCCTAGAAGTCCGGGATACATTGGCCTAGGATGGATGATAAAAATAATAAATTCTTCCATTGCATGACCCTTCAAAGAAGAATAAAAAAAAAAAATTACTTGGAAATCTAGAAATTGTTCAGTTAAAGACCCTAAAGAGCTTAATAGCCTTAAAAATAATCACTTCATTAATTTTTTCAAAGAAAAGATCCTAGGAAATAGTAGGTATGTTCTAGGGGATGACTTCCCTATGATTAGTACCTACGATCATAGTCGATTAATTGAAAGCCTTACCAAGGATGAATTATTGGAAACTCTAAAATCCATCAGGGACCTCAAAGCCCAAAGACCAAATGGATTCTGGGATATTTTCTTTAAGGACAATTTGATTACTATGGGAAATGATGTTTATGAAAAAAAAATTTACTGGATGTTTCAGGATTTGGGCCATGCCTAACTCCAATAATAAGTCCCCCATTGCCCTTCTACCTAAGGTTAACAATCCTAAGACTATAGTGTATGTAATACCACCTATAAATTGGTCACCAAAATTCTTATTGTTAGACGTAGGCCGCTCTTCGATAACCTTGTGGGACCTAATTAGAGTAACTTTATTCCTGAGAGGATGACAATGAATAGTACAATTATAGCGCGAGAAGTCATACACTCCCTTAGGAAGAGACAAAATAAAATGGGGGGGGGGGGAATAATTGTTAAAATTGATTTGGAAACAACTTATAACCAGGTGAATTTGGATTTTTTTTTTTTTAGGAAACTATCTTTGCTACTAATCTTCTTGGTCCCAAGTCAATTTAATTATAAGTTGTGTTAGGTTGTCTACCATCCCATTTCTTTGGAATAAGGAAGCCGTACAGGAGTCTAAGCCTAGTAAAGGCTTAACGCAAGAGGACCCCACTATCCCCTAACCTATTTATCTTACATATAGAAAGGCTATCTTATCTTATAATGGATATGAAAAAGAAAGCGAGGTTGAGAGTCCTTAAAATTTATAAAAGAAGGTCTAGCTATTCTTTTGCAGATGATCTTATGCTCTTTGCTAAGACTCATGATAAAAGTATTAATACGATCCTTAAAGTCTTAGAAAAGTTTTTGCAAGTCTCGGGACAAAAAATTAACCTTAAAAAGTCTAGGATTTTTGTTTCCCCGAACATAAGTAAAATTCAAGTTAAATCTATTAGTAGAAAATTGAATAGAAATCTAACTGAAGACCTAGGGATGTACCCGAGAGTCCCTCTCATACATGAAAGTAATTCAAAAAAAAACATTATAACTTTATCTTGGAAAAAAAAAATCAAAAGAGACTATCGAATTGGAAAGCAAACATGTTATTTATTATGGGAAGGACTATTGTTGATCCCCGAGGTTTTAATGGATAATTAAGGATTGATATTTTTTGTGGAATTAACGTATTTGTTGAGTGTTTCAGATTAAGAGTTCCATTAAAGATCAAATCATGATGTAATTATTCAAGATACAGAGATAGACATTAAAGAGATGAAGAGTGTTGAAGATTCTGAAGAAATTAGGTGAAAACAATTCAAACCTCTTTTACTTTTAATGTATCCCAATTAGAATCACACACGACACAAATTAGTAAGTTATATTTATGTGTGCTTAATTTTATGAAATTAAGATCCTAATTAGTGTTAAATTATTTGTACCAATGTGAAATTGAAAAATAAAAATTGACCCAAGTAAGATTAGTGTTTAAAATTGAATATTAGTGTCAATTAAATTAACCAATAAAAGTAATCGATTAAAGGGTTTAAAACAATGAAGTTTGGAGTTGAAATAAATTGAGAATGAGTGTTCCAGTAGTGTTTAGTTAACCGACCATAGTAGGTTCGGTTAACTGATTGGAGTAGGCTGAAAATTGAGAAATCTCTGAATCAATCAATCAACCTACCAGGGGAGATCGGTCAACCTACCGTAGGGGATCGGTCAACCGATCAGGACTTACAATTGGCCTAGAATTACATCCAGTAACGATCGGTCAATCGACCATGCATGGTTCAGTCAACTAACTGCCTATGAAAGGCTGGCTTGTGTTACAACTTGTATTGATTGGTCAACCGGTGACTAGAAGTTGGTCAACTGACTGTCTGGTTAGAATTTTGAGAATTTTAAGAACTAAATCAAAACTAGTCATTTTTGGCATATCTAATTCAACTATTCTTGGGATTTGAAATTATTTGAGATATATCACATTTATTTTGATATCTTTATAGATATGGTACATAAAATTGAAGTGTTTCTTAATTTAGTACATTTGATGCTTCCTATCTATTTGATTTGAAATTGAGAATTAATTTGAGGACTTTATTTAAAGATTTTAAAGTCATATCTGAGTAAATTATATCAAGAATGAATAGTTATGATATATGAAGTCTATAGGTGCATTTAAATGTCATATCTTGAGGAAACTAACTGTTAAAGGGCTTCTTTCAAATCAACTTAAATAGATATACGAATTTCATATCAATAGATCATATCAATCAAGAACTATCAAAGTTCCTGACCTTTCCAAGAGTTGTTATTTTGAGATATATTCGAGAGATCATTTGTGAGATTAATTGTGTATAAAATTCTTAAGTTAAATCACTAATTGAGTTGGCATCACTGATTTGTGCTGTATTGCTATTCTGATTCCAATTTTTCGGTGTTTTCCTGATGAGATCTTCATAAGCGATTATTCTTTATTGTGAAATTATATTATTATTTGCTTGGTTGATAAGATCTTAGTAAAATCGTTTTTGAACTTTAAAGAGTATAAAAATTCTTTTTAAAACGATTTTGTGATTATCTGATTACGTGCTTAATTATGTTCTACCCATACATATTAAATCAGATATTGAATTCCTCACTTAATTCTATCACGTAGTAATTATCGGGACATTAATTGAGCTTAACTGGTTTGAGGTAGTATGAGCTCCGAGTGGGAAGAAACTTAGTAATTTTTGTAATTGGTGAGTTTGTGCGGATTGGATATAGTTGGGTTATATCTAATTAGGACAGTTGTGGATTCAATCTTTTCCGGAAAAAAAAAATTCAGGTTTAATCTTTACCTAGTAGATAAAAATGTTAGGTTATTCTTTTCCCTTGAAAAAAATTATGTGTGAATTCTTTCTAAATAAAGTTCATTTTTTAGTGAATTGTAACGGTTTATCCTTACTGGTGAAAATGATACTTAGAGTGTTTGTGAGATTTGATTCTTATCCTAGTAAAATGATTAGATTGTGATTCTTCCTGTAATAGAATTAAGTTAGTGTTTAGCCTGCAAAAATATAAAATTCTTCCTTAGCTTGTGAAAAGAGAATTGTGAAGGTTGATTATGAGCCTGTGAAAAGAATCGTTGCGAGAGTTTATTTCCTACCTTTAAAGGAATTTGGTTTTTAGTGAGTGCGAATCTTCGTAGGGCTCAGGAGACTGGATTAGTCAAAAGTAACTTGGTGAAGCAAGATATATTTTTGTGTTCTGCATTGTTTATATTTTGTTTGGTTGTGCACATAGTTTAAACACTTATCCGCTGAGTAATAAGATAATAATTAATTTAGGATAAAATTGATTATTTGATTGATTAAGTGTTTAAAGATTTAAATTTATTTAAAAAATTTATTACTACCCAATTCACTCCCCTCTTGGGTAGCTACTGGGCCAACAACGCTCATTAAGGCAATTACTTCTATTATCCACTACTACACGATGTAGGTATCCCCTCTTCTTAGAAATTTCTGTGATAAACTTAATAAAATCAATAGAAAATTTTTATGGAAGAAATCTCATGGGAAGAAAAAGTATCATCTTATCAATTGGGAGAGTATTTGTAAACCTATGAGGATGGAGGATTAGGAATTAAAGAAGCCTGGAAAAGCAGTAGGACATTCATGTCAAAAATAGCTTGGAACATATCCTCAAAAAAAAAAAAAAATAGTCTCTGGAATAGAATCCTTAGTGGCAAGTATAATATGGGTAGAAGCCCCGGTACCTGGTATGCCAAACCCTACAACTCTTGCTTATGGAAAGGTATCCTAAAAACTAAGGATATCATTAGCAAAGGAATCAAATGGAAAGTAACGGATGACATAAGTGTAAACCTATGGAATGATAAGTGGTGCAATCATGGCCTACTCAGGACTAATAACTTACAAAATACTTGTAATTTAAAAGTCTTTGACATCATATATGAGAATGAGGATCAGTTCCTAATACCAATACTACACCTCATGAATGATACACGAAAAAAGTTTATTTTGGAGAGTGAGCCTCCAAATCCTGAAGAAGATGACAAACTAATTTGGAGCTTGGAAAACTTGAGAAAGTTTTCAATTAAATCTACCTATGGTCTGATCAATATTAAGGATGAAAATAACGTTTTCTCAAAATGAAACTGGATCTGGAAGCTCAAACTCTCCCCAAAAACTCATATATTTCCTCTGGCTTGCACAGAAAACTTGTAACTAACCAATTCAAAGATATTAAAAACAACAATGTTTATAGTATTTGTCAGAGATGCCTGATCAGTAGGCAATCAATTGACCATACCTTGAGAAAATGTCCCAAAGCAGAAAGGATCTTGTCCTATTTCACGGTGTCTGTCGAGGACCTCCATGATTTCAATATGGAGCTTTCTTGTTGGGTTAAAAAGCACCTTCAAGGGAGTAATCCTAATCCTTCTAGTTCTTTCTTTTTTGCTGCAATCATTTCAAAAATGTGTAAGGATAGAAATAGAGAGGTAATTGAGGACGTTGAGTTTGAAATTCTCATTACACTTTCACAAATAAATCGATTAAGTAAGAGTTCTTGGAATTTTTCTATTCTGGATATCCTCTAAATGAAAAATCTGTGTCTGGATTATCTTACTAGAATTTTTCTTGTGTAGGTTTCTATAAGCTTAACACGGATGGGAATGCTATGAGAAACACAAGAAGATAAGGGCTTGGAGGCCTTGTTCATGACAATTTAGGATACTATGGTCAACTTCTGGAGTGCACGGGATTGGAAGTTGAATTGAGAAGCATCCACACTGGAATCCGCATAGCATCAGGAATGGAGCTCCAAGGATTATTGTGGAATCAAAATCCATGGAGGCAGTATCCCTCATCCTAGGAGATTGCCTAAAGACGTGCACTTATAAGCCATGGGCAGAGGATTGCGAGAGGTACTTAAAGAACAATAATTACATCATCCAGTTCGCCCCTAGAGAGGAGAACAAATGTATTGACTTCTTTGCTAGGAAAGGTGTGAGCATAAGAGTTGATTTTGAAGTCACAGAATCATCAGCGAAGGACATGATAGAGATTGTATTAATGGAAATGGACGCAAAGGCTTTTGATCGTTACCTGTAGTTGAGTTTATTTTCCATATTTGTACAAATAAATAAGTAAAAAAATCGTTTACAATTGTTTAGGCATGTGCATAGAATAACCATAGAAGCACTAGTAAAAAAATGTTATTTAATTCAAGTACAAGAGGTCACTAGAGTGAGAGGTAGATCTAAGAAGACGTTAGACGAGACTATTAGAAATAATTTGATGACATTAAACTTAACGGAGGGGATGACCCTTAATCGATCATTATGGCGTAAATGGATTCATGTAACTAATCCTATATAAATTGGATAAAGGTTTAGTTGTTATTGTCGTAAAAAAAAAAAAAAAAAAAAGTGTAACACATTGAATGGGAGAGAATGCCCTATATCTTTGAAAATCAAGCAAACCTACACTTAATTATTTTTATTAATTTTTTTTAGAGAAGTGCTTATAACTCTATTCTTAAGTTGGAAAATCTTGGTCTCGAAGCACAAACAAAGACTAGCTTCCATGGAGTAACTTGGAAGACTACTAACTACACATCAAAATTGAGTTGTACAACTTTTTCTTATTTCTAACATTTGTACATGCACTATATATACACATATATATGGCCATTTCTTCAATTCAAGCCTCAATCATCATATTCACATCTCTTGAAAGCATGTTGTTTAGAAAAATGGCTCCTTTTTCTCCACAAGTGATTTTTGGTACCGCAATTCTTGTCCTTTTGTTGATACTTAACCCCACAAAGGCAATGCTCGACGCCCACTATTATGATCAAACCTGTCCGCAAGCCGAAAATATTATCCTCCAAACTGTCCGCAATGCCTCGTCAAATGACCGTAAAGCCCCTGCTCGGATTCTTAGGATGTTCTTTCATGATTGTTTTGTGAGGGTAATGTTCTCTCTGTCTCTCTCTCTCTTCTATTTGAGTTAATTTACTATAATACCCTGCTTCATTTATTAAAAAAAACACAAAATAATAAAATGGATTAATTTCCTTTCATACCCTCGTAGTTTGAACCTATTTCATTTTAGCCCCTATATTTTAAAAACCTACACATCACCCTTTCTACTCTTGCCTACAGTGAGAAACTCATCACTAGCTTGGAAGGCTAGGGAAGATAGTTTATGTCGTCAATTCACCATTTTGAACTTGGAGTCTCTAATTGAAAACCAGGCAAAAATAGATGTCGGCCCCTCAACATTTGGTAACTTCAATTCTATTCACAATTACTTATGGATATTTTTTTGGCGTCTATCCATTATCTCAAGTTAGCCAGATTTTTCATTTTTGAATTTCAATGACATTTAAAATTTGTTTTTGACAGTATTATTACATATTTAATTTCATATCAGCTGTATTTTTAATTCAAAATAGTAATTATTCAAGTAAATAATTAGTTATAGGCTAATTTGTTACAACTACTCAAACAAACCTAAATTTTCTTTAAAAATATATAAAGTAAATTAAATTGCCTTTATATTTTAATTTAAATTTAATATTTAAAGGTAGTAAAAAACATAAAACTAATATTTCCTCTTTCTAGCTCTCTTTCTCTCTCTATTTCTATTTTAAAAAATAAAATAAAAATTTAAAATAAAGGGTAGTGTTGTCCATTCTATGTAAAATTTAGATGAAAATTTTATTTCCTCCAAATTTTAACATATTTTGTTAGGGAAAAAAAAAAAAAAAAGAGTAATTCTTTCAACTTATTATAAACAGAAAGGTATAAAGTGTAGGTTTTTAAAGTATAGGGAACCAAATAAAATAAGATCAAAGTATAAGAGAGGGGGAAAGGTAAAATCCTAATAAAATTGTCATTCCGCTGCAATGCTCTCCATTACTATCTAATTAGGCTGGAAAATTTTTACTCCCTCTTTCTTCCTATTGCTCTAATTATAATTGGTAATTACCAAACAAACAAGTGAAAAAAGACAAGAAAAATTTTTTTCCCTTGGGTGGCATTTGATTAGTATTTCTGTTTTTTCTGTTTTCGAATGCGTGGTGGCCAGCAAGATGGTGGTGATCGGCCGATAGAGTGGTGGTGGCAGGGGGGTTTAGTGACCGACAAAATGGTAGTGAAAATAATTTTGTGGGAGTGAATAGGAATTAACATTTTTTGTTTCTCAGATTCTTAAGAAATTCAAGAAATAGTTTCAAAATTTTAAAAATAGAAACGTGTTTACCAAACACATTTTTGTGCATTAATCCCAAAACTTCTATTTCAAAATTATAGTTTCTTCTGCTTAAAGTGTGGAACAGATACAAAAATCCCAGAACAATTCTGTTATGTTCCAAAAATTTGTATTAAATATTTGAGAATAGAGCAACAATAACAACTAACTGACTAAGTTTTTGTCCCACTTATGTAGAGAAATATTTGAGAATAGAGCATAAATATATTCTTTTGTTCCCAATTTTCTGGGACTACAAATAAGAATCGGGAAATAAAAAAGCTAAACAAACGGGTACTTCAGTAATTTTGGTAATTTACAGGGCTGTGATGCGTCAATATTGCTGGATTCAACCCCAGAAAACAAAGCAGAGAAAGATGGTCCTCCCAATCTCTCACTTGGGGCATTTTATGTGATTGATGATGCCAAAGCTAAGCTTGAAGCCTCCTGTCCTCGCACAGTTTCTTGTGCTGATATAATTGCAATTGCAGCAAGAGATGCAGTAGCCATAGTAAGAAACTCTACACTAATGACCCCCAAATTTTCTTGTTATTTATATGTTTGTACCTTATAACTTTCAATTGTGGTGCAATTCCACTCTTCAGAACTTGTTCTGCAAATGATAGAATTATAAGAACATTAATCAAGTAATGAACAATATAAGTGGTGTTTGGGCCATTTACCCTTAAGTAGTGTTTGGTTTAGGTGGAATTGGAATTAGAAATGAAAACATGTGAAAATTCATAATAATTACAAGCGTTCATTTCCAATTTTCAATTCTAAGGCTTGAATTCCTTGTCGCCAAACGCTACCTTAAGTTTATGCTCGCAGCTATTCAATGCGAAATGCACTTTTGGTGGAGTTTGTTTAAGGCCCATTTGGTAACTGTTTCCATGTCAAAAATTCTCTTTCCATTCCCAGATTTTTGGGAATTCTGTTTGGAAATAGCGTTTGGTAATTTTTGTTTTCGTTTCAATTTCATTCCCATTTGAAAATTGTGCTCGTTCTTTTCTTAAGAAATGAGAAACAAAAAAAAATTGTTTCTCATAATTCCCATTCCATTCCCAGTTACTGTTCATTGCCGGCCGACCATCGTCTGCCGCCGGCCACCGTCCATAGCCGGCGGCCATCTCCAGCGATCGTCGCTGGCCACCTGACAACTTCCGGTGCCACCTGCTGGCAACCGTCACCCACCCGTCCGCCGGCGCCAGCTCCACCGGCGGCCAAAACAAAAAAAAAAAAAATGGTTTTAGGATAAAATCGTTACCAAACGCAATTCTCTTCCCAAAACAAAATAAATAAATAAATAAATAATTATCGCTACCAAACGCGATTCTACTCTCAAGAAGGAAACAAAATTCTCATCCAATTCTCATCCCACTGCTGAAATGGAAACAGAAACGGTTACCAAACGCCACCTTAGTGTTTCTGTTTTTATTTTTTCAAGTGTCTATTCCTAGAACAAAAACATTGTAACAAAAAAATTTTAGAACAACAAGAATGTTGTGTTTTTGTTCTGTTCCTCGATCTTTAGAACCACATTCATAAGAATAAATTAGAAACAAATTTCTATTTTGTTCCCATATTTCCATTTTCTGTTTCAAGTTGCCCCTAACCCTAATCCACAAACTATTGTTTTGTGTTCTGGTTGAATATCATCTAACCCATTTCAAATCATTCATCAGTCAGGAAGTCCATATTGGAATGTACTAAACGGAAGGAAAGATGGAAGTATCTCAAAAGCCAATGAGACAATCAACTTACCCGCTCCATCCTTCAACTCAACACAACTCATTCAAAGCTTCACAAAAAGAGGCTTAAAAATCAAAGATTTGGTTTCTCTCTCCGGTGGTCACACCCTCGGGTTCTCGCACTGTTCTTCGTTCGAATCCCGTCTCCGAAATTTCAGCTTGATTCACGACATTGATCCGAGCATGAACGCGGAATTCGCTGAGACTTTAAGGAAGAAATGTCCAAAAGAGAACAAGAGCAAGGATGCGGGGGAGTTTTTGGATTCAACTTCTCCAAGTTTCGATAATGATTATTACAGGAGGGTATTGGAACGTAAGGGCGTGTTTGGATCGGACCAGACTTTGTACGGTGACTATAGGACGAGGTGGATAGTAGAGTCGTTTGCTAGGGACGAGGCCTTGTTTTTCAGGGAGTTTGCAGCATCTATGGTCAGGCTCGGGAGTGTGGGTGCGAGTGAGGATGGGGAAGTAAGACAAAATTGCCGAGTCGTGAATTGAGAGAGAGAATAAATCTTATGATAAACTGAGGTTTCTGTTTTGTTCTGTTTTTTTAAAAAATAAATAAAAAATAAAATAAAATAAAATTGGCGGTAGCCTTTGTGCTCTGGACTTTCCTTTTTAAGTCTTCACGACTATCATTTGCGATTAATAAGATTGGAATCTCTTATGTTTATGTTACGAGAAAAAGTAACATTTCCAACGATTTTTAATGAAGTTCCTCATTTCTAAACACAAATCACAACTAGAAGAATATCCTATAAATATAAACATCTATACAATAAGACACAACCATGTAATTGTTTAACGGTTGAGATTAATTTTAGAGGAAATGAAGGGATGAGATTGTTTTATGAAATTTTTAAGGGCAGGCTACTATGAAGCAAAATATCACACAAATTAAAAAATAAAATTGAAAATCATTACCATCAACCAAAATATCATTAACGGGAACTCGCTATTTTCTCTTTTCTCGATTTTGTTTCCATTTCAATTTTGACCATCTAATCAAATAAAATAGAGAATAGAAATTATTTTCCTATCTTGATATATGTATGTATGTGTGTACATTTAAAACATAGAAGATTAGGACTGGGAATTAAGGTATTTGTAAAAGGAAGAAGGTGGGGTATATTGACTTTTTGGGAAGATTGAAAAAGGATGAACAAGAGGTGTTAGTCCGGTAAGTAAAAAGAGTTGCTCTTTTTCCTTGTCAATCAAAATTCGACTCTCACGGGGAACACTCCAGAAATTAAATCTTGAATTTAGTTCTGAATGCATCAAATCGATATGAAGGAGAATGCCCTTAAGATTGCCCGGGAAGGTGATGAGCCGAGGTACGAGTAAGCTGAGCTGGACATATCTTACCATGTAAAAAAATGAAAACTTCAAAAATGCCCATAGAATGGAAAGTTGTTTGGGGGTATCGGGCATCAAATATTGTGATAATATGTAATTAATTAAAGGGTATGTGAAATTAGGGTCAGCTGTAAACCTTTTTTCTTGCTTCATGTTTAATTCATTGTTGTGATTTTTTAATTGCTAAAATCAGTTTAAGGCAGTGTTTGAGAGCATGGAATTGGAAGTCGAAATCAACGGATATAATGTGTTCATACCTAAGTGATTTGAATTGAAATTAGAACCTTTAAGAATTAATAATCAACAACTCGAGGATGAAAAAGAAAGACTTACTGAGAATAGATTTGTCGGGTAATATTTTTGGAGTTGGAAATCAAGCAAAAACTACATCTGATCGCAAGACATACTTGACGCCCTTTGCCACGTTCCTAGCTTCGTGCAGCATACACTTGTCTCCGTGTATGTGAAGAAGAGCCATCCCTTCGGTCGGAGGTACCTGCACAATTTTTAGCACTTACATTAGAGCTGGAAATGTAGGAGGTGTTTGTTTAGTCTTTCTGAAAACTGGGAACCGATACATCAGAAACTTGGGTGGAAAAATCTGTTTTTGTTTTATTCCTAGATGTTTTGAACAATTCATGGGAACAGGAACAGTAAGTTGGTGGCATTTTACTGTTTCTCTTCCCTGATTTCTGTTCTGTTCACGAAAAATGATCCCATTTTTTTTCTGGGAACATATTTCTTTTTTACGTCTTTCTCTTTTGGTTACCATTTTTTTTGTTAACAGACACACTAATTTCTGTTCCCCTATTTTTAATTTCATTCCCAAAAAAGATCTGTTTCAGTTCCAAAAGAACTGGGAAACATAAATTTTTTTAAAACTGGGAACAGATACATCAGAAACTTTGGGGAAAAATCTGCTGTTGTTTAATTTCTAGATGTTTAGAACAATTTATGGGAACAGGAACAGTAAGGTGGTGGCATTTTACTATTTCTATTCCCTGATTTCTGTTCTGTTCACAAAAAAAATGTTCCCATGTTTTTATGGGATCATTTTTTCCCCGAACATTTCTCTTTTCGTTACCATTTTTTTGGAAACAGAAACACTAATTTCTGTTCCCCTATTTTTGTTTTCATTCCAGAAAAGATCTCTTTCAGTTCCAAAAGAACTGGGAAACAAAAGATAAACTTTCAGGAACAGAATATAATTGTTCCCGAGATTTCTATTTCTGTTCAAAGACTTTGGCGGAACAGAAACAGTAATCTGGCAACAAAAATACAAGAACAAACGCCACCTTAGTGTTTCTTGTCCCAGATTTATATTCCTAAGCGAAACACTAAAGAAATGGCACATTTACGACAATGCCGTGTCGGCTAAAGAATACAAACAGACACACAGAATATGCACCTCAGCCACAAGACCGTTTCTCGGACCATAGAAAACAGTTTCTCCTCCAACAAGGGGCTCAACAGAATATTCTTGAGGTCTGTTTGGATCGTTTTTAGATTTGGATCCAAGACCACCACTTAAATATATCAGCAATGTATAATATGTTCGCTTTCCTCCCCCAAAATCTACGCTTTCATCAATATGCCTCCCAAATCTCTGTCCAACCTTGTACCTGAAAAGCATTTTCGACTTGAAAATCAGACCCTTACAAATGTATGATTCTTCAATATCCACATAAGGAAATGCAGCAAAGCAAAATAAATGACCCAAGATCAGACTTTTATTTAACCTCGTTTATTAACTAAACTAACATCATATGTTCGACCTTGGCTCGTTAATGTCCACAAACAACTCGAATAATATAAAATTAAACATTTGCCTATACGTTTAATACGAAAAAATAGTAAATTAGACTCTTGAATTTATTTAGTATAATCTTATAAATCCAACTAATGTAGAATGCTATTCAATTAAAATATAACTTTACAATAATCAATTAACTTATTTAATTAGTATATTGGATCGATTATTTGTAAATAATATTGATTCTTTATAATTCTTATATTTTGAAATGTTAGTAAATTAAATAGTTGTAAATAGTATGTAGATTTTTTATTTTTTTTTTGAATTTATAAATGTTTGATTTTATTGAGAAATTCACATTTTACATATAGTTCTTGAGCATTAAAATTTAACAAATAAATCATACTTATTTTTTATTAGAAAAAAAGGTCAAATATGCTCATTAACAACTTGATTATTAAACGAAACAAACTTGAACATAAGGCTTGAAGCTCGGCTCGAACTCCAATATTAAGCAAAATAAACAAACCAAGCTTGAACACTTGATATTGGTTCGGCTCTGCTCGACTCGTTTACAGCCCCACCCAAACACACTTCAAAAGATATCAACCAACCTGTAGAATCGAAGATTTGGATTCAACCCAACAGCGACTTTGCCACGAATCTTAAAATCCGAAAAAAGTTTTTTGAGGCCAGACTCCCATATTTTATCAGCAAGAGCATGATCATTTACTGAGATTCGATCATTGTCTCTGTAAGCTTCGCCTTTCATGGGGCCAAGACTCCCTTGGTGGACAAATCCAATCGATTCCGCAGCTTTAACAAACGCCTTTGATTCAGCAGATGAGAAGAAATTCTGCACCTGAACAAAGGAAACAAACTAAAAACTCCTTTTACAAGCCAACAAACTCACTATCACTATGGTGTCATTTGTTTGGTGTTTCTGTTCCCACATTTCTGCATTTGTTCCCACAAAAAAGTTGCAATAAAAAAAGAAATCTAAGAACAATTCCTTTTGTTCTCAAAAATTTATTCCAAATATCTGGGAACATAACATAAATAGATTGTATCTTGAACCAATATTTTTGAATCTGTTCTCAATTTTATAAAATGAAAACAAAAATCTGAGAACAAAACTAAATGAAACAAGTAAACAAACACCAGTTATATCATTCGTTATTAGAAAGTTCAAGCTCAATGTTATTGACCAATTGAAATATAATTCTTAGTATTCTGTCTAATATGTGAATTTAAAAATGATTCGTCACATTGTAAAAACACATTAAACGAAATGCATGTGCTAGGTCGCATTTGTTTAGTGTTTCCATTCCGATATTACAATTTATGTTCCTAGAAATCTTGGAAGTTGGAACAAAACAAAAATCAGTTTACGGTTATGTTATGTTCTCAAAAATTTGTTCTAAAAAACTGGGAACAGAACAAAAATGAATTTCTTTATCTCTTCTACAATTTCAAAAATCCGATGAAGGTGCAAAAATGTTCTTCTGTTTTGCTTCTCAACTGCTATCATCACGTCTACCATATTATCTCTGCTTTCATGAGCTAGTTTTTGGGGTTGGTATCAACACGTGTTGAAAGGAGCTATGATGACATTGGGGCAGCCACTAGAATTTAATTTTCTGTTAGTTAACAACCAGCCTATGTTAACCCCAAAAACTAGCTCATGCAGTGACCATTTCTTATATTTATAACCTGACCACCAGTCTCTTCCAAATCTGATGCGTAATAAACTCAACAATCTCCCCCTCACACATGGGCCTAACCCTCGACCAGCCTCTCCTTCACGGCTATTGGGCCATAATCTGAGATCTGATACCAATGAACAATGTTAAACATAGCTCTAATCAAGCCAAGTATACAAACAACTAGGCAATTTCCATTTGGATGACCAAAACAACCCTAGCAGAAAACTAGAATCCATATGCTAATTTTCTTCGGAATTCAGCTTTGGTAATAGAAAATGGTGATAGAAAATCAATCAATACTCAAATGAAGGAATCAGGAATCAAATAGGCATAGAAGTTTCGTAACAATCCCGAAGAAATTAGCCAAAAAAAATTGAACAGAAATAATACACGATTGAAGGAAGAAAAAAAGAGTATTAAGATCTTACTGTAAAGAGATCGTTGTCTTTGAGGCGAGTGATTTGAAGATCAATCTTGAGTTTGATCGACGGCCATTCGGAGTCTGTTCTAGTTTTCTTCCCATCCTTTCCCTTCTTTCTTTCTCCCATTTTTCTCTTCATTCAACGAATTCGTTTTCAGATTTTGCGTTCTCCAATCGTCGCTCAATGGGTTCCCGTAAATTAATGACCGTTGGACAAGTTTACCCTTTGATATAGAAAAGGGAAGCCTTGTATAATATAGGTTAAATTGTCTTTGATGCCTCTCTACTTTATCTTATTATCATTTTACCTCCATCCTTTTCAAAAAATTACACTTTACCTAATTTTAGTATAAACAAAGTGAGAAATTAAGAATTATAAAATTACTTAATTGTCCTTTGAATTGAAATGAAAAAGACGATATTATCCCTTCTATAATTATTTCATATATTTTTTTAGGGAATTTTATTTTTGAATTTTCAAATATTAAAATAAAAAAAATAAAACCCCAACTATCATAACAAAGTTTTTACTCTCCAAATATTTTTTAGAAAATAGTCTTCTTTAACCATCATTTTTTCATAATTTATATAAAATATCATTCTGCAAAATATTGCAAGATGTGAACATTCACATTCAAATTTTGATATTTTTTTAATATTTAATACTTGTTTATAGGTTGATTATGTTACTATGAATATTCACAACAAACCAAAATATTGAAAAACAAAACAACATAAATAAACCGATATGAACATTCAACAACCACAATGAACATTCACCAAAAATTAAAAAATATGTGTAAACGTTCACTAAATAAAAAAAAACATCTGCAAAAAATACCTCGATATGAACATCCACAAAATAAGAACAAAATCAGCAAAAGAACATTCATAACTAATAAACAATTTCACCAAAATCAACAAAAACCAAATAAATCAAAACAAATATGAAGTGATATGAACGTTTACCAACCCACGTCAAAACATTCCCAAAAAAACAACTCATGAATATTCACAAAGAAAAAAATAAAATCATTTTGAACAAAACAAAACATATCACAATTTATGCCAAATAAAATCAACATGAGAATATTCACAAATGAATAAACAATAAATTCTACAAAAATCAACAAAAACCAGACAAATCAAAACAAATCTGAAACAATATAAACGTTTATCAAACAACAACGAACATTCACAAAAAAAAACACCGATACGAACATTCGTAAAGAAATAAAACAAAATCAACACAGAACATACACAATGATAAACAAAAAAACTCCACCAAAATCAAGAAACAACCAACAAATCAAAACAAACCTTCACCAAAACATGAACAATCACGAGATTTGGAAAATTCTAAATTTGAATTTTCTAGATCTAAAATTTTCTAAACCAGAGAGAGAGCAGTGGATCATCGTCGCTATCATCGCTGCCACTGACCAATTTCTAGATTTGATAGAGAGAGAGTCACGACTGAAAAATTCAAATCTGAAAATTCTAGATTTGAAAAATTCAAATTTGATATTTTCGAGATCTGATATGTCTGACGTCGATTGTCGTCATTGTTGTCTAGTTTGTCGTCATCGCCATCGCTTGACAATTTCCAGATCTGATAGAAAGAGCCAGAGAGAAGCACGACTGGATGAACGTGGTGGACGAGCGGCTGTGGAGGAACGGTTGTGGATGAACAATGGTCACTATAGACGAATGATGGTGGACGAATAATTGTGGATGAACGACGATCGCTGTGGACGAACGGAGGTAGACGAGCAATTGTGGACAAAGGCTGGATATTGAGAGAGAGGAATTGAACTAAAGGATGGATAGAGAAAGAGTGGCTATGAGAGAGAGAAAGGATTAGGGTTAGGATTTCTTATATTTATATAGGAGTATATTTATCCAATCACTATTTTTTAAACTTTCAAAGAATTAAATACTAAGAGAGGAATTAAATAATAACATTTTTGTTTAAACGACTTATTGAGGATAGAGAACCCAAAATTAAGGCTAAACAATAAAATAAAAAAAAATAAAAACACCATCTTTTTATTCTTTATGTTTTTTTTCTATTTTATTTTTTCTTTTATTTTCTCTCTTTCTTTTTACTCTCTCTCTCTCTCTCTCTCTCTCTCTCTCTATATATATATATATATATATATCAAGCATCTTCTACATCCCACAACTATTGCAACGACGAACTCTACCGCCGCAATAAAGAACCTTACCTCCGACTTAATTTTCAGTGTTTAATGTAGACAACAAATCCTCTCTCGATAACCTGCCAACCTACAACACCAAAAGACTTAGGATGGTCTGGATGTGGTGTTAGCCACAAATTCTCCGGCGTAAGAATGAGTTAATATGTTCTTAGAGATATGATAATTGTAAATAGATTAACCGTACAAATTTTTCATATACTTATACCTGTTTCTCATGTTGAACTTTCTATTTTCATGCATCACGTGGGTAGTTAGTCGGTTGTATTCTCCACATTTCTCACGTCGCCACATCATTGACTAAGTGGCCATAATAGGTCGTTGATGAGATAGTGTTCAGTTATGGCCAGACTAAGTCTCTTATGGCCCTGAGCTCAAATATCATTCCAAATGGGCCATGAGGCCCATCTCAAGGTGGTCTTACTGGACCGAACTCTTTCTCTGGTTTCGATCTTATCCTTGGGCCCAGTCGGACGAATCCAAGGATTAATTTCAAGAGGCTTATTGAGCGGGAGTTTCACCCCCATCATTTACCCCCTCACTACTTGATTATTTTTTAGAAGAAAGTAAGCAGTTCCCAGACCTGTATTCTAAAGTAATCACCAGTATGTCCTCCTTACCCTTCTTCTTACTTCGTTTCCTTATTTCTGCTATGAATCTTCTTCTACGCTTCTTTGGTGTTTTTCAAATTTGAATAGTTCTCATGGATATTATTCCCTTAAGTGGTTTTACGTGTAGTGTTACAAAGGTTAGTTCATCATATGACTTGGTTCGCAACAACCCAAGTCAAGCTAACTTCTCCTCCCACTGATTCTTTGTTTTATTGGGGGAGATTATGGCCCTTTCAAATTCAAGAAGGAATTAATTCTCGAGCTTGGGAATCAGTATGGAATCATTGATTATATTACTATTAAGGTTCCTAGTAAGTCTGAGCCCCCTTTCACACCTAGGGAAAGTGGGATCTATTAGATGTATTTTTACTTATGGATGTTCGACTACAATCTTCGTCTTTCTTTTAGTCAAAGATAATCTTGAGCTGCCTTTCGGTTGGAAGAAATGGAGTATATTCTTTGATTTGCCGTATTGGAAAGATAATTTGTTGCGTCACAATCTTGATGTAACGCATATTGAGAAAACTGATTGTGACAATGTGATGGGAACCTTATTGAATATCGAAGGAAAAACAAAGGACCATCTAAAAGCTCGTCTTGACTTTAAAAAAATGAATATAAGAGAAGAACTTCATCTTATAGAAGATGAAAGCTTTGATCGTACAAAACGAAAGACAAACAAACAATCTATTAGAGACTTCATGGTGATCAGTATAATAGTATATGCAAAATTTGACATCACCATCGCATGAAAGAATTATTCTGGTAAAATAAATTCTCTCATCCTCTCATCAAATAGAAATTAGATTATGTTTTTTAGTATTTAAAAATCTAGAAATTCATAAATATATATATATATATATATATATGTATATATATGTATATATATATGTATATATATGTATATGTATATATATGTATATTGTTTTATTCTTATAAATTACATAGAAATTATGTTTCAAGTTGGAGCTTATGTATTGCTCAAGAGTATAGCAAACCTAGCATAATGTGTGGCAAAAGTAAAAAACTATAATATGGATCCATCTGCACAAGTAAGAGAGGAAGAATTAGGGTCAAATTGGTGTGAAATTCACGTCCAAGTTCCAGTGAAGTGGGATGAAAATTTATTTAGACCTTATGGACTTTTTAAGACCATTGTTGAGGCGATTGGAGCATCTATTACTTGGCCTTTATCTTTAGTAAGTTATTTTTATTTTAAATTAATGTATTAATTAAATATTGAATAAGACTTGTTAGTTTTGTATCATACAAAATTTAGTTATATTCCTATGATTAGTGCTTTTCCTTGATTTTTCTGTTGGTTGCCTTCGTTGAAGATTGAAATGACTCATGTTTAAAAAGGTCAACATCTATATAATCAAAGTAAAATGCTGTGATCAGTTGGATTTGTTGTATTAAATAATTTTTTAGGTATTTTGTAACCTAATTATTTGTGGGACCCAATAATTGGGACATACAAATATATTAATGTGTTTTTTTCTAGGAGGAGATAAATGTGATAACTGCCTGAAAGTTACTGTTGTCCATTGAATGACTTAAAATTTCAGACTTCTTCAGGTCAGTTTTTTCTCCTTATAAAAGGGGATGCATTCTTAACAATAATCATCTCATAAGTTGCATAACATTCTTGTTTTCATCAGAGTATTTCTTCCTATTTCGTTGTTCTTGATTTTTAGAGTTTGAGAGTTTTGCTCTTCTTTTGTTCGTTCGCCTCGGGTTTTAGTGTTGGTATCAATAGCAGCTTGATCATTATATCTTAGGAGGCAGAATCTCATTCAACCGTAAGTACCTAGCGCGGGCGAAATCTGCTTTTGCGGATAAATTGTCCAACGAGTGCCTCGATCCTTTCTTTTGGTATTTCTATTTTTGTTTCTTGTTATTACACAGTAAGTATTTTGTTTCTTTTTGTTTTATTACTATACAACAATTATTCTTCTTTCTGTTTTTCTATTCTAGATTGTAATTTCTTTTCTTATAATGTCATCTGGAATGTTTCTATAATAAACAACTCAGAATTGTTTCTTTTTCATTTTTTATTTTCCAGTCAATAATTAATTGTTTAATTATTTAATTAATTTCTCAATCATATATTACCAATAGGATTAGTATATTTAGGAATTAAATCTTAGTATTAAAACTATGTTAACTGTTTTAAGGTTTCTTAATCTCTAATATTGGATTTGGAATGTTTTAGGAAGCTTGATAGGTGTAAATTACCTATCTATTTCTAAACCGAACATGTTAGTTTTTGAGTATGTTTAGTACATTTTAATTCGTTTATATTCGTTTTGCCATAAAACAGGTATTTGGGGGTGAAAATGGACTAAAACGGTCCTTATGCGGTTAAATCGGATCAAGAACGGTGGAAGAAGGGTGGGAAAACAAGCAAGGAGGCAAGATTATGAAAACAACAGCCCACCACCTGGGCATCCAGACCACTGCCTAAGTGGTAAAAATGCAGAGAAGACAAATTCTTGCTGAAAGCTCACCACCTAGGCGGTCACTCTGCGGACAGTTTAGGATATTTAGGATATTTTGAGATATTTTTGAGCTTATATATATATCCTCCTTTCTCCTCCAAACAAAAGGTTAGACGTTTTGGGAAGTCTTGAGAGCTCCGAGGCCATTCGACCCAGGGAAGATCACGTTGTGAAGAAGGAGGAAGTGTTCTCGAAAAGGTTTTAGCGTCGGATCTTCGGATAAACGGCTAGTTTTCTCGTTTCTCTCTTTCTCTCTTAGGTTTGGTTGAATGTTTGCATATGTTTAGTTCGTTTCTAATTGTATATAAGGCCACGACCATGTTTAGCTAAACATATATTGTCTAGGGCTTGATTGAATTCATGAAAACGTTGTTTATATAAAATCGATGTTTTGTTACTGGTTGTTCATGTTTATCTGATTGTGTTTGCCGTGTTGTATTGTTTATTATGCTTGTTACGATATACCAAGAATACGGGGTTTGACACTTGGGAGAGGTAACCCTGGATTCGGACTAGGGTAACGCGACAATCCAATAACCCGGGAGGGAGTTGGAGAGTGTGCAAAATGACGTTGGCTCATGACTCATGTGACTATATGTTCGAAAAGATGTTCGAAGGGGACCTCGGCGTCAACGCGAAGTCATATATTCGTTCTCTTTACACTCGGAAGAAGGAGTAAGGGAATTATAGATACAAAGATTGTCGGATAGAATGAATGTCATTAATGAAACTAGATTGAAACGAACACGTTTAAGATAATGATATTGATCCCTAGGCAATAATTCCCATAAACGTCCTACCAATATATTAGTATAATTAGATAAATTAGTATTGTAGTATTAGTATTTATTAATTAAACACCATTTTTATCGCCTAGATAAAGTCGAGTTATGATAATCGCGATACTCAACGATATTCTCAACCAATCCTTGTGAACACGATACCCCTACTCTCCCAACCTATATAAAAACTTGACCCGTACGCTTGCAGTGAAAGTGACGACACTTAATTGCGGCTACCAAGTTTTTGGCGTCGTTATCGGGGATTGTGTTTTAGATTATCGTTGATATTGTTAGTAAATAACTTGATTTTAATTTAGGCATTTGTTTTGTTTGTAATTTTTCTTTTTAGCTTTATTTTTGTTTATGAGGTACTTGGAGATGGATCATCGACAAGTCCTCTTTAGGTTCTTTCAACAAGATTCTGAACCGTTATACTGTGCCTGGAAACGTTACAAGGTGTTACTACTTCGATTCCCGAATCATTATTTCCCGAGGGAGTGTCAATTACTGAACTTCCTCGATGGGTTACAAGCCGCAACAAGATATTGAGTTGAACAAGGAAGCGGTACCACCTCTTTCAACCAATTAACCGCGAACGAGGCCTATTGGTTATTGGAAGACATGGCGGTATTTGATTATCAAAGTTGCAATTCTTCTTCAAGCTATCAAAATTTTGGGGATAGTTACAACACTTCGGAACCATGGATTGACACTCCGGACCACGATGAAGAGTTTTTACCCAATCTGGATGAAATATTTGTTACTATCATGGGGTCGACTCAGAGAGTCTTGAGGGAAACAAATGACCAGATCAACAAGCACAAGGATCGTCTTGATTTTATTGAGACGATCTACGCCAACATTGATGATACCGTAACGTCGTTACACACACAAATTGGTCAGCTAATTTGCTTTGTTGAGGCCGAGACAGAGACGGTGGCACTGAGAGCCGATCGAGTTGGTCAGCTAATCTGCTTTGTTGAGACCGAGACAGAGACGGTGGCACTGAGAGCCGATCAAGCCACATTCGATTGTGAAAGCCACCAAGAGGAACCGGAGACGAGCGGAAGGAGCTTGGGAGCATTCATTAACGATAAATCGAATGAGACTGGAAACCAAGCATGGCTCGACAATGGTGATTCTCAACTATTGGTGATCCAAATATTGATGCCTCCGTCGATTCAAGAAGATCATATTTATGAGGAGTCGATGTGGCTCAATTATCTTTCGCCACCATTTACACCGTACATTCAAGCCAACCGAGCACAGAAGAAGGAGAAGAATCTTGTTGAGAGCCCGAGCCGAACAATGTCATATCTCGCTAAGCTTGAGGGCGTTCACAACCAAGACCCGTATGTTGTGTTATTTGACATGTACTACGGGCAAAAGCCGCTCTTTGACGAGCCCTTCGCCGTGTCAAGCCGACGACCTTAAATCAGGCACTTCTTGGGAGGGACCGCAAGGAAAACAAAATAATAATAAGTTAAATCCGTCCCAAACGACTTGATTCGGAGGCGAGATTCTCTCACCTCCCAGGTACATGTTCTAAACCCCAGTCTTCATTATAATGCTTTATGCTTTCATTGGGATCGCTGACTGGGTTAATATGGACATTGTCCCATTTTAAGTTGGGAGTGATGTGTAGTTTGTAGTATGTTTTGGTTGTAATTTAAAGTTATTGTTTTTACGTGTGCATGTTTGTTTAGGTTAGTTTGTGTTTGTCTGTATTTGTTGTTGCATGCTGAGTTTTGCTTTCATCTGGGCCATTACCCGATGATGAAATACCCCCTAATTGTTTGTCGTGGTCAAGGGTAATACATATTCATTTGTGTTCTATATGTTTGGCATGTCGATTAGGTAAAAATCATTATGATCCTAAAATGCACGATTGCATAGACTCAGTGTATAACTATTCGAACGATTTGACGCCGATTATTTAATAATAAGTTCATGACAAATTTGAGAAATCTAGAACTTGATTGGGGGAAACTTGAGACGAAATTATAGGTGAGGTAATTCTTGAAGCATAATTTAGGCCTTCATTTTTATCGCTTGATTCTTTTGAAACTAACCTAAAAAATTTATTCCCTCGTTCGCCTGTCGAAGCCATAAACTTTTCAATTCTGAACACATATTTATACTTTAGCCAATTAAATCTTTCCAAATCATAGCTGCTAAGCCTAAAATTCAAATTGAGTGAAATCAAGTAGCATAGACTAATGCTAACTTGAAGTGAGCAATCGGGGTTTCGGACAAAAGTTTATTAGTTCAGTATTGAAGTATTCACTTGTCAGTCTCTTAGTTCTTTTTGCATGCCCCAATAATTGTACAAATTCGAATAAGTTTAGGGGTGTGCTTGTCTCAAAAAATAAAAAATAAAAAAATAAAAATAAAAAATAAATAAATAAAAACACAATTATGTGAATATAGTTTTTAATTCTGTTTCTTGTAACAAGTGAATACAAAGTTCTTCAATTCTCGTTCAGGATTGTGTTTTAAACGTGTGGGGTTATGAGAGAGTGATATAGCGACAAACGTTTGTGCCTCGAGTATCGTTCATTCTATAACGATTTTCTGTTTTCTATTCCTACGATACCCTTGGTCATTTTCCAAAGCCAAACCAAACTCTATTGATCTCTGTGAATTTCTGAATCTACATTAGTGGATAGTCAAGCCTGATCAAGTATATGGTTTTCCTAATCCTTATCGGTTTAAGTCAAGAGCTTAGTTATTGAATAATCCAATCCGGTGTTTGGGTAGTTATATATTTGATGTCTCACACACACACTTGATATGGATCTAGAATGGTTTTTACTGATATTGAGTGTCGAAATTCTAGAACACCACATGGTGCGTGTTACTCCTGAACTTGGCAATAATTGAGGGTTGTTGAGGGGAAAATGTGTTGGTGGATAAAAGAATATAAAAATCGCATAGTGTTATGTTTAGGTTGTTTATATTTAAGTTGTTTGTGTTATTCATTTCGTTGTGTTTTTTATTTTAGTGTGAGTGTTTTGCTCGGGACTAGCAAAATTCTAAGTTTGGGGGTATTTGATAGGTGTAAATTACCTATCTATTTCTAAACCGAACTTATTAGTTTTCAAGTATGTTTAGTACATTTTATTACGTTTTAATTTGTTTATATTCTTTTTGCCATAAAATAGGTATTTTGGGTGAAAATGGACTAAAACGGTCCTTGTGTGGTCAAATCGAATCAAGAACAGTAGAAGAACGGTGGAAAAACAAGCAAGGAGACAAGATTCTGAAAATAGTGGCCCACCGCTTAGGCGGTGAAAATACAGAGAAGATGAATTCTTGCTGAAAGCTCACCGCCTAAGCGGTGAAACAGTAGAATGTTTTCTAATTCCAACGCCTTCTCCACCACTGCGGCGATCTCTGAACCGACATACTCACCGCCTAGGCGATCACTCTGTGGAAAGTTTAGGATATTTAGAATATTTTTAGATATTGTTTAGCCTATATATATCTTCCCTACTCCTCCAAACAAAAGGTTAGACGTTTTGGGAAGTCTTGAGAGCTCCAGGACCATTCGACCAAGGGAAGATCACGTTGTGAAGAAGGAGGAAGCGTTCTCGAAAAGGTTTTTGCGTCGGATCTTCGGATAAACGGCTAGTTTTATCGTTTCTCTCTTTCTTTCTTAGGTTTGGTTGAATGTTTGCATATGTTTAGCTAGTTTCTAGTTGTATATAGGGCCACAACCATGTTTAGCTAAACATATATTGTCTAGGTCTTGATTGAATTCATAAAAACGTCATTTATATAAAATCAATGTTTTGTTAGTGGTTGTTCATGTTTATCTGATTGTATTTTCCGTGTTGTATTGTTTATTATGCTTGTTACGATATACCGAGAATACGAGGTTTAACACTCGGGAGAGATAACTCCGGATTCGGACTAGGGTAAACACAACGCGCTGATCCAATAACCCGGAAGGGAGTTGGAGAGTGTGCAATTAATGACGTTGGTTCACGACTCATGTGACTATGTGTTCGAAAATACGTTCAAGAAGGACCTCAGCGTCAACGCGAAATCATATATTCGTTCGCTTTACACTCAGAAGAGGGAGTAAGCGAATTATAGATACAGAGATTATCAGATAAAATGAACACCATTAATGAAAATAGATTGAAATGAACACGTTTAATTGAACTATATTGATCCCTAGGCAATAAATCTCATAAACGTCCTACCAATATATTAGTATAATTAGATAAATTAGTATTGTAGTATTAGTATTTATTAATGAAACACCATTTTTATCGCCTAGATAAAGTCGAGTTATAATAATCGCGATACTCAACGGTATTCTCAACCAATCCCTATGAATATGATACCCCTACTCTCCCACCTATACTTAAACTTGATCCGTACCCTTGTGGTGAAAGTAGCGACGCTTAATTGCGGCCACCAAAGCTCTTAGGGCAAAACGTTTGGCAGCCAGTTTGAAGAGAAGATTTAAAATAATATTGGTTGAAAAATATCAGGGTTATAATGGTAACAACAGAAAAATGGACTGAAATTTCACTTTGCACCCCCCTAAAGTTTACATTCGGTTTTGCTTCAAACTTTGAATTCTTAATTCCTTCTATATTGAAATCTACGAGTCAGATTAACGTGAATTAGGCATCTTAGAATCAATTTAGATCTGTTACATTTTAATGTTCTTGTTGTTGAATAAGGAAATCATAAATTATTTTCTACCTTCCTAATTTAGATTATTACATTTGATTAGGAGTTATAATTGAGGGATGTAATTTATGTGATTGAGGGATATGCTTGATTCTAGGAATTTATGTCTAGAATGAAGCTTTATATATACCTTTACATGATATGATATGAAAATTATGAATGAGAAGTTTCAAGACTTGTATTAAAGTTTGAGGTGCAATTTAGAAACAAGTGTTTGTTACGATGATATGAATTTTACCATGTTGTTGGTTCAACTAGTTTTAGACTAAGAAAAAAGAGAACAACCAACCTGCAGATCGTAATGTACAAATGTTCTTTTATGAAGGAAATTAGATATTAAGACAACAAGTCACGATGTTCTTGTTTTAGAAAGACCTGCAGATTGTAGCCCTTCTTTCATGAAGGGGAAATATAACACAAAATGTTCCCGGCTTTTTTTTTTTTTTTTTTTTTTTTGAGTTAGAAGTTTTTTATTTACTATAAGAATTAGAACATTGCATCATTGAAATTAATGGGCTAGTTTTGGTTATTTACTAAATAGCCATACATGTTTATTTCAATAAATCTTAGGACTTGTTTGATAACGACTTAATTTTTAAGTGCTGAAAATTAAGTGCTAAGTGTTGAAAATTTAAAAAGGTTGTTTGATAAAATTATGCTGAAAATTTAAGTGCTGATTTTTTTTTTATTTGTTTGATAAGTACAAAATTTGTATGCTGAAAATTATTTAATTTATATAACTACTTTGAATTAAGATAATGTAAAGAAAAAAAAAATTGAGAACAAAACAATAAAATCAGAGTGTCATTTTAAAAAAAAAAAATTATATTAAAATTAAAAGTAGAAATTAACCTAAAAATATGTAAATAATATGTATTTTTTTTTTATGTAATTTGATTGTTTAAATTAAATTATAACAATAATTTAAATATAAAATAAAATTAAAACCATAAAATAATCCAAAATTAATTCAATTCCCATTAATCCTAATTTTAATTAAACCCTCATAGGGAAACAAGGGTAAAATAGTCAAAACATAATATTTTTTTTAAGTGGAAAATAATGAATTGCATTAAGTAAAATAAAATAAGTGAAGGGATTTTGACTTAATTTTTTACTCACATTTTGACTTAATTTTTAAGTTAACTTAATTAATTAAGTGATACTAATTACCTTTATCAAACAAACTTAATTAAATAAGTACTTAATATAATCAGTTTTAAACACTTAATTTTTTTATCAAACATGCCCTTAGTTTCTTAAGATTGTATTGAATTCTTTAGGTTATTTAATTAAGTTCATTTCATTTGTGTGGATTAATTCATATTTTAATGATATTCTATGTTTTATTTCTTTATTTCTTTATTTATTTATTTTTTTGGGATTTTCATATCAGTACTTTGTTGGACATTAGTCAAATCCTGTTAATTTTGTTTTGTATCGGAAATTTATTGATGGTTGAGTGACAAGTGTAAATTATCTATCGATTTCCAAATCGAAAATTATTAGTTTTTGAGTAGGTTTATTACGTTTTAATAGATTTTAATATATTTTTATCTGTATTTGTCTAAATTAGGTGTTTAAGGTGAAAAGGTACATAAACGGATAAAAAACGTTCAAATCGGATCAAGAACGGTGGAAAAATGGTGGAATTGTATAAAGCCGGTAAAGGTTCTGTAACTTCAAGGCTATTTTTTACTACAATGCAATCCGATTTTGGAACAACTCAAAATTTGTAAGTTATAGATCTTTCTCTTATCTTTCCATAGGTTTTTGAATCACCTCAATCGGAGTTCGGACGAAAAAGTTACAGCTAAAACAAGAAAGTATGTCACCGCCGCAACGCTAAGATCTATGGGTGCGGCAGTAAAAATGTAGAGCCAAGCCTAAACTCATTGCCGTTTCACCGCCTAGGCAGTCAGAAGTCAGAAACTTGGTTCACTGTTCCACAGCCTAGGCGGTCATTCTAACCGACATACCCACCGCCTAGGCGGTGACCTCTGCGCCAGATTAGATATTATTTTAGATATGTTAGGATATTTTGATCCATATTTTCTCCTTCTCTCCTCTCCATTCGGCCAAGATACCTCCATAGACTTTAGGAGGATAGTAGAGAGGTTTTGGGAGTGCTAATTTAAATCCTAAGAAGAAGATCACGTTGCCAAGAAAGGGGAGCGATCTCGAAACGTTTTTAGCAACAAATTTTCGGACTAGGCTAAGTTTATCTCGTTCTTTCCTTTATTTCTTAACTTAGGATTGTTGTTTGAGCATGTTTATTTTAGTTTTCATTGTATAACCGGCTATGACCATGAGCTGAACGGGTTTTTGTCTAAGGATTAATGTAATTTATGAAATTGGTGTTTTGTTGAGTTTGTGTTTCGTTTGCGAATGTTCTTCGTTATTTTGATTGTATATGCCGTTGTTTATCATACTTAGAATGATGTTATGAGAATACGGGGTTTGACAAATCCCAGATTCGGAATAGAATAAACGAACGCTACGATCCAATAACCCGGTCGGGGTTAGGATTGTGGACAATCGATGACGTTGGGGTAAGGCTCACGTGACCTAGGGTCGTTTAGACGTTGAGGGGGATTCTTCATTGACTCAAAATCATGTATTCCCCCATCTTACACTTGGAAGAGGTGGCAGTTGAGTTTTAGAACCGAGATTGTCGATAGGGTAAACACAACACGACGATCCAATGACCTGGTCGGGAGTTGGATTGTGTGCAATCAATGACGTTGGGGCGAGACTCACATGACCTAGAGTCGTTAAAACGTTGAGGGGGACTTATTCGTTGACATGAGGTCATCTTATATCCCTCGTCATACACTTGGGAGAGGTGGCGAGGGAGTTCACAAACTGAGATTGTCGGATAAGTCGAACGCCGTTAACGTAAACTAAAACGAGACCAAACACGTTTTTATAAACAAAAGTTAATCCTTAGGCAATACTTTCCCTAAACATCTCATAATACTATTAGTATAATTAATTTAATTAGATTAATTAACTTAGTATTAGTATTATTAATTTTTAAACACATTTATTTTCGCCTAGATAAAGTTAGGTTATGATAAACGCGGTATTCAATAATAGTTAAAACCAATCCCTGTGGACATGATAACCCTAACTGTCCCGATCTATACTAAAATTTGACCTCGTATACTTGTGAGTGAATGTAGAGCTGTATTTTACGCGCTACTGAGTTTTTGGCGCCGTTGCCGAGGATTGGTGGATTTGGTTATTATTGATATTGTGAGTAAATGACCAAATTTTATTTTAGGCATTTCTTTTGTATATAATTTTTTCTTTGTAGTTTTTGTTTTTTCTTTTCTCTTGTAGGGTACTCGACGATGTTAGATCATCGAGTATTGATGCAATTCTTTCAACGGGATTCCGAGCCATTTTACTGTGCTTGGGATCGATACAAGAATTTGCTACTCCAGTTTCTGAACCATCCTTTCCCAACGGATAGTCAACTCCTCAATTTCCTCGACGGGTTACAAGCCGCAACCAGAATATGAGTGGAAGGAGGAAATAGATCCCCCTCTCTCTACAACCTAACCGCGGATGAAGCCATTTGGTTGTTGGAGGAAATGACAGCCTTTGATTTTTAGAGTTGGAATTATTCACTAAGTCACCAAAACTTGGGGGATTTTTACAACACCACAGTGCCATGAGTTGACAATTTGGATCACGACGAGGAGTTTTCCCCCAATCTGGAAGAAACGCTCGCAACCGTTATAGGGGAAACTCAGAGATTGTTGAGGGAGATGCATGACCGGATCAACGAGCATGAGGATCGTCTTGATCATATCGAGATGGTCTGCACCGATATCGATGAGACCGTAATGTCTTTGCAGACGCAAATCGGTCATCTTCTTTACTTTGTTGAGTCCGAGGTAGGAGCGATGGCACTGAGAGGCGAACAAGCCGAATCCAATTATGAAAGCTACCGTGAGGAGTCGAAAACGAGTGGAAGGAGCTTGGGAGAGTTCAATTATACTTATCCGAATGAGACGAGAACCCAAGCATGGATCGATTATTGTGATTCGTCACAATTGGAGATCCAGATGGTGATGCCGCCATCGATTCCAGACGATCACATCTACGAGGATCCGATGTGGCTCACTTGTCTCTCGCCGCCATTAGCAACATTCTTTCATGCCTACCAAGTACATGAGCCGGTAAGACATGTCGTTGAAAGCCCGAGGCGAATGTTAAATCTCGCCAAGCTTGAGGGCGTTGACAATCAAGACCTGTATGTGGTGTTGTACGACACTTATTATGGGCGGAAGCCGCTCTTTGATAAGCACTTCAACGTGTCAGGCTGACGACCTTAAACCAAGCGCTTCTTGGGAGGCAACCCAAGGAAAAAAATAAGTTAGATCCATCGCAACCGATTTGATTCGGAGGCGAGATTCTCTCGCCTCCCAGGTACATGTTCTAAACCTTAGTCTTCATTATAATGCTTTATCATTTTACTGGGATCGCTGACTAGGTTATTATGGGCATTTCCTGTTTGAGGCGGGTGTGATGTGTTGTATGTTTTTAGTATATTTTAGTTAGTATGTTTTATTGCTTCTACGTGTGCATGCCTGTTTAGGATAGTTTTGCGTTATGTGCTGAGTTTTGACGTCATTTAGGCCATTACCCAATGATGAGTCTGTCCCCTGGTTGTTTATTACAGTTGAGCATAAAACTCATGCATGTTCAGTGTGCTCAACGTTACGTTTTAATAAAAGTTATTATAGATTCTACTTGCACGAGCACAAACCGTCTAATTGATTTGAAAATGATTATCTGTTACCTAAATTCATGACATTATGGTTTCTAAAACTTGATTCGGGGGAAATTCGAGGCAAAATCCTAGGCGAGGTAGTTCGGAAGACATGATTTAGGTATTCGTTTTTCTCGCTTGAGCCTTTTTAAGCCAACCTTGTTAAATCATTGTCCCTCATTACCTTGTCGAAGCCTAAATGCCATTTCAATTCTGAGCACTTAACTAATACCATAGCCGATTAAACTTTTTCTAAACCTTTATCGCTTAACCGAAGGCACAAATTTGAGTGAATCAAGCTAGCAGTTGCAAATGCTACTTGATGTGAGCGGTTAGGTTTTGGGCGAGCTATTAATTGGTTCGGTATTCGAGTACTCACTTGTTGTTTTCGTTCATATTTCACACACCCCTCAAATTGTACAAATCAAATAAGTTTGGGGGTGTGTTTTGTTAAAAAATAAAAATAAAATAAATAAATAAATAAAAATGTAAATACGATTTTTATTTTCGTTTCTTTTTTACAAGTAAGTATGTCGTTTTTAATATATGTTCAGGGTTGTTTCAAATTTATTTATGGGGTTTCGAGTGTGAGAGTGCCAAACGATATGCCTTGGGTATCGTCAAAAGTTAAAAGAGTTAACCTATTTTCCATTTCCAACATACCCTTGGCCATATTCATAAACCGAACTAAGACCTATTGATCTTTTTGAACTTCCAAACCTACATTAGTGGATAATAGATCCCGAGTTATGCCTATGGATTCCCTATACCTATAGGTTTTTTCTATCATGCGCTTATATGGTGGATAATCCAATCCGATTAATGGACAGTTATATATTTGAGTTTTAAATACACGCACACTTTAGCAGGATCTATAACGGCGCTTACTATTATAAATGTTGAAATTCTAGAACATTACATGGTGTGTTTTTATGCCTGAACTAGATAGGATTAGGGGTCGATAAAGGATATTTCATTTGGCCGGTAAACGATACTTAAAACTTGCACATATTTGTTTTTCGTGTTTTTCATTTTTAGTAATTAGTTTTTATATTTTCTTTTATTGCGTGGGTGTTTTGCTCGAGGACTAGTAAAATTTCGAGTTTGGGGGTGTTTGATAGGTGTAAATTATCTATCTATTTTCAAACCGAAAATTGTTAATTTTTTAGTACGTTTATTACGTTTTAATAGAATAATATGTTTTTATGTGTTTTTATCTAAATCAGGTGTTTGAGATGAAAAAGTATGTAAACAGATAAAAAACAATTAAATCGGATCAAGAACGGTAGAAAAATGGTAGAATTGTGCAAAGCCGGTAAAGGTGCTGTAACTTCAAGGCTATTTTTGACTACGATGCAATCTGATTTTGGAACAACTAAAAACTTGGAAGTTGTATATATTTTTCTTATCTTTACATAGGTTTTTGAATCATTTCAATCGGAGATCGAACGAAGAAGTTACAGCCAAAACAAGAAAATATGTCACTGCTGCGGTGTTGAGATCCACGGCTGCGGCAGTAAAAGTACAGAGCCAAGCCTAAACTCACTGCCGTTTTACCGCTTAGGCGGTGACACCACTACCTAGGCATTCAGAAATCAGAAACTTGGTTTACTATTCCACTGCCTAGGCAAAAAGCCATTGCCTAAGCGATCATTCTAACCGACATACCCACCGCCTAGGCGATGACCTTTGCGCCAGATTAGATATTATTTTAGATATTTTAGGATATTTTAATCCCTATTTTCTCCTCCTCTTCTCTCTATTCGGCCAAGAGACCTCCATAGACTTTAGGAGGATAGTAGAGAGGTTTTGAGAGTGCTCATTCAAATCCTAAGGAGAAAATCACGTTGTTAAGAAAGGGGAGCAATCTCGAAACGTTTTTAGCGACAAATTTTTGGACTAGGTTAAGTTTATCTCGTTCTTTCCTTTATTTCTTAACTTAGGATTGTTGTTTGAGCATGTTTATGTTAGTTTTCATTGTATAACCGACTATGGCCATGAGTTGAACGGGTTTTTGTCTAGGGATTAATGTAATTTATGAAAATGGTGTTTTGTTGAGTTTGTGTTTCATTTGCAAATGTTCTTCGTTATTTTGATTGTGTATGTTATCATACTTAGAATAATGTTATAAGAATACGAGGTTTGACAAATCCGGGATTCGGACTAGAATAAACGAACGCCACTATCAAATAACCCGGTTGGGGTTAGGATTATGGACAATCAATGACGTTGAGGCAAGACTCACGTAACCTAGGGTCTTTAAGACGTTGAGGCACATTTCTTCGTTGACTCAAAATCATGTATTCCCTCATCTTACACTCGGGAGAGGTGGCGGCGAAATTTTAGAACCGAGATTGTCGATAGGGTAAACACAACACGACGATCCAATGACCCGGTCGGGAGTTAGATTGTGTGCAATCAATGACGTTGGGACGAGACTCACGTGACCTAAGGTTGTTAAGACGTTGAGGGGGACTTCTTTGTTGACACGAAGTCGCGTTATATCCCTTGTCTTACACTCGGGAGAGGTGGTGAGGGAGTTTACGAACTGAGATTGTCGGATAAGTCGAACGTCATTAACGTAAACTAAAAACTGATCAAACACGTTTTTGTAAACAAAAGTTAATCCATAGGCAAAACTTTCCCTAAACATCTCATAATAGCATTAATATAGTTAATTTAATTAGATTAATTAATTTAGTATTAGTATCATTAATTTTTAAACACATTTATTTTCGCCTAGATAAAATTAGATCATGATAAACGCAGTACTTAATAATAGTCAAAACCAATTCTTATGGACATGATAACCCTAACTCTCCTGATTTATACTAAAACTTGACATCGTATACTTGCGAGTGTAGAGACGTATTTTACGCGCTACCGAAACAAAAAAAAAAAAAAAAATTATCTATTGACCATATGTAACGGAATAAAAATTCGTAATTGAACCAAATTGGAAGAAAATATTTTATATTACTGTACCCATAGTAATGGTAATTGGTTGGAGCTAATCTGATCCTCTAAGTTACTGTTATATGTTCTATGTAGTTTTGCAAATAATAGAATGAGTATGACTCTCGATTATTTTCGCTTGTAATTCTCACTTACTGTTAACTTAGAACTCCTTATTTACATTCGAGTATATGTTCTGTAGCTTTAACAAAAAAATATTTTAGTGTTGCAAAGAACGAATATGATCCTCAACCCAATGTCTCTAGTTGTAGCATTCATGTGTTCATCAAGTGGTATTCTTTGAACATATTTTGGTCATATTTTGGAAAATATATTCTTTTTGAAGCTGAAACAAATTATTGTTTGTCAAAAAATCTTCATGAGAATGATTTCTTAGTTAACTTATTGAACTATATTTAGCTAACTCAACAAAATATTGGCTTCTTACACCAAATAATATTTGCTGTTTCACAGTTTTTAGTAATATTTGTTTTTTCAATCAAATAAATTTGGATTATTGATTTTATACCCAACTAAATATATTTAAAAAAAAATAAAAATGAAAACTTTGCTTTTGAGACACATTAAAATGTTGTATAAATAACTTCTTAATAGTTTAAGGGATGCATCATTTTGTCCTATTACATATTTATTGGGTACACTTATTTAGATCTCGAAAGCATTTAATGCTAAAAAATGACAGAAGATGTTATTTGTATTTATCAAAATAACTAAAATGTCCGGAGTTTAAACTCATGCATATATATATTTGATATAACAGAAAATGTTGACTATATATGACATAAGAGAGAGAACTTGGTATCATCCATGGAGCAAAGGGAAACTACAAAATTTAAAGACTGTAACGTGCAATATAGCCACAATTTATTCGAACTTTAGGTGTCTTATTCTAACTGCATTTTTTTTTTCTTTTCATATAAAAACATATAGATTTGCACTTTGGCATCAAATCAATACACACAAAACTCATCAAAACAGTCTAGAAAGAAAGGGCAAAGTTGGTTTGTTGCCAGATTAGTTCATTTTTTTACACTCTTATTCCTAAATATAAGTACAATTATTTGATATTGAAAAAAAAATAGATACCGATAATATATTTTATTCTAAGAGCAACGCATCTCAGGTAAGCCAATAAACAGTTCAGTCTCCACTTCTGCATTGTGGTTGCATTTTGCAATTTCTTTCTCTTTTGTTGGTGGCTTCAATTGCTTCACCGCACACTGGAATTATAATCAATTATAGGAATATATTAAGTAAAGAAATATATAGATAGTTATGGTTGAAACCTGATTATAGAGTTCTAGGGACTTATTAGTTTAAATATGTAACTTCAATGACTTAATTGGGAAATTAAAACATAAAAGACCTAATTTTTATAAAAAAAAATATCGAGTAAAATGTTAATATCACATTATCATGCGGGTGTTGTGATCGGAGGATGACAATTAAACTCAAATTTATGACTATCGAATCAAATTGAACCAAATAGTTTGGGTTTGATTAGATTCACATGATTTCGGTTTCAAAATTGAAAATCAAAACAATTTTTGTTTCGGTTTTAGTTTTCGGCTAGTTATATATATATATATATATATATATATATTAACCATATTTTGTTATTATTTACAATTTTACTTGGTGTGTGTATATGTATTGTCATTCATTAGGGTTTACTGTAATAATTAATGATTTGGTGATTTGGCTTTGAGTGTGTTTGAAAATTGTGTTTTATACTTTAATTATGTTTTACGATTTTAGGAACTTGTGTAGTTGATAGACCAATTAGTTAGTAAGGGGTTAAGAAGATTCTAACCCTCTTTAGATTAGTTGTTAGTTTGTTAGTGAGTTGTTTGTTAGAAGAGTTTGTTAGAATTGTTTGTTAGTTTGAGGTGAATAAATAGAGGGTAAGGGCTTGGGGCTAGATATCTGAAAATTGGGAAAAGAATTGGGAGAGACTAGACTCTCGAAATCCTAGAACCTATCTACTGTTTTTCTGTATTTCCATATTTCCATTCTATATTTTGATTAATTCCAGTTCAGTTCATATTTGTTTGAGTGTGATCTAACAAATAGGTATCAGGAGCAGTAACTATTCTGGGATAAAATGGAAGAAAAGAGGATTGAGGCATTGGAGGAGAGAATGGATCTAATTTGTAAGGATATTGACTCTATGCGTACTGGAGTTCATAAGATCGGAAGCTTGGAGAAGAAGATGGCTCTTATGATGGAGAAGATCGATCAACTGGTGCAAAGGAATAACATAAGTTTGTCATCAGAGAACGTGGAGAAACAGAAGCAGACAGAGATTAGGGAATCGCATACCTGGGAGGAGTTCAAGCTGAATTCTCAGTCCCAATTTTGTTCGAGCATGGAGAGATCGTTGCGGGAGGAATTCCTGGCCATACGTCAAGAGTCCACTATCGAAGATTACCAAGAACGATTTCAGATCTTGGCGTCGAAGCTGTAGGGATTGTCGGACAAAGAACTCGAGAGCACCTATTTCCATGGTCTCAATTCATTGCTTAGGGTTGAGCTTCGACTATTGCGACCGAAGAACTTGAAGAAGATGAAGGAAGAAAGCTTGAGAATAAAGAATAAAAATCGAGTATTAAAGGCCACACGGGTCGGGATCCAACGAATCGTGGAACAGATAATTGGGTTCGGATCCAAGTTCGGGTTCAACTTATATGAGCCCTAGGTTGTTATTGGAACGAAGTTATGCAGTGATGACGAGACAAGCTTCGATCGATTTGGCACCACCACCGACGGCGACTACCATTCGCACGACAACGCGAGCATCGAACGATTTCACACCACCACCGACGGCGACCACCATTAGCACAGGACAAGATTTGAAGAAGACGTGACCGATGGAGATCTTGGTGACATGGAAGCCGTCCGACTATCGACGATACATCGACGATGATTATCAGAATCGCCGCAAGAAAAGTCTCGGCTACCGATGTGAGGAGAAACTTTTTTCTAAACTTGTGTGCAACAATCGACAGCTACAAGCCCATGCCCACAGTTGTTGGGAATTATTACTTGCCTATTGTTGCTTTCCGACCGATACCCATGAGAATTTCGGATCACTGGCCAAACTTCTAATTCATTTTCTCAAGTAAGCCTCCTCTATATTTGAAAAAGTTTTTGTTGCTTTACTAGAACTTGTGAATCAGAATAGAAGTGTAATAGAGGTCGAAAGAAGGCGCTGGTGAATGTGAAAAAAAAAAATCCTTTCGAAGATGGTTGAAGCGATATTTTCTTCAATAGATTTCAGATTTGAGTTTTTTACCACTCAATTACCTTCAATTACCTACTGTTCACCTTGAGGACAAGGTGAGAGTCCGAGGGGTGGTATTGATAGACCTATTAGTTAGTAGGGGGTTATGAAGGTTCTAGTCTTCTCTAGATTAATTTGTTAGTGAGTTGTTTGTTAGAAGAATTTGTTAGAATGTTTGTTAGTTTGAAGTGAATAAATAATAGGTAAGGGCTTGAGGCTTGATATCTGAAAATTGGGAAAAGAATTGGGAGAGACTAAGCTCTCGAAATCCTAGAGGGAGAGACTAGGCTCTCGAAATCCTATAACATATCTATTGTTTTTCTGTATTTCTATTCTATATTTTGATTAATTCCAGTTCATTTCATCTTTATTTGAGTGTTAGTAAATATTAATTACAACAGAAAAATTACTAAACATGTAAGTATAGATAGATACTTAATGGGTTTGAGATTTTGTGGGTTCAATTTTTATTTTATCAAAACTGAACGGTTTGATTTGAGATCGACTTAAAAAAACGATAGTTTACTATTTGATATTTTCTAAGTTTACTATTTGATATTTTTTAACGATTTTGGTTTATACCGAAACCAGACCAAAAGCCACCCATTGCCATCCTACCACATCTCGTAACTTATCCGACTTGGCATGATTTTGTTAGACAAACATTGTGGGTCGCTCTATCAAATAATTCCTCTGATTTACTTTAAAAGCACCCTTAATTTTGAAGGATATTGAGTTAATTAGGATATAAAATACTTGAAAACATAAGAAATTTCACCTCGTCACATAATCTTGCATTTTCTTCAAGCAAAAGTCTCTCCTGAAATGAAGAAGAAATGAGAAGGCCATAGGATTAATACTGAAAATAATATTTCTTTTTATTTTTTTGATAGGCCGAAAATAATTCAGAATAATAATAATAATAAGAATAAGAATAAGAATAAGAATAAACTAAGATAGAACATACCTTTTCTTTTAATCTATCAATTTCCTCTGTGAATACCTGAGCCTGAAATTTAAATAAATTTAATAAATTACATATGATTGCTAGAAGTTTACACTCGTTCCCAAATTGCACCCAAAACTTTATAACGAAGAACAATAAAATCCAATGGATATAAATTGATTCTAAGATGCCTAATTCACGCTAATACTGAAGATTTCAGTATAGAAGGAATTGAGAATTCAAAGTTCAAAGTAAAACCGAATATAAACTTTAGGGTGCAAAGTGAAATTTCAGATAATTTTTGTTGTTACCTTTTTAAGCCTGATGTTTTTCAAGCTTCGCTCCAACTGGCCGTCTATCTCTTGAAGTTCATCTATGGAACATGTTGCCAAATTTTGCCCTAAGAGCTTCCTAAACATCCCAAATTCAGTGTTAGAGATTAAGAAACCGTGAAATAGTGGATCCCCAGTTTAATACTATGATTTAATTACTAAATATGCTGATCCAACTAACCACTTTAATTACATGAAAAAACGGAGATGTTAAATACATTAATCATCTCCTTTTTTTTTTTTACGTGCAAGCGAGATTATAAGTAAGTGAACGACCCTGCATTTTTGTTACTATTACAGTTTTCTGTATATCATCAATCACTGTTGGTAAACGTGATGATCATAAGTATCATACTTTTTATCATGTTTCCATCTACCATAGTTAGTTGGAAAACAAAAATTGTGATAAAAACTCTTCTATCAATACTTTTAACTGTGATAAATCTTGTTTTTTCCTATGGTGCTAATTGAAAATCAGTGTTATAAGCACACAACTAGTTTTATTCCAAAGAATTGTTCAATAATATATAAGTTTTAAAAGGAAAAGGAAAAGTAAACATATATATGTGTGTCTGTGTGTGTGTGTATAATTAACAAAATAACCTTTGAGAATTTTCAAGGTGCTCTATCTTCTTGGCCAATTTTGCAGATTCATGCTTCAAATGCTACAGAAGAGAATGATAATTAGTGCAACAAATTCAGCAAACCGAAATCCAAAAAAAAAAAAGAGAGAGGGAGGGGGAGGAGAGAGAGAGGATGCATTAAAATTTTTGCACTTTGACCCCTAGTTTTTAACAGCGGTTTATATACAATGGAAATTAACATGTGAAACTAGGTATAGCAACCGTTTGGTTTTGATTCGGTTTCACTAGAAACCAAAATCAATACCATTAGACATATACCAAAACCAAACCTAACACCGCCAGTTTTTTATAAACGGTTTTAAAACTGAACCGTTTAATTTTATACAAAACCAAAATCACGAAACCGTTAGAGGTTTTTAAATTTTAAAAAAAAAAAAAAAAAAAAACGCGACCCATTGGTTTTTATATATAAACATAAAATAACTAAAATATAAAATACAAAATCCGAAAAATAAAATCAAACGACAAAACTATTAATTGTTGCATTAAATGTTTCAACCATAATTAAAATACAACACATAAACTTCACATGTCCTAAAAAAATAAAATGATAGAAAATCGTCACAATACAAATTAGAGGGGGATGTCAATTGGGAAGTTGGCAATGAACAATTAATGAAAATCCTAACTCTATAACATATACACACACACAGAGGATTAAGCTGTAAATAAATAAATAAAATTGAAGAATATATACTGATAAAAAAATATCTAAAATATCACTTACACAGTTGGTATCACGATTACTATTCGAAAATCAAAACCAAAACCTCTTTGGTTTTCAATTTCAAAATCAAAACCGTAACTAAAATCATTTTATTGGTTTCAAAACCGTTCGGTTCGATTTCATTTGGTTACCGGTCGGTTCGGGTTGAATTGCCATCCCTAAATCACCTAAACTTTTGCAATACGAATAGCCAAATGCTCTCTATTATGTTAAAAACTGAACCAACTGTACAGGAATGCAATAGCTGAGTGATCAAACTGTAGTTGAAGGACGAAAGTGAAAATGAAGCCTGACCTGAAGCTGCCGTTGGGTGTCAGGGTTGCTGCTTTGGTCTTCTTTGGCTGATATTTCAAGGTACCTTTTAAATATCATACGCATGCTGAGGAGTCAAAATAAACAAAGTGATTAATTAGACATCTCATTATTAAAAAAGAAAAAGAAATTACCAAAGATAAATATACCTACTTATACACTTAAAGAAGTTCTTAGTTGTCAAATACACCCACTTATTTTGTTGACACGATAGAGTGGTATGAGAATTTTCCAATGATCGATAAGACTAACACTCACCTTTAAGTGCAACTTTCAATTTGTTCATATGATTTGATAATGAATGAATGAGAGATAAATTTCCATAATCTTACTCTGATACTATATTAGGAGGTTCTAACTGAAAATATGGTTCTTATTGTTTACTAAAATTGTAACTTTTTTTTTTACTTATATAGTAGTTTGGAAATTACAGACTAATTTAATTCTTATTGTTTACTAAAATTGTACAACTAAAAAAATATTTAACGACATTTTGGAGTATTAAATGCATTTTATTGAATGTTAAAATATGATATTTATGTATTTGTTATTTTTGTATCTTGATTGTAGGCATTATTAGCCCATTTATTACGGTGATATATTTCTTAATTTAGCCTGCTTATGTAGTTATATAATTAGAGATATAGAACCTATTCTGAATATATGAAAATAATACAATATATTTTTCTCCTAGTTTTCTATAACATTTTTGATATCAATAGCTACGTTTTTTTCACCACCAAAACCCTACTAGCCACTTCCCCCAGTCGTCGAAAGCTCGCAAAGCCACAAACCCTAAACAATCGTGAACTAGATCTCGAACCACCATCTGCCAACCCTAGCCACCGTCGTTGCGAGCCATACCTATGAAACCCTAACTGCCGCCGTTGTTCGATTGTGAACCAAGATCCCAAACCCTAGCTGCCGCTACCGCCAAACCATATCCGGGAAACTCTAGCCCCCACTGTTGTCCAATCACAAACCAAGATCCCAAAACCCTTCACACCATCACCTGTAAACCCACGAAACCCTAAGCCCTTGAACTCACGAAAACCTAAACCCTTCGCAACCAGCAGTACCCTCGAACCACAGCTGCACCAGCTTTTTTAGCGAACCAATCCTTCGTTAACCAAATTAGTTTCATGTACCATATCAAGCAAACTAGCCGCTGATCGCGCATTGTTGTGCTCTATTTACCGCCGATACTTGCGGCAATTAGTTTGACATCATTGCAAGCAGTCGTCTAGCTTTTGTCTACTGTTGCAAGTTGCAGATTGTTCTTCGTCCGTAACTCTCTGCTGCTCGTCGTCGTTATTCTCTATCCGTTGGTGTTCCGGATCTCTTAAATTCACCATCGTCTCTTCTCTTTATTGTATGGTGAGGTAACTGCGTCTTTGGTTACCCTTCTCATATTATACCTTTTTTTTCTTCGAACCCAGTCATTCTTCCTTAGCATTTGTACGATTGTTTCATTGCTACGATGTCATCTTATCTGTCTCTATGGCATCAGATAAAGAAGGTGACGCCTATCTTGAACAGTTCCAGTTCTATAGTTACCCACCTACTCAATATCTACCTTTGCGACTGAGGCCACGATCCAAGGTGCTACAACCATCTTAATTAATGGAGAAAATTTTCATGCTTGGTCTCGCTCCCTTCGTCTCTAGCTTGGTGCAAAACTAAAGATCGGATGGCTCGATGGCATTGAGCCAAGGTCAGATATCAATGATCCCAAGTTTACTTAGTAGGATACTGATAATTGTACCCTCCTTGCGTAGATATTCAATTCTATGTAGGAACGGATCTATAGTATGTTCATGTTCTACAAGACTGTAAAAGGTTTATGGTCTACTCTTACGAAGATGTATAACAACTCTCGCAACGAATCACGGATCCTTGAGCTCTACCGTGAGATTTTCCATGCCTCCCAGCATCCTTGGAACTTTTAGCTGCAGATTACTTCGGGTATCTTCAAATTCGGTGGGAGGAACTTCTACAGTATAAACCTCTAGGTAAATTCCCTGAGAATGCTGCTGAGATCGAGTCTAAGCACCAGGATCGTAGTTATACATATCATTTCTTGATGGGTTTCAATTCGGAGTACGAGAATCTTCTTAATCTATATAGTGCATTCTCTACTATCGATAACGATTCATAACGCCGACTCTATCTCTCACCAGAAGTAATTTATTTTGTCCTTGAGTAAATAGCCTTTCTGGCCCCTTTCAGTCCTCGCCCATTAGAAACGTGACTATACCGTTGTGTGCAATATCATGTCAGATAATAGATGGGAATATTTATCCACTGAATTTCAGGTTGAGCTTAATAAGCAAGGAATCATTCAGCAACTAACCTGTCCATACACCCCTGAATAGAATGATGTGGTGGAATGTAAGAATTGTCACATCATGTCTGTAGTCCATTGTATTTTGCGAGGAATGAATGCTCCCAAATCTTTTTGGCACACGACAGTTCTTATTGCTTTCTATCTCATTAATTGCACACTGAGTCATGTTCGTACACGCAAAATCCCCCTTTATATATCAAAACCCACTAGCAATCTTTTCCCTGTCTTACCCCGTGTCTTTGGGTATACGTATTTTTTCCATAATCAAGGCCCTACTAGAACTAAGTCAAATGATAAATCTATTTAGTGTGTTTTCCTCGACCATTCTTCCATGTCGAAAGGATGTAGGTGCTAAGATTCAGTTACTCGTCATACTTAACACTCTCTCGATGTTACGTTCCTTCAAATTGTACCCTATTTTTCTGGTACTATACCTTCTCCATGTATTAAGGAAACCATTAATGAGGATCATACCTCACTTCTGCACCCTATTCCTATAGATATATCGTCCCCGCCCACATCATACCATGACCTGACTATCCACCTGCCCCCTTACAGGTTTACTCTCGTCGCCCACGTGTCTCACATCCTCTACCGACATCTTCTTTGAACTCAGGTATATCTCCATCTCCTATTATTTCTAACCCTATTCCCCATCGTTACTCGACTCGGGAACATCCCCACCATTCCGCTACCTTATTTCATGTTCTATTAATTATCCGATTTCAAAGTATTTGTCTTTTCAGGATCTCTTAGATCAATATAAATCCTTCTTTGAAAAAATTGATTCCGTAGTTATTCCTCGCTTCTTTCATGAGACCCTCAAGAATCCAAAGTGGGTCGCCGCTACGCAAGCAGAGATGGATGCCCTACAACAGAATCAAACATGGGAATTAATTGACTTGCCAGTTGGTTATAAATGGGTCTTTAGTGTCAAATATTTGACTGATGGATCAATTACTCGATATAAAGCACGACTTGTTGCTATGGGCAACACAGAAATCCTGGGCAAAGACTTTGGTGGCACCTTTTCCCCGGTTACTAAGTCGACTACTATCCAACTCCTTGTTTCGTTAGCTGCCTCCTATTCTTGGCCTCTGTACCAATTAGATGTCAAGAATGTCTTTCTTAATGTTGACATGACTAAGACTATCTATATAGAGCCTCCACTTGGATTTCAGACTCAGAGGGAGTATTCAGGCAAAGTCTGTCGATTCCGAAAATCCCTCTATGGACTTAAGCAGTCTCCTCGTGTATGGTTCAGTCGATTTAGTATAGCCATCTTCACCATGGGATTTATCCAGTGTCACTCAATCATACCTGCTTTATCCGTCGCTAGCACCAACGACAGTGTATTACTATTTTAGTCTATATGGATGACATTATTATTACAGGAGACGATGCGCCTAGCATTAAGCAGGTAAAGAAGAATCTCAGTCATTTTTGACATAAAGGATTCAGGTCTTCTCTGTTACTTTCTTGGTATTGAAGTTGCTCACTCTTGGCAAGGTATCTCTCTAATCCCAGTGAAAATATGCCATTGATCTTTTTCAGGACACTGGGATGCTTGGACATAGACCGTCTTCCACTCATATGGATCCAAACCTTAAGTTAACAACATATTTGAGAGAATTATTATCAGATCCATCAGTATATTAGGGACTTGTGGGTTGCATCATCTATTTGACTAGTACAAGGCCAGATCTAACGTATACTGTCAGTGTTGTGAGACAGTTTATGCACTCACCGCGTACACCACACCTTGATGCTGTCTACCATATCCTTCAGTACCTCTAACTATACCCTAGTCTTGGCCTCTTTTATATGACAGAAGTATGAGAGGGACTCTCCTGCTTTACAGATTTTGATTATGCAGGATCGAAGGACGATAGATGTCCAACCTCTAGCCTGTGCACCTTTCATGGAAGACAGCTAATCTCGTGGAAGAGTAAAAAGCAATACGTCGTTTCCCAATCTTTTGCTGAAGCTGAGTATTGCGTATGTATGCTGTCAGTGTTGTGAGGTAGTTTATGCACTCACCACGTACACCACACTCGGATGCTATCCACCATATCCTTCAGTACCTCAAAATATGCCCCGATCTTGGCTTCTTTTATATAACAGAGGCACAAGAAGGGCTCTCTTGCTTTACAGATGCTGACTACGTAGGATCGAAGGATAATAGACGTCCAACCTCTAGCCTATGCACCTTTAATGGAAGACACATAATCTCGTGGAAGAGTAAGAAGCAATCCGTCGTCTCGTGATTTTTTGCTAAAGCTGAGTATCGCGCCATGACTCAGGGAATGTGTGAACTCCTTTGGCTTCATTCCCTTTTGACCGAGTAGGGACTTCCCGTGAGAAACTCATCTAAGCTATTCTCTAACAACAAATCCGCCATAATGCTATCCTCGGACTCCATCCTTCATGAAAGAACGAAACACATCAAGGGGATATCCATTTCATTCGTGAGAAAGACCAATAAGGAATCGTCACGCCTATCTTAATCCAATCTTCCGAACAGGCTGCTAATGTTTTCACTAAGTCCACATGACCGTCTTTTCTTCATTCAGCTATTGGCAAGGTAGGACTCATCCATATTTTTGCCCCAACTTGAGGGAAGTGTTGAAATATGATATTTATGTATTTGTTATTTTTGGTATCTTGGTTGTAAATTATTAGCTTATCTATTCTGGTGATATATTTTCTAATTTAATCTGCTCCTGTGATTATATAATTAGAAATATATAACCCTTTCTGAATATACGAATATAATACAATATATTTCTCTCCAATCTTTAATAATCTCTTACATTTCAGATTCAGATTGTCAATTACATTTCTGATTGTTCCATTTAATATCAGATTTTCTAGCAAAACATATGGTAAAGGAAGGTAAATACACCTTAAATATAAGATTGTTTTTACTTGTTCATACTTAATTTTCCTCTAGCCAGTTACCATTAAAATTACTCCATTTATATTCCAGAATTTTGTAAAATTAATGTGGTAGTAGAATTTAATTGTACGGTAAAAAGGACAGTCCGATGTTACAAAACTCCCGCTATGCGCGGGGTCCGGGAAAAGGTCGGACTACTTAGGTCTATTATACACAACCTTACCTTACGTTTTGCAAGAGACTGTCTCCACGACTCGAACCCGTGACCTCCAGCTCACACGGCAACAACTTTTAATTGTATGGTAACTTAATGAAAACTAGATTGTAGATAGTTAAAGAAATTGCAATGCTATGGTGCAATTACATCTGGTTAATGTAGGAACCCAACGGGCCTAATTCAGTCTCAAAATACGCATTGAAAGAGAATGATTATAGTAGACTTTATATATAGCTCAGGATCAAGAAACACAAGCAAGATGTGGGATTCAACACGTCACCTCACGCGCAGGGTGAACTTTGACAACTAGTGTGAACGAATATCGGGAAAAAGGACCCAATATCGGTATGGGATTCAACACTCCCCTCACGTGCAGGGTGGACTTTTTGACAAATCATTGCAAACGGATATCGGGGTCCCAACATGAATATGGGATTCAACACATCTAATATCAAACAAGAGACCTGACTCTGATATCATGTAGGAACCCAATAGGTTTAACTCACTCTCGAAAGCGGCCTTAAAGGAGGCCTATCCTAGACTTTATATATAGTTCAAGATCAAAAAACGCAAGCGATGTGGGGTTCAACATGCCCCTTTACGCGCAGGGTGAACTTTGACAAACCACTACGAATGAATATGGAGAAAAAGAGACAACATTGATATGGGATTCAACAGCTAACATAAATTTTAGTACAAACCTGAAAATTAAATTGAGCAATCTGCAATGTGAGTATCGATCCAAAATGTAACTGACTAAAAGTTATGGTTAAATTGTTCATCAAAGGTAAAATAATCTGTACAACTTTTTTTCAAGCCAACAAAATCAATAGATGAACTGAACAATTAACAAATTCTACAATAGTTGGGGACCAGAGCCCAAAGTTATAAACACGCCTAATACTTCAAATGTTTTGATAATTTGTTCAAACATTATTTAGGTCACAATAACAATAAAATCTTTGTTTCATCCAAGTAAAATCATTAGATTTAATGGGATTAGGTGCTCTCATTTTTTTGTGAGGCGTTTAATGAAGGGTCTAATGTCTAATCTCTTTAATATATTACTAGTTTAAACCCGGATATTTAACTAGTTTAGATTCGGACATCGCACGAAATTAAAAAAAAATTATAATAAATTTTAAATATTGAAACATCAAATATATACGTATTATTTGGTTACTTTGGTAGTAATATCTGAGAACGAAGCAACTTGTGGCTGCTCGTTGAAAATATATCCAAGAATTTGTTCTTATAGGTAGGTGTGGAGTCTGGTTGCCATCAACCCTACCCTCTTACAGTGGTGGAGAAATCATAGGATATGGTTACCACGCGGCTCCTTTTATTGGTGAAGCTTCATCAATCGAAAAAATCATGGATGTTGGGCTTTGCAGCCTTAAAAAGAGTTGTTCTTGCCCTTTCAACCACCACACTAAACTGTTGGGGAAGTATGTTGACCACATAAGATAAATTATTATTTGTTTAAATTGTGAAGTAAGTTACCATATTTATAAATATTACAAAATGATTATACGTGTCTTAACTATAATGTCAAAAATAATGATTTTGTGTTTGATTATTTGTTATTTGCTTATTTATTTATTTATTACCATGGTTTATGATTCTTATATATCTTTGTGTTTAATTATTACATAGTGATATTTCAATTTTTTTACTTCCATTTTTCTCTATATATTTTACCATGACTTGTTTAGATAAGGCATATAGTGTTAAATCTGAAAAAACTTAATGAACAATTTTTCCGTAGATGGCAAAAAATAAATTTGCTACCATTTTATTATACTAGGTTTAATGCCAGCCACATATAATTCACCTTCGAGTCAATAAGTGTATTTTTCTTCTTAGTTCATCATACCTGAACAAATCAATTACCATTGTCTTAATAGAATCTTGTTTATTTTTATTTTTTATTTATTTTTATAATCATCTATATGACATTTATCAAAATTAAACCTCATCTGAGAAAGAACATCGAAATATTTTGAAAGTTGAGTTTGATATTGACGACGTTGGAATCGTTGGAATTAAGAGATTTGACATTTATACATTTGATAATTATAGGACAACAAGTCCATAGGAGACCAAATCCACGTGTTTAAAGAATATTTAAGAGGAGTGGAAAAGAATGGTAAAGTTAGTGAAGACTATAAGGTTTCATGTCTTATAGATTACCACCTTCTTCATCTGACTTTTCTAAAACTCTTAGGTACGCAAGGTGAGTTGCCTCTATTTTTAGCTATCAACTCTATTAAGATTAAGTAAGAACATCGATTATCAACTTCTAAACCTCAACGTGAGAAACCTTCTCATATCAACTTGGTAGAGAATAACAAGAACAACAAAATTCAAAATTTCAACAAAAAACAACTTCTTTTATTTTAGGATTAATAATGTCAAACCCAATTGATCCTTTAATCACCCAAAACCAATGACCAAACCACCTTAATCCCACTACTAGATCAATATAAAAAAGAGAAGATGCACTTTTTGTTTGTCGTCGGGTCAAACACAAGGTAAGAGATTGCTTTTACAAAAGACCAGGCCCTACAAGCCCCAAATCAATCAAAATAACAATCAAGTGGTCCAAAAGTCTAAGTCAATATGCCGTCGGATCATAAAAATCTTGGCGAACCTTCTTTTCGATAAGATAATTATAGTATCAATTTTACTTGTGAGTACAAAGATTCGTGGTGAGATTCTGGAGCCAAATACATGTTTGTTTTGATCATGGTAATTTTAAAAATTATTAGAAATCATGGGAAAGAATTGTAACCTTAGGAAATGTTGTGGTCGTACAAGTATGCAGTATAGGAAATATTGATTCGATGTTGACACCTGGAAAGAATTTGAGTCTAACCAAAGTGTGGCATGTTTCTGAAGTTAGAAGGAATCTATTTAGTGTGTCAACCTTAGTCCAACAAGGTTACAAAATTTTTATGGAGTCCAATAATATTATTATAACCAAACAATATTTGTTTTTTGGAAAGGTTATATGTCTGAAGGTTTATTTAAATTGAATGTATTTTTGGAAGATAATAAAAGTTGCTATCAAGTTTTGAATGTTGAATCTTCTCATGTATGGCATAGAAGATTAGGACATATAAATTTGAAGAAGATTAAAAGATTGATGGATCTTAAAATTATTTCGCAATCTTATGTGAAGTATAAATAAAACTCTTAGAGCTCTTACATAATGAGGTATGTGATTCAAATAAACCACCAATTAGAGTTGTGAATGTTTATTGACGATTGTTTGAGATTATATAATATTTATACTTTAAATACTAAAAATGAGGTACTCAACAAGTTTATCATACACAAGAACAAAGTAGAAAATCAACTTGATCAAAAGAATAAGAAACTTAGGTTTGATATGGGAGGTGAGTATATTTTGTTTGTGTTAAGACTTTTTGTGAAGAATGTAGTATCATAAGTGAACTTGCTCTACCATATATTCACCTCAATCAAATGGAATTGTAGAAATAAAAAATAGAAGTTTGATAGATATGGTGAATTCAATGGTGATAATTTCAACTTTACATGAAAACTGAATCACATTACAACAAAGGATAATGAAAAAACCCCTTGTGAAATTATGGAGAATAGAAATCTGAATTTGTGAATCTTGAATTTGTGGGGTTGTTTAGTGAATGTGGATATACCAAAGCCAAATAGAAATAAAACAGGGTCTAAGACAATAGACATTGTTTTGTTAGGTTACACACAAGACAATAGTACAAAAAGACTTTTCGTTATAGTCTTAAATTAGTGGTATCTCTATTCTGTAGTTTAACCGAGAGATGTAACATTTTTTGACGAAATATTATCTTATAAAATTAGAATTCCTAATGATGAGAACCAACAAGCAACATCAAAGGACACATTGCATGTCCCGGTTGGGCCCATTACTAGGGCAAGATCCAAGAAGATCAAAGAAGCGCTTAATGGGCTAATTCAAGAGATTTCGGCTGAATCGAAAACAATAAATCCCAAATTAGGCCCAAATGACGATCAAGACCTAATCCATCTCATCAAAGCAAGTGAATGGGTTTAAACATGAACTCAAATGGACCAAGGCCTTTGGACCACGAAATTCCTATCATATTTATTTTATTATTTTAAAGTCTATTAATTATTTTAGGCTGATTTGTAAGCTTGATTGCCAAGTAAATCATTTCCTTTTCCAACTAGGAATGTAAGGCAAATTAGGAAGCTTCCTTATTCTTTATTTAGCAATTAGATTTTAGGGTTTCCTTTTTCCTCCATGTAGACCCACGAATTTCAAAGTGTATTAGAGTTTCTTTTCTTATTCTCTTGGCAACCTATTTAAGGGGCTTTGTAGACCTACGAATTTTACATTACTTTGATTAATAAAAATTGTGAGAGTTTTCTCTTTAGTTCTTCAGAGAACTTTTCTTGAACTTATCAAGAGTTTCTTGTGGCATTCAAACTTATATCTTTGATTCGTGATTCATTATAATCATTAGGTCAAGATCATTATACCATTAGTTCGTGTTTCGTTCATAAACGTTGGGTCAAGGTAATCTATCTTTCAATTTCTGTATTTTTAGCTCGTTCAAAAATCTGATTTAGTTTCGATCTTCGCGAAGAAACCCTAAGTTGGTTTCGGGTCTCACTAATCCTTGGTGAGGTTCGCATCACCTAACCAAATGGTAAACATCGATTCTATGCCAATATAGGACATATCTTTTACTAGCAATAGTCATCTTGTAGAGATAGAAATAGATTTTCCTACAGAGCTAAAATAAAGAGACACATAAAGTTGAAGAAGATCCTATAATTTACAAGGAAGTTTTATCTTATATAGATGAACTTTTTTTAAATGAGGCAATAAATAGTAAGATTGAATCAGTCATATAAAACAAAATTGACTTACAAGATGTAGAATGTAAGTCAATGTTTAAGGAAAAATTGAAACGTAACAAAAGCATATATCAGTATAAGGCAAGATTGGTAGCTAAGGATCTGCACAAAAAGAAAGTGGTTGATTATTTTGATATCTAATCTCTTACAACTATTAGTACGTTTCTACCTTTAGCTTCTATTCATAACTTAGTAATACATCAAATGAATATAAAGATAGCATTTCTGAATAGAGATTTATGAGAAAATTCATATGGAACAAACTCAGGGTTTGTTTGTTAAAACTGTGGCGTTGTTTTAGTAAAGGTGGCCATACCTAAGTCAAAGATAAAGAAAACTGACCTAAAATAAGAGACACTGTTTTGCTAGGTTACACACAAGACAATAATGCAAATGGATTTTTAGTTATAGAATCTCAAATAGTGGTATCTCTATCAATTTTATAGTTGAATCATGAGATGCAACTTTTTTTTAACGATATATTTCTTTATAAAACTAGAATCCCTAACCAATTAGTGAACACGGACTCTACATTAATTTAGGACATACCTTCTACTAGCCATAAGTCCACTTGTTAAAAATAGAATTAGATTTTCCTGTAGAGCTAAGTCGAAGTAAGAGACACAAAGTTAAAAAGAATTTTGAGGAAGATTTCTATACTTAGTGGAAATCTATTGTAAAACTCGGAGGCAGTTTTTATCTTCTATAGATGCACCTTTTTGGAAATAGACAATATATACTGAGACTAAATCAATCATGTAAAATAATACTGGGAAGTTAGTAGATTTGCCTAAAAAACCTAGGCTTATGATGTATAGTGGCGGAGCCAAGAAATAGCCAAGGACACACAATAACTATAACAAATATTGTCTAATTTTTTCAAGAAAAAGTATTTTGATGATACTTTCAAAGAAATCAAGATTCACTTATAGTTCTAGAAACAAAATAATACAAACAAAAAATAAGGCAATCGATAAATTATTTAAATAATTTTTTTAAAAGAGAATTAAATAAAAGAAACTTGTAAATCCAAATCTATATTTTAAAGAATTAAAAAACTTGACTTTAACAAATCTAAATTAATAAAAAAAAGGAAAATATTTCCAAATCACAAAACCACCAAAAAAGAGCAATACTAGTTGTGAAACTTCATTTATGTAATTTCATAGAATAGAAAAATAGAAATACACTTAAACATTTAATTTTATATATTTATACAAATTTATAACAAATTAAATAATTAGATGAAAAATAGTTTTTTTATTTTTTTATTTTTTTATTTTTTTTATAATTTGATTGTTTTATACAAAATGTAATATTAAATTATAAAGTACCATGGGCACAATTAATTGTAAAAAGAGTATAAGGGGTATTATTTAAAATAAATAGGGGTACTAAAAAAAAACTAACTCAAAATATAAGATAATAATTAAAAAATTGACTTTTTTTAGGGGAGCATGTACCTCTTCCCCCCCCCCCCCCCCCCGGGGGGGGAAATATTTTCCCTCCATCCCTGATGATGTAAGTAGATTTCTAAGAAATTAAAACCCAGGAGAAGCATAGATAAGTATTAGGTAAGATTGGTAGCTAAAGGATTTACACAAAAGAAATGGAAGAAAAGAATTGATTATTTTGATATTTATTCTCCTATAACTAGTAATATCACTTTAGGATTTTTATACCTTTAGCTTCTATTCATAACCTAGTTATACATCAAATGCATGTAAAAATTAATTTTCTTTGACATTTAGTTGAGGAAATTTATATGGAATAACCTAAGAGTTTTATGGTTAAAGGTGAAGAATACAAGTTTTGTAAGTTAGTAAAGTCTTTATATGGTCTCAAGCAATCCGCTAAGAAATGGCATGAAAATATTGATAATAGGATTTCAAAATACGGTTGAAGAATCAATTGTCATGTGAAGTGTTTATTTTACATAGAGAATAGTGGAGGTAGTGCTATTTTGTGTATCTACGTAGATTATGTAATTATTTTTGGAACTAATCTGAAGATTGTAGAGGTTGTTAAGCCATACTTGTCTACATACTTTGCTATAAAGGATTTGAGAGAAGCATATGTGATTTTAGAAATGAAATTACATAGTCATTCAAGTATTTTACAGAAAATATGGAAGAAGTTTGAGTACTTTGATGTGAAACCTATTAGCACACCTTAGATTCTAGTTAGATCTAAAGAAGAACAATGGTCAACCAATATCTTAATTGAAGTATTCTCAAATGATTGAATCTCTTTTATATCTATTTAAATAAATTCCGACTTATCGTATGCAATTAGAAGATTGAGTAGTACATTCACTACCCAAGTAAGTATCTTTATAGAACTTTAGATTTCACCCTATGTTATGAAGGTTTTTCCCATGTAGTTGAAGGTTTAAGTAATTTAAACTGGATTTCTGACAGCCTAGATGTAAAATCTACTACTCGGCTTGCATTTTTATTAGGTCGAGCTGCTATATTCTGGGGCTTTAAAACACAAACTATTATTTGAAGAAGTGCAATGGGAAAAACATTATAGCACTTAACACCACATGTACAAAAGTAGAATGAATCAAAAACAAACTTTAACATTTTCTCTTAGTTGGTTAACCTGTTCTTACTATAACCTTTCGTTGTGACAATAGAGCTGTTATCTGCTTAGTAAATCAAAAACATACAAATAAAAATATAAAATGACATATATAGGTAAGATACATATCTGTTAAGATTACGTTGAAAAGAAATATAATATTTCTAGATTTTGTGAGGTCAGAAAGTAATATTGTTGATCATTTTATCAAAGGTTTGTTTAGGAAGGAAGTCCTAGATTTGTCGAGGAGGATGCACTTGAGACCACAAGGAAGTCAAATAGGGAAGTAACCCAACCTCTATGATTGGGAACCTCATGAAGCAGGTTCAATGCTGAGAAACAATATATAATACGTGAATTATTTTACCAACCTAATATCAAGAGATATCCATAAGAAATATTTGTTTGCTCATCCCTATGATGATAGGGATGATGAAGTGTGATGTTAAGGAACGGTTTAACCCTAAATGAGATCAAGGCAGAAAAACTCATGTAGGACTTAGGTTGTTAGGGATAAGATCTTTAGAGAATCGTGGGTGGACTTGTTTCTTGTAATAATATCATATAATCAAAAATATTTTGATATTATCCTCGAATTATATCAATTTTGTTGTAAACCATGTATGGGCAAATATACTTTGACAATACTAAGTGTTGTATTTTACCCACAAACTTTAAACATCTCCATCGGGTATAATGGGACTACATGTGAATATAGGAGTATCCAAGACAGGATCTATCACTTTCAGTAGAGAGAGACGTTTCCTATGTGATTCGATTTAGTATTTAATTCACCCAAGCCCTAGCCAGAGTAGTGTGAAGATTGAGATGATATTTGAAATAGTATTATAAAGAATTGTATTACCAATCCATATACATATAATTGGACAATGAATTTTGACTTTATTTATACCTTCTTGGTCCTTTAAGGAACACAAGATAAAGATATTCTATAATATGAAAATTATAACTAAGGAGGTTCACTTGATGAAATTTCTGTCAGTTGTATATGGCTATTATATGTAGATAGACGTGACTCACAATCAAAGAAGATGCCTTTAAAAAAGTATTTCACCAAGAAAGGTAAAATTCGAATTATTCTAATTTGAATTAATTAATTAATTCCACCACGCAGGATTCACTCTTGGGATCCGATTGGTCTGGGAGGGGACCCATATTCGATATGAGTGTAATAGTCGTTCTCGATTACAAAATAGTTTTATCCCTAAATATATATTTTTTATATGTTCTTTATTGTTTATGCACTTCTAATAAGTTGATTTTTATATTCACATAGGTTTTAAATATTTTAGTGAAATCATAGCAAAAAAGTGCATTCTACAAACAATATGATGAAGACTTATGTGCACCCGTTTACCAAAAAAAAAATCTATAGTTATAATTTCGAGATTAAACTAGTTGCATATGAAAGTAGACATCCTAAGCTTGCTAACGAGTGGTCAAATATCTAAATTTGAGTTCAAACGAGAGATATATACACATCTGAAATTCAAGTTGTCATGGTCTACCCCAGGCCACATGACCTCTATGGTGTCTACGACGACCTCGAACAGAAAAAAAATGTTTTTTCCTGATTTCAGAAAATCAAATCCCCAAATTCCGAAAAATATTATCACACTTTTTTTTTTTTTTTTGTGGGGTGGGGGGGGGGGGGGAGAGAAGTATACCAAATATGGAAGTTTGGGCTGTCATTGTTCACTCTATCGAAGATCCTTAAATCTTGGGTAAGGAAGAAAAAAGAAAACATTGTACTCAACAATTCCATGAGTGGATAGGCCCCTCATTTGGGTTATGGTTATACATTGTTCTAAGTCTTTCAATGTAATTCTAGTTTTGTTCGATCATTTTTTTTTTAAAAAAAAAAAAAAAACCTTCATTCAGATAAAACAAAAGAACTATTAGGGGATTTGGCCAAAATTGATATTGTTGACCCCAGAGATTGACCCTAGAGGGGGGAAGAGAAAGGTGAATTGGCTATTTAAAAAAATTTGGTTTCAACTACAACATTTGTTTACTAAAATCTCAAATCAAACTTGTTAGTACTTGTGATTGTGTGCGTAGCAGAATAATCAATCAAATCAAAATAATAAAAGTAAAGAGTAAAGGATAGAGAAAATAAAACACAAGACATAAGCGATTTGTAGTAGTTCGGGAAATCCTTTGCCCACCCTACTCTTTCGCACTCCCAACGGAGAGTTCTCATCCAGTAATCCTTAATCTTCTTACGGGTGAAGATCAACCTTTCACAATCTTTTAATCTTCTTATAGGTGAAGATCAGACATTTCAAAATCTTCTTTACATCGAGATCAGTCCATCACTTTTCAACACACCAAAGGCTCTTCCTTTAGTTTCATCAACTTCTTCACAAGTTGATGTTGGGATGTGGTGATGTTAAGGATCTTCCTTGCTTTGATATATCAACGGAAGACAATATCTCAAAATAACAATCCAATGGTTTTTTAATCTAACTTACAAAAATCGACATTGGAGCTCTAAACACTCTCTACAAAAGATTATAATACTTTGATTCACTAGTGTTTAGTGTTTCTCACAAATATCACTCAAGAAAAGATAGACAAACTTTAAGTACAAGAGTGATCATACAAGAAGTGTAAAAATAAGAATCAAAATGATATTTCTAAAAGAATATAGCATGAGAACTTGAATATCTTTTCTATATAACCCTTGTAAGCTCTTGTGTGTGATTCTTGTATCTCTTAGTTGTTTGGCCTCCATTTATATAGCCAAAGAAGGTATGAGATCAGCCAAGAATGACGATAGAAGTTTTCACAATCGTTGCTCCATATCCCTTAGAAGATAGTGGCAAATAAGCTCCTATGCACTAAGAATTTCTCTACAGAAATTCAAATTTCCAACTACTTTTCTATCATGATAAATACTAGAATATCTTCTAATACGTGTATAGGACCCATGCATCATTAATGAATATGGACAATCAAATATTTTAACCTTTCATCTATATTTTTACATTGAATTTGGTCAAGAGATGAGTTGTATATTAATGACTTTATGACCAAAGTTGTAGACAAGACAATGTAGATAGCTGCAAAAGTATTTCTACCATAAATGCATAAAGGAGACTCCATTACTTTGAATTTTATCATGATAATGAAGATAAGTTGGGATCCACATAGTGGGAGACAAAGTATGAGTTTTCATGGAATGAGCAACCCTATCACAAAATCAAGATAATCATATTTTCTGTATTCCCACTTCCATATTTTGACAAATACATGTATTATACATGCATACATATATGTGCACGAAATTAAGCATATAACTACATGATGTATATTGCATTTTATACATAAATATAATTTATTTTAGTATTTATAATGATTCCAAGCAAGTCCTAACACTTAAACACATTTCTCATGTTTAAAACAAAATTTTTAAAGTCTTTTAGACAAAATGTCAATTAAACTTTCATATAATGTCACTCATACCATTCAAGAACATATATATCCTGTAGACACATCATATAAATATATATCAAAATATGAATTAAGCAATGAGAACAAAATTTGATACGTAAAATTGATTTTGAGTTTATGGCCAAAAAGCTGTGAAATGTGTTCTTCAATATTTGAAATGGTTTTGATCCAATTGATTAAATCCAATGATGATTTGATCAAATTGAATATTTATCATGATACTAGACATCTTAAATAAGGTATACAAATATTCAAGACTTAACAATAACAAGTTAAGATCAATAAAAAATTAGACCGAAAACAGAGTAGGAGAGAGAGTATACTATCCAGAAGTACAAACTACTATTTTTGAAAATCAAGGACAGATCCAAAGTATTCCTAATAGGCATAGAATTAAAGGTTATTCAGTTAGCTTTCCATAGCAAAAAGAATCATCTCATTTAGACTCCAAATGGGTGAGATATCTGTGTAGATTTTTCTGCTGAAAGCTACTGATTGAAGGTAGTCGACTACATTCCAACATGTAGTCAACTACTTGTGCTGCAACTTCGGCGCAAGTGTTATTTTCGTCCGTTCTTGGTTTTTAACGTTAGTCCAAGATCGTTTACCATTCAAAACACTTGTAGAACATTGTTTCAATGATATTTAAAGTATTTTCACATTGAGATCATGCAATATACCATGTGATCACATTAAATTCAAATTTAAACATAGACACTTGTGGATACATATAAGGGAATATTTACCATTGTGTTTAAATGTATCCTTAACAGAATACTTTACTCAAATGGTAAAGTAGACATGTTCAAGGCCAAACAGGTGGTCAAAGGATATAGTCAGCATCAAGGAATTGTCTATGAAGAGACCTTTTTGCCGGTCGTGGCTATAGTTGCATACCATGACTATTAAATATAGAAAATTATGTAAAAATAACTTTTCTCAATGAAAACATAGAGGAAAAGATTTGCATGGATCAATAAGAAGGCTTCATAGCTGAAGGCGAATATCAGAAGGTATGCAAATTTAAAAAGTCTATTATGAACTTAAGCAAACTTCATAGAGTTGGACCATTCGTTTTGATGAGGCAGTTAAATCATTTTTGTTACCTCCAAAACATGGATGATCCATGCGTATACAAGAAAATGGATGGAAAGGCTATATGTTTCCTGGTGTTGTGAGGGGACAATATTCTACTAATCAAATGATGTAGGAATGTTGTCAACTACAAAAGTATGACTATCTCAAATGTTCTCCATTAAGGATTTGGGATAAGCGTCCTATATACTGGGTATAAAGGTCTAAAAAGTATATTTGGTTTGTCCTACTTGGTTTATGGATAAACTGTTGGAGCGATTCATCGTGGTAAATTCTACGAGAGGGTACCTACCAGTCCAGCATAAAATTTATCTTTCTAGGAAGATAAGTTCTCAGTCTTCTAACAAAAATATTACGGTGAATAAGAATCCATATGTTTCAGAAATGGGAAGTATGATGTACACAATGCTATGTATTAGATCTGATACTAGTTATGTAGTTCGATTCAACAACATATATCAGGAGGATCCAGGTTTGGAACACTGGGAACACTAGAAAGTTGTGAAATCTATCCTCAAGTACATGAGAAGGACTAAGGATAAATATCTATTCTATCAAGGAAGAGAATTGAGAGTTTAAGGTTATATTGATATGTATTTCCAATCCGATGTGAATGATTTGAAGCCAACTTTGGGATATGTATTTGTTCTAAATGGTGGGTCTGTTAGTTGGAAAAGATGTAAGAAAACTACAACTGCAAAGGAAGTTGTATGGATTAAGAAGTTCATTTCTGAACATCAAAGAAGTTCCAACCACTGAGTCATCTAATACCTTTGCATTGTGATCAGGGTTTAAGTATCAAATATTACGTACTATAACGTCCGTCACTTAATGGTTTATTGGCCTGCCATTACGGTTACGAGATAATAAACTATTCTTGGGCCGATGCACATTGAATCGGCCTGTTAAAGGCTATTACAGAATGATATGGGCCCGTAATACAGTCTCACTCTATTACATTGAGGCGTAACGGAAGTTACTGGCCATTAAGTCATTAGACAGCCTGGAGTTACACTATACCATATTCCAGTCCTTCCCCCAACTATTACCCAGGCTTTGTAGGCTCTCCAACTTGCTTATTCCTACTATCCCACCTTTGTTGTCAACTTACAGCACCTTTGTTCAGTTGCAGGACTTGGTTCCCTAGCATTTCCTTCCCTATTTATTCTCATTTGGAAATTTCAACAACCATATTCTTTCATTCCTTCCCTATTTCAGCTATTGTCCCTCCTTCATTTCTCTATTTTTTCCTATTTCATCCCCATGTTAGCCAAATCCAAACCAAACTCAAGCCTTCTAAGCCATATCCAAGCAGATTGCTTCATTTTCAACAAGATTTAAAAGGATTTCGTCATTAAAAAAAAAAAATCAAATTTCTCCTTTTTTGGCCAGCTCTGTAAATTTTGTGCTTAGATCTTTCATTGTTTTCATTTAATTTCCAGTTCCAAAATATTTTTCTAAATAAATAAAAATTAAAATGTGGTAGAAAGATAAGTAAAATTGTAAATTTTAAATTAAAGGAAATTAAAATTAATAGTATTCGGGTGAAAAAGAAGGATCGCTTCTTCCTCCTAGCCATGATATTGGATAAAAATTTGGGAATCCTATTGGAAGTTCTAGGCATAAATTAAAATGAAAATTTTGTGATAGAGAGATAAATGATGGAATAACTAGATTGAAACAACACTAGGCGCAAAAAAAGGGTTAAGTATCTCCATGTGTAAATGTTAGTTATAAAGTTAGGGAGCTTATGACGTAACATCTTCAAGGTTTCATGGAGAAAAACCATAGATAAAATAAAACAAAGAGAAGAAGTGATTGAACAAATTCGAGCTTCTCAACGTGATGAAGATGGTCCTTATGTAAGTTTGAGTGATAAGAATAACTCGAATGATCCGGAGATGGCTGATGCATGACACGAAAAGAAAGTACGGTTACGTAGAGAAGAAGATGAGAGAGATATTTAGGAGGGATATAGGCGACTGAAATCAGAATTGGGGCAGTAGTGGGGTTGGTGGAACCACTAAAAGTGGAAGTACTACTGCTCATTTTGCTAATATGTTTCCACAATATTTTATTGTTCGTGAATCAAATTCGAAAATACTTAGATTGATTCGTCCTTGCTTAAAGCACAGTTAACCGATATTGTCGTTGATTTACACCATAGCAAAGCCCCTAAACTCTAAAATCTCTCCACAAGGATAATGAAGGGGTTGAGAAAAAATTATGTATAGCAATTAGTCAGTTTGTAGTATACACACGTTTTCCAGCAAAACTTGTTACATCGACATGTTTTTAGCCAATGTTGGATGTTGCGAGGGAGGTTGGAAAAGGAGTGAAAGTACCTACTCCTTATGAGGTGAAAATATTTTTTTATTACACATATTACAGTCCATACCCATGACACTTATTAATTAAACATTTTTTGTGCTTTTGGATAGGTGAATGAAGTTTTATTTTTCAGAAAATGTGAAGAATTGAGAAAATGGATCAAATATCGCAAACCAAGTTGGGAGGAGAGGTTCGTTACAATCATGTGTGATGAGTGGTCAAGACCTACTCGGAAGCACATTATCAATTTTCTGATTTATAGCAATCAGGGGGACTATTTTTCATAATTCAATGGATGCCACCAATGTTGTTAGCGGAATTGTTGAGTATTACTTCAGTCTCATGGATAAAGTGGTGAATGAAGTAGGTAAAAAATATATTGTCTAAATTGTCACAGATAATGAAGTTGCGATGAAGACGGCGGGAAAAAACATATTTCAAAAAGACAGAATCTATATTGGACAACTTGTGCTGCACATTGCATTAATTTGATATTGGATGATATTGGAAAGAAAGAAAATGTCCAGAAGGTCATAGATGATGCGAGAAGAATCTCACGCTTCGTTTAAACTTGGGTCCTTTGATTATATGAATCGATTCATCGAAGGAAAAACATTACTAAGCACAACGATCACACATTTTGCCACCAATTTCATTTTGTTGGAAAACATTGTGAGGAATAAGAATGCCTTACCAGATATGTTTAATTGTGATGAGTGGAACAGAACAAGAAGGACAAAGAAGAAGTGGTGGAAAAAAAAAATAAGGAAGATTGTGAATAACAAAACATTTTGGAAGAAATCTTCGGAGATTTTAAAAGTTCAAGAACTATTGGTAAAGGTGCTTAGACTTGTTGATGGTGATAAGAAGCCTACAATGCTATTAATCTATGAAGCTATGGATAAAGCAAAGATGTCCATTCAACAAAATTGTCATTACTTCAAAGAATATTGGAATGTAACTGACAACGGATGGCAATTTCATATACACCACGATTTGCATGCGGCTAGTAAGTAATTGACTAATTGTTAGTAGAAATTTTAAATACTCTTGTTGGAATTAAACTTCTTTAACAATATGTGCTTAGTGTTTTCAATTAATATAGGTTAAATTTTAAACCTTTAGTATCAGTACAGTGGTAAACTTTTGACCATAGAGAGGTAATAGCTGGGGTTAAAAAGATTATTTAAATATTGGAGCCGAGTACTGATAGAAAAATTCAATCTATTAATCAAGTTAGTTCATTTTCTTAAAGTAACAAGTTACCAATTTTTTTATGTTTAGTTTGTGGGTGTTTGAATTGTTACTTTCTAAGTATATAATACGTTGTTCCATCACAAGCAAGATTCTTATGGAGTTGTATTGGCTCAATGAGCAGTTGCACATACAAATCCAGGTAATGTAATGAACACTTAGCTATTAATATAAGAATCTCAATCTTTGTATCATTTTAATTCATATTTTTTTGTTTACAGAGCTAAATGGTGGATGTAACATGGTACATCTGTCCCTAAGCTTTAAGAGATTACAATTAAAGTGTTGAGCCAAACAACATCGTCTTCTAATTGTAAGCATAATTGGAACACATTGATTTTTATACATATAAAGATGAGAAATCGTCTGAAATATCATAAACTGAATAAGTTTGTTTACGTGGCTTGTAATATGAGGCTAAAAATCAGACATACTAAAAGAAAAAGCCGACATGATATTGATGGCAACTTCAACCCTATCAACTTAGACTTTATCTTTGAAGAAGATGATCTACTATCTCCATGGCTTCAAGAGAAAGAAATACCAATGTTAGATGATCTAATAACTCCGATTGGTTAGAAATAAGCGATGATGAGTAATATATCGCTACCTCTAGTAGCCAAGCACCCCAATGTTTTAGAATAATAGTTCATTTGGAGATGGAAGTGACACTAGTCATGGTTTGAGCCCACCTAGTGGAGGGTTTAGTGGCGAAGATAGCAAAGGTGAAGGAGACACTAGAAAATTGCCATATCGTGGAAATGTAGGAATTGTTGGATTTGCAGGAGGAATGGTGGTGTGACTAGAACATCAAGGAGATATTCAAACCCATAATTCTCAAATTTCGATGAACATGATGACATGGCAAACCACTTTGGTATGCTTGGAGTTGGAGGATATGGATATGGATATGGATATCGAGGGCATAATTATCATCATTGTCCTTAACTACCACCATATTCTTACCCTTATTATCCCCTCCCCTCCCCGAATATGTTTCAACACCACATTATATGGGTATGGGTCCTTTAAAATATCCACAACCTCCTACTACTGATACTCATATCCACCACACTTTCTTACCAATATAGTGTCCCTCTTCCACATCAAGACATCTCAAGTTCTACATTTGGTTACTACAAAGAAAAAACATAATCTAGTGGTACTGGTGGTAGTAACAGTGGTACTAACAACACCAGTTATGATCATTATACCTTTAATTACTTTGGTGGTTATGGTGATGCAAAACAAAATCAGTGTGGTGATTATGGTAATGCCGAAGAGCCAACGTGTAATTCTTTTTGGTATTGATATGAGTAATATTTTTTTAATATGAGCATGAAAATTGATAATATGATGTACCAGTATAATTTACTCTTTTATTATATTTATGTAATATATTTGTAATAAATATGGTTTACATCATATTATTCTTTTAAGATTATTTAGTATGATGGGTTTTTGTCTATTTTCATATGTTATGATGTTTTATATATAGTTAAATGTCATAATATCTATTAGAATGTATTTATTAAGGGTTAAATAAGTAAAAAAAAATTATTATTATTGAGTTTTTGACGATGTTCTGGTGATTTTAAAAAATTCACGATCTTTTCGGCTAATTCTCGTTACGGACAAGTCAATACTCTCGTTACCGTTACACTACAACTGTTACCGTTATATAACCCGATATCACAATTTAAAACCTTGATTGTGAAAACAATGGTGCTATAGCTCAATTAAGGGAACCAACATCTAATTAGAAATAAATATATAGACCGACACTTCCGTTTAATTAGCAAAATTATTCGGAGAAATAATATCCACATCAAGAGAGTAGACACAACAGATAATGTAGCAGATCCACTCATTAAGGCTTTGACTTTACAGTAGTTAGATTGGAAACTTCTAAAAATGGGAATTAAATACTATTTTGGTTTGCTATAGTGCTAGTGGGAGATTATTGGATGTAAGCTCTATAATCAATCATATAATCTTACATCTAAGGCTTGTATCTGCAAAAACGTTTCAATCTCAAGTATTAAGAAAATGTATTCTTTATATTATTCTTGTAGTTATAACATTATTATTATAGACCTTGAATATTGAGTAGAATGTCCAGTTATCTAATGTGATGAAATAAGAGGAGGTCGAAGGCATTTGGTAGCTCGATATTATAAATTGTTCTTAGTTGATATTAAATTGTTGAAAATGGTCTTTAATAATCTATGCTACCTTAATCAAATGTTTACTCTTTCAAAATTGTGATCTCAATCAATCAGTATGAGATACTAGACGATCTGCATGAAGACTTACTAAGTGGTAATAAGAGACTATATGTAATCATCCTTGATATCCTACATTATTGTTTTACTTGAGTCAAAATATGATATCGAAGGTGTGTTGTATTCTGTGAACTTCTGTATTTAAGGAACTATATATTACATGTATGGATCTTTATACTTTGATAATCATCTGTGTTGTTCCCTAACCACGGGCTTTCAAAGTTATTCATTAGGTATAGTGGAACATACTTGGCAATATACTAGTATGCAAGAAGGGATCTATTACTTTTAGAAAGAAAAAAACATAACCCACGTGATTCGATTTAATATAATTCATTGAAATATATGGTCAGACTAGTGTGATGATTGGGATGAGATTATAATTAGGTATCATAAAAAACTATATTATCAACCAGATACAAATGGTTGGACGATTTTTTTTTTATTTAACTATATCATGTTAGTCCATTTGGGTACACATATATAGAGATCGTAGAATACACATATCACATATGAGGGGGTTCTCTTTGTTAAATTTCTAAAAACTGGACATGGCTTTGAAAAGTGGGTAAACATGACTCATAATTGGATAAAACGCTTTGAGGGGAAAATCGATTTCTTTAGAGAGGGTAAAGTTTTGAATTGTTTCAATTTTAATGATTAAATGATTTGTAAAATAATTAACTAATTAACTATTTTTAGTATTGAACTTTTGTTATAAAGCTAATGCATCACATACAATAGAGACTTGAATTTAGAGGAGTCCTTAGAGAAGGAAAGGGTAGTAATGTCAAAGTTAAGAAGTTCAGGGACCAAAGTGTAAATTGAAAAAAGAAGGGGTCTAGGGTTATGAACCTTGGACAGTATATATACGGAGGGAAATGGCCAAATGGTTAATCATCACATGAGGATTCAACCAACACCATTTAGTTGACTCCTCATTTATCTTGTTTTCCCAATCCTATGTCTGTAAGATTAGTTTGTCTTGTTTTCCCTTTTGTTTTCAATTGTGCTATCCGTTACATACCAATTAGATGTCTTAGCACTAGGATTAAATTCATTCTTAGAAATTCCAAGAACACTTTTTTATCTGATTCATGTATAGATACTATTAGAGCTAAGACATTTGTGTCATTTCTAAGAACATTAGCCTCTTGTAGTTGTTATCGTTTGTGTTCAAACACTCTCAGAAGACCCTTCTCAGATCACGTCTGGGAAACTACCGACTTTGAGGTTGAAACACTGGAAGATATATAAATAAAGAGTTTTTAATATTACCTGCTTGTATATTTGTTTTAATGTTAATACAGCTAGATCTGCAGAAAGTGATTATATATTAAATTAGATTTAAATTTTTATATTCTGTTGTGTAGATCTAATACTTTTTAATATCTAATTCCTTTAGTAATATTAATGAAATACTATGTTTGGATCTTCCCGAAAATAATATTGATAACATGTAAATTTGAAAGTTTTTTCAATTAACTTAAAAAAACATATTTTTTTCAAATCAAGAATTAGAAATCTAGGGAATGACGTTATAGAAATAATCATGTCGCTGGTAGGAGGTAATTAGCATGCTGGTAGCAGCAACCCTGCGCTACTTGCAACCCTGCCATGGAAACATTTTTCTAGATAGCGGAAGCATGCTGCCATAACGGTTCTACCGGTCGTGGCAGCACAATGCTAAGCCCTTCGAGACAGCTTTTGTTTATCCCCATGAATTTCTATTGCCTACCATTCTGTTAGATTCTGTAAGTATTTAGTCTTTCGAATATTTATGAGGAAAAAGTCAAGAGGTTACTAGCGTACTGGGTTCGAATTTCGAATCCTACCTAAATCAGATTTGACATCATTTAAAATATATTTTAAAAATCTTATCAAATCAGATTTGGTATACTTTTTAACATTTAAACTTTTAAACTTCGTAAATTAAATATTTTATGTATCATTTTAAATAGCTATGAGAAAATAATTTGAAGATAATGATTATTATTTATTTACGTTTGTTAGTATCTGATGAGGAGAAATTCAGGTTAGGCATAATTTGCTGGCATGGACCGTGCACAAAAATTTACGAAGCATACTATGTTGATTAATTGAACTACGCCTGAGCAGATTACTATCTCGGAATATGCCATCATCGACTTTCTATCCTGGGAGGCAATAGTAAAGCCTCCTACTCATTGAGAAAGCAATTGTTAGTACTCCCTTAATAACAATCTATCACTCCACCAAACTTGCCACGTTGACTATATACTGGGGTAAGATTTGGGAAAACTTACCAAACAAATTTTCCCTATCTACAAATACTGAGAAGGTGGGTTAAGCCAGATACCAACATTCATGTAAACTCCTTCCCTAGCCAATACTTCGCCAAAATCTACTAGAACAAATATATTGATTCTCACACCGATGGTGCAACGCCGACATACCAATTCGTGGTGCATTTTTTTTATTTGTTTTTGCAAGAACCCAAACTGGAAGGGAATCTAAGTTGGGAGTATCCTATCCCTGATCTCGAAGTACCATATTTGACAAGGTAGTGTCTAGTCTCATTAGATTAGTGTCGTCTATAGAAAACGACTGATTATCTTTATCATCATTTTTAGTACACGTTTATGGTTAATTTAAGTTCTAGGATAATGACCAACAATTAAGAAGAAGAGTGGCAGCTGCTCCGCCTGGCTGATCATGAAACTGGCCCATCCAAGGAGTTGCCTTCGCTCCTCATGCAATTGATGAGAGAGATACATGATCTCTCTCAGAACGTCCAACGTTTGGCTGGACAGGCTAGCTAAGCGCCGCTACTCTTGCTGCCACTTATCCCGCAAGTGTACGTATTTCCATACAGAAAGGCGCAAGCCATCTTGGATAAAAGGTAGAGACCATAATGGAAGCAATGTCAGGAAAAATATCATCGAAGGGAACAACACAATCTTCGACGAGAATTGGACATAATACGGAAGGAAATAGACAAGCTTAGTCAATAAAGTCGTGATAGTTGGTGAGATACAAAAGTCCCACCACCCGAGAGAGCACCTAGCGTGCATTCACGACTCGGGCCCTGTGTATCATCCTTTCAAATAGGGGAAAGGAGGGGCGAGATGCCTATTCAACCAAATAAGACGTACCCAAATTATTGGCAGGCCAAGACTCATGGGACATCCTAAAACAACCCCCCCATTCCCCATCAAATCTTCCTCAACGACCCGGCTTAGAGGCCGACGCAGGAACCACGATCAACAGATCGACATGGACATCCGAGAGTAAGTCAACGCTATTAACAAGAAAGTAAGAAAGATCGTAAAGAGAAAACCCAACATCTACGAGATTGTAAAGCGAAACACCTCACTATTTACTGCTCAGGCGTTGTGGAAGAAAGTCCCAAAAAATTTCAAACTCCCATTGCAAATCTAAATGTGTCAGGGCAACAATGAACCGATGGAGCATTTGGACACTTATCATGCCAACATAGATCTACAAGCGGTATCAGATTCAACCAAATGTCAAGCATTCCAAGTAACTCTAGCCGAAACTACCACGAAGTGGTACAAGACACTAAAACTAGGTATGTTTGATTCATTCGAGTCTTTTAAACTTACTTTTGCAAGCAGGTTTGTAATTCACAAGCGATATGCCAAATACCCATCATATCTTATGTCGATAAGGCAAAGAAGAGACTAAAGGTTGGAGGTTTTCCTGGAGAGGTTCCATTATAAGTCCGATCAAGTCAAAGGGATGAATGAAGAGATATCCATAGTGACCCTCATGGAAGGGGAGAGAAGAGGCTTATTCCAGTACGACATGGCTTGTGCCCCGCCGAAGACTCTACTCATCACTCGTGTTGTCTGTTGAGTTCATCATGGCGGAGGACATATAACAAGACTGAGCAGAGCAAAAAGAAGACTTAAAAAGAAAAAAAAGAAAAAAAAGGAAAGTCGAGGAGTCAAGATATAACAAATCCGATCAAGACAACTCTTGGCCAAAAAAGAGGAAGAAAGAGGTAGAGAGGGGCGGAGCTGACAAGCAGTCATGGAAGAACAGATCTTCCTTACTATTCACAAACTTTATGACCCTCAATGCCCTATCAAGGACCGTCCTGATGCATATGTGAGACAAAAAAACTCATTAAGTGGCCTCAGCCCTTGAAGAACTGAGGAAAAGCGATATACTCCAATAAATTGTCTGATTTCCACCCGAACCACGGCCAAACCACAAACAACTTCTACAATCTTAACAACAACATTAATTTATTCATAAGGAGAGGCCACTTAAAAAGATTCATCACAAAAAGAAAGAAAAAAAGATGAATGGCTTTCTAATGAGGAAAAAAAAAAAGCCTGAAGTCCCAGAAGACATACACAGAATCTAGGAGACATACATAGAATCTATGGGACGTACACAGAATCTATGGTGGAATTACCTCGGGAGGAACAATGAAATCAGAACATAAGGTGCACGCCTTGAAGAGCAAATATTGAGTGGAAGACTATGTATTTCAAGCATTTAAAGGGTCTATCGCTGAAAGACAAGCAATCACCTTCACCGATTAAGATTTGCGCGGGGTTCATACACCCCACGATAACGCCTTGGAAGTTATACTACAGATCAAGAACAACAACGTGGGATGAGTGCTAGTCACCAATGGCAGCTCAGTAGAAATCATCTACATAGCCATATTCAGCAAGACGGGAATTCACTGCAATCAATTGAAGTAAATGATGACTCTCTTGGCTAACTTCAGGGATAGACGATAAAACTGTTCGATTAGATCATGCTCCAGTTTACGGCAGGTACAAACCAAAACACTCAATGGTCAATGTGCAGTTCATGGTAAAAGACTGTCCATCAATGTATAATGCTATCATTGGGAGATCTCTCTTGAATGCGACGAAGCTATAATCTCAATGTACGATCTAATGCCGAAGTTCCCAACTAATAATTGAGTTGGTGAAGTACGGGGCAATCAGAAGGTGACACATGAATGCTACATAATTGAAATGGAGATACCGAAATAGCAATTGAAGGACAATGAGGATGATAAAGACTTATTTTTTAGATATATATAACCGAGCACCTCGATAAAAGAGATATTGCAAATCCTTGGATTCAGCAGTCGACACGACCACACCCCCAACTAGAGAAAGAGTTAGATGACGTTCATATCTATCCGATTAAAACGGACCATACCATCAAGACCGTGTTAGCACTTTCGGAAGGTCTGAATGAGAAGTTAATCGAGCTCTTTAAGGCTAACTACGATGTGTTCTCCTGATAACATGAGGGTTTGTCAAGTATAGATCCAAGCGTCTCAATGCACCGGCCACACACTGACCCAACCTACCCACAGGTACAACAAAAGCAAATATAATTTGGACCGAAAAGGTAGGCCGTGATCGAAGAAGAAACACGAAAGTTACCCGAGGCAGAGAATATTGAGGAAATTAGTTTTCCTCTTTGGCTGGTCAACATGATCCTAGCAAAGAAGAAGAATAAGAAACGACACGTGTATGGACGTCCCCAACCATAACGAAGCCTACTCGAAGGACGGTTTGTCGCTCTTAAAAGGACTGATGTCATCTTAGACGCGACCGTCGACCATGAGCTACTTAGATTTTTGGATGCCTTTTTAGGGTACAATAAGATCAGCATGTACTTCCCCGATAAGGAAAAAATAGCCTTAATGACTGACAAAGGATTGTATCATTATAGGTTAATGCCCTTCAGATTGAAGAATACTGGAGCGACGAGCCAAAGGTTACGCACCGAGAATTCCACATCGAATGTCAACTAAAGACGGCTATCAAGGGTCAAGCATTAGCAAACTTCATCACTAAACATACTTTCCCTAAGGAAAGAACACCATCGAAAGCAGAAGCAATCCTAGACTCTGACCAATAGGAAATTACTGCCTAGACTGCCCATGTCGATGGGTAGTCTAAGTAGAGTAGTTTAGGGGCCGATTTGGTGATCAAGAATTTCAAAGGTGACATCCTCGAAGCTTAAAATAAAAAGGCAGAGTACGAGGCCATGATCTCTATGTTGAGAATCATGAAAGAACTCGGGGTGGTCGAAGTAGAGCTCTACTACAACTCGTTGCTCAAAGAAAATCAAGTGAATAGGGAATATGCAACTAAAGAAGCAAAAAATGATAGCATATCGAAAGAAAACCAAGCTAATTATGCAAGGATTCTCGAAGGCCACCATTAAGTAAATTCCAAGCTAAGAAAACAAGCATACAAACTCATTGGCCAACATGGCCTCCGCTTCTAAAAGTAGGGAGCAAAGAATTATCTCGGTTGAAAACATGCCATGGCCTACCTGCGATGACATTGAGGAAGAAATCAAGGTAGTAAAGCATTGGCTAAGTTAGATTGATCCCATCTTTAACTACTTTGATAGTGGAGCACTTCTTGACTAAAAGACTGAAGCACGAAGGATTCGGTATTGGACGTCCAGGTACGATATTTGGCCAACAAGGCTATTTTTTTCCAATGATTAACGATGACTCCAGAAATATGGTAAAAAAGTGCAAAAAATGTAAACAATATGGGTTGACCATCAATGCCCTAGCCACAGAACAACTCTTAATGACCGATCTATAGCTCTTTGCCCAACGGGGAGTTAATATTCTTGGTTCATTCCCCATAGATGCCGCTTAGAAGAAGTTTTTTAACGTGGCAATTGACTACTTTACCAAGTGGGTTGAAACCAAGGTTGTGCCAAAAATTACCAACACAAAGACCAAAGATTTCGTGTAGAAGCACATCATCTATCGGTTCGGGGTTCCACAGGCCATAATTAGCGATTATAGTACGTAATTGCATAGCAACGTATTCAATGAATTCTACTTAGGGTTGGGCATGTGTCCCCATATGTCAACCACGAGGAATCCTCAATCAAATGGTTAGGTGGAGGTCACTAATCGAACAATCCTACACACCTTGAAAACCCAACTAGAAA